>LKUV01000031.1:0-453323 GCA_001414455.1 Hymenoscyphus fructigenus | reverse complement strand
GCGGGGTTGTGAGGAGTCTGAGAGACCCAAGGGTCAGCGTCGATAGAGGGGGGCCTAGTAGGGGTTGGCGTCCGTAACTTTACATCAAGCTTTGAAATCACAGCCTGTGGATTAAAAGGTACTAAGCTAGCCCCACGGAATCCAGCTTGAGCGTTTTGGGCTATTATTGATTCTGTATAGGCTGCTTTGAAGGCGAGAAAGAACTCGACCTTTGTGATGTGGTTGATATGAGCTTTAATAAAAGTCTCAATTTGTCGACCATATGCCTGTTTTAAGACACTAAAACACCCAACATCGAGTGGCTGGGTTAAATGAGAAGAGTGAGGAGGTAGTCCAAGAGTAATAATGTTATGTGCCTTACAGTACTCTTGGAATTCGGCCGATTCATGACTCTCATGCCCATCAAGGACAAGCATTCGATATGGACCCTTTGCTTGAGTAGAAGTATGCTTATCGAAGTGCTTGAGCCATTCTAGACCTGTCTCATTATTCGTCCAGCCATTGATTGTTGGTTTAATAACCCAGTTGTACGGAAGGCCGCCCTCAGTATACCAGCTTGAGAGGTGGCATTTCCCCTTTACTACCAAAAATGGAGGAATACTCCCACCTTCGCCGTTGATACAAGCAATTGCAGTAGCCCATTCTCGATTGCCTGGCTGAACTGCCTTGCCTCTGCCACGTTGATCTGCGCGTGTAACAACCATAGAAGGAGTGATCATGCCCATCATAAAGCCAGTTTCGTTGAAATTCCAAAAATCGCAGTCCAGAATGTCGTATTTTGCCCTCATTTTCTCCACTAGTCGAAACCATGTACTAATAAGCTCGGGATCTTCGCATAAGGCTCTTTGGAAGTCGTAAACGCGATTAAAACGTGTCTTTATGGCTGGTTGTCGTTGTACAAATCGATGCGCCCAGAGCTTCCCAACGCGTCTCCCCCCCCGCGATTCGAGGATATAATTCGCTATATCTTCCACACTAGCTAGCCGGGGTGCAAAGCCTCTTATATCCAAATCAAGTATATATCGAACAATAACCTCCTCCTCTAACTCGGTCAAATTCGTATTTGCTGGCCGACGATCGGAGAGTGGAATATGGCCGTTCATTCTAAGGCGAAGTGTAGATTCAGGAACTTTATAGATTTTTGCAGCTTTTCGATGACTTAGTTTTCTTTTCGAGGTTCGAATAGCTTCAATAGCTAAAATAATACGTGCTTCTTGAGTTTGTACCTCCATTAGAAAGGGTAAAAAACACGTGTCAAAATGATGGGGTTAGAGAGTCGGCAAAAGTGCGCAGGGTCCTGATATGCGCAGGGTCCTGATAAACCACGTTAAAGGTTTTATTTGAAGAGTATTTAAACTTATAAATACTAGAACGTCTTGAATAATTGGATTAAGATCTTTGATTTTACGGGAAGAGTGGAGGGGGTTGAGGTCTCTTGATTATGGTGTTTTTAAGTTATTCCGTTTGAGAAAGATAGTTGTCTTGAGCTTTTAGCAGAAGGCATTAGTTCGAAGAAAGTTCGGAGGTAGACAGAAGAGTGCTTTCGAGGCTCTTAGGAGATAAGATTTGTCTGTTTTCCATATTTATGAAGAGAGTTCCGAGGGGCTGAGTATTCTGGATTTTTGAAGATGGTTGGTACATTCGTTTTCTCTTGACCTAATACTCTTCGATATGATAGTGTATTGAGGAGTTCTAATTTCTAAAACACTTCTTACGAAACTTGGGAGATTGAAGTAGATGCTGTGAATTTACTTATTGTTAGAAGGAAGAAGCTATTCTTTTAGATAGAGGGTGTTAAACGGCTGCTATAAATACTGTTCCTGAACCACCCAGACTCTAAATTCAACTTCAAAAATAGCATAGAAAAGATAATTGACAAAGCAATATTTTATTGATCTTGGCGGATTACTAGCTTGGGATCAGCCTGATGGCTAGTGTGTTCACGGGTTTCATGTTGCATTTCTGCTTTTCTACACCCAGTCTTCTCAGTTTTCGCTTTCTACTATATGCTCAATAACCCGTTTTCCAATTGTGTCCCCCAAGTCCGTCGCAGTATAACCATCCACGTCCTCCACCACAATGTACGGTCGGATCACCTCGGGTTCATTCGCCTTCAAAGCTTCAAATGCTTCCACAAGCTGGTCTTTGAGAAGATTAGTTCTGTACTCAGTGTTTCGGAAACACGGAGGACTGGTGTTGCGAAAGACTTGATGTACCCTCTTTGACACCCTTGTATGCCTATTATCCAGATCGTAAGCGGGAAGTAGCATGCAGAGCCCCAAATGCGGTATCGAAGTTCAGTCGGAAGAAGGCGAAAAGAGTGGAAGGTCAGAAGGGGTTGTGGTGATGAAAATTTGAGGGTTGGATCAACGAGCTGATCGTGAGACATGCTGTAAGTGTTCGAAATCTCCGTGGAGAGTTGTTGGCTGACGCTATAAAGCTGGAGGGACATCTCGAGGTTCGTTACTTCGTTGGTTGACGTAGTCATCGTGGCGGTTCTCTTTGATGCTGCTTCCTGTCAGAAATTGAGACAGCACATTGGAATATAATATATACCCATGCTATCAGTTTTGATGATATTGAGCCTTGGATTGTCGGCTCACCTTTCACTTATTCACTAGCGAGAGGTTGGGAACCTCTATTTCATTTCCACCACAACTCCTAAACCTCATCTTTACAACACCACAAACTTTTCATCAAAACCATCCATCAAAATCACCAAAAGCGAATCCTCCAAAATCGCACGATCTCCAAGCCCGTTCCTGACGTGGAATCGAGCCCACCCAAGCCCGTCATCAGCGAGAAATCTAGAAACGAGGCATGCAAAGTCCAGGTGAGTTTCCCTCATGTATTTCCTATTATGTATTCCCTATGATGAAAATTATACTAAGTCATAGCTCATAGGCCAGAAAAGAATACAAGAAATGGCGAAAGGAGAAACGCCGCCTCAAGAAGAAAGAGTATCGACTCCAAAACGCCGCCGAGAAGCAAGAAACACAGCTATCTGAAGCACCCGCCCCTCCCCGCCGTACGAAGCCAAATGGTCGTACCCGAAAGAGAATGGCTTTGCAGAAGAGGGAGGAGGAGAAAGCGCAACGAAATGCAGAGGAAATGAAGGAGGAGGGCAAGCCAAAGAATGCCAACGAGAATAATGTTGCTAGCGATGGACTTTGGGAGGAGAAAATGCCATTGAGGTTGAAGGATGACGAAGAATGAGTCCCTTGTGTCTTGCTTAGGGAAACCCTCCTGGTCTTACATTGAAATTGAACCCTGCCCCACACCTCAAAAATGACTTCGCAAGTTTAATCACAATCCAAATGCTGCTTAAATAGTAGTATGGCTGGCATGTATCATTGTATCAGTATTATCTAAACAACCCCCACCTCCACCCTTCTCTCTCCCTACCCCCTATCTATCAACCCCCTCTCATCTCTTCCTCTCTCTACCACAACCCATCTTCCATATACAAAACAGCCCCCTATCAAACTCTCAAATAAGAACCCACCATCTCTCTCTCCCTATCCCAACGTAAAAATTCCCACATGTAAACGGTCAAACTGAAAAAAACCAAAGAAAAAAGGTATCAAGGTATCATAAATGCACTCTATACCCCAGCCCCCCAACATGAGAATTACCCGCAAAATAACAATCGAGCAAAGCAAAGCAAAAAACCCCCTCCTATCCCCAACCCATGGCAAAGCAACAACAGATCCCATCATGAAAAACCAAAACAACTCAAACGTAATATCCAAAAGAAAAGAAAAAGCATGCTCCCCCATATTACCCATCGTGTAAGCAAAAAAACACCCGCGTTGCACGCAATCGAGAGTGTTCATCCAAGAATTTCATTCGGAAAAAGAATATGTCCAGGCGATGCAAGCCAGGATGCTTGCCCCCATGACTTCTATACAACTAGTGGAGATCGTGATCGTTTGCTGCGCGAGAAAGAGGAAATTTATCGTTTCATTAAGGCGTCGGTCGGGAAAAGGCATCGCAGATATCCGATGAAATAAGGCAACGATGGTATCAAAAGCAAAGCAAAAAAACGAACATCCCGCTTCTGATCCCATAACATCCCTTCCCAGTATATGTGCAAAGTTGAAGTGTAAAAAGCGAGGAGGTATGAGAATGACGAAGGAGGAAAAATTTCTCAAATGTATCCCGAATCCGATCCCCCAATGTTGACAAAGAAACGCTCGTGAGAAAGGCAATTGGAACCTCCCACCAGATAAAGCGCTCGAAATAAAAGTCTTAAAGGACCAAACTGGGAAAAATGCAAAATCATTTAGAGACTCATGGTCAACCACTCCCATTCCTGTGGTCCTGTACTAGCACCACCGACTCCCTGTCCCGGGGCTCCTATTCCAGAGGATCCGCTCATACTTGACATCCCTTGCATACCCATACCAGGTGCCATGGGTCTGGTACTCATTCCGAATCCGTTGGCAAGGCCCATGTTGGTCATGCTACCTCCGGAACTCATCATACCCATACCGATGGACTTGGCAGCTTCATTGGAACCAGTTGAGTTTTCTGGAGAATCGACATCCATGCTTTCGATGGCGCTCACGCTCTTGCTGTGTCGCCGTTGTCTCTTTGGAGCAGTAGCAGCAATTGGTCTGGTTGTGATATTTGATGCTGCCGCACCTGGACCAGGAGTTGCCTTTGGAGGGGCTGCTGCAATCGGTACAACGCCTTTACCGCCACTAACTCCAGTGGTACCTACGGATGAACCAGCAGATCCATGATAAGATGTGGGTGTGCTACCTGCTGTGCTGCCACCATTACCAGCAGACCCAGTGACGGACTGTGGGCTTTGGCTCTCATTGACACTTCTTGCTCGTACACTGGTTGGAGTAGTTGCTTGTGTTGCTGGGGCTGTACTAGAGGTTGCAATGACAGAATTTTTCCTCGTATTTGGCATGCTGGTTATAGGGGCGTTGCCCAATTTCTTGGAAGCTCTCGTGGAAGTTCCTCCGGATCCGCTGACCGGTATAGAGGCACCAGATCCACGGTTACGTTTCTTGATAACATCTGTTTTCAAAGAAAGTGGCCGAACAACACCATGAAGTTTGAGAAATAAACCACAAGCATTGCAAAGGGGGTGTCCTTCAGGATTTCTTCTCCACAGTGGTGTGGTTTGGGTAAAACAATTGGTGCAAGTGGTGGGGACTCCATTCTCGCCCTGGGCACCTGCGGCACCAGAGAGATTTGTGGTCGAACCATGTTTAGAACCACCTGGCGAAGATGGCCGACTAGGAGCAACCGAAGAAAATCCTGACATGTTGTTTGCATCCGGTGGCGAATTGGGGTTTGACTGAGCCATGTGATCAAATGGATTTCCACTGCGTTGACCCATCATTGCCGCGTTTGGCGTAGAGGCAGTGCGTGGGATCTTTTGCCTACGATCATTCCCATTTCTGTTTCTATTATCTGCTACGGATTGGGTTGAGGCATGACTCCTACCCAAAGAACCTCCTGATCCATCCCATTCAAGTGAGGATGAACCCATATCTGCTGTACCTCCAATCGTAACCTGCTTTCGTGGTGGTCCACCTGGATATCGTGCGGCTTGTGTGTTGAACTGTCCTGGTAGAGAAGCGTCCCATTGTAAAGGTCCTCCGGAAGTCATTTCCATATTTGGGTCTTCCATTGGAGATTGGGCAAAGTCGTGTTGCATCATAAGGGTTCTATCAGCAAAAGCAGCACCTTCGTCTTCTTCGTTATCTGAATCCGCTCCGAAACTAAACATGTTTTCATGGCCCATGTGAGCACCTGGAGATCTTACGGGATGATCTGGTTGGAAAACCTGAGATGGATCGATGTGTTGCGACATGTTAAAACCTCCTGGGGCCGTGTAGGAGTTGCTTTGATTCGAACTGGTTGTAACTGCAGTGAACATTGAGCCCCCATTTGCATTGTACATGTATTGAGGAGCCATAGAATTTGATAGGCTGGATGGGCCGTGACTGAACGTATGTGGTCGAGGAGGACGCATATCCATGCCGTGATTCGAAAAGTACATCTGCTCGTTTTCTGGTATCGGTTGTGGGGTTGAAGCGGTGGATGGATAAGCACTTCCAGGGGGCGAATAATAATCATTCGAATTTATGGAGGAAGAGGGCATCGAGGAGTGATTGTAAATGGCGGAGAATGGTCCATGCTGGACGAGGGGTGAGTGTGAAGGGGAAAAGTTGAAACTTTGCTGGAATGGACCCGCGGAGGTGATAATGGGATCGTGCTCCATATTAAAAGTATCGAGTTGAAATGGCATTGCTGGATGAGAGTGCTGAGACATGTCTGGGTGATGAGGTTGATCTAAAGAATAATCATTGATATCTGCGTCATGATCGGGGTTGTTGGGTATCATGATTGAATTGACAGCAGGTACGTGGGGAGAGAAATCGGCAGGTCGTTTCCGGGCCTGTTATCGTCAGCATGAAACTCAACCCAGAGCTATCACAAGTGGCGTAACCACAAAATAAATTATAAGCGTCGCCCAAAAGAGTAATTACTCACACGTCTCTCATCAATACTAGTTTTGCGAACATGTCTCTGCACATAATTAAATTCTTCAGCGTTACGAGGGTTGTGGTGAAGAACAGGGACGGATTGAGGAATAGTGAATTGCGCCGATTGCGCCGGCTTTTTTTGCATCTTAATTGGAATTGCAGAAGCGACAGTATGGGAAGGTTTGTCGGCTTCTTTCTTGGTGAATTCTGGGGAAGGAGACATGCCCAACCCCGCAGGAGTTGAGATGTTGTCTGAGAATATGAAGTCGTCGAGGTTCATGGCATCCGAATTGTCTGCATTTGCTGCCGGTCGTTGATCGGAGGACTTTCTCAACTGCGCAATTCCACTCGGAGTGCTCGTTGACGCTTGCTTGGCCAACCTAGTGTTTGAAATTAGAAGATTATCCGGCATGGTAGAATCATTTGCAGCATACCGAGCGGCTTCTTCTTGCTGCTTGCGCTTTCGCAGACTCATGGCCATCATGCGCCAGGTGAGATTCTCCATTCGTTCCTGGTTGGGTAATTGCTTCTTGGTCTTGCTGTACAACCTCCATATCTGCGTTGCCAACGGATCCCTTCTCTGCATTTCGTCCGGGCTATCAAGTTCCTCGCCAGCAGCGTCATCTTTCCACGTGGGAAAGAAACTTTCGCGCAGCAAGTCCTTGCGCGCACTATTTCCTCCTGACTGATCCAGATTGTCCAGCGTGCTGATAGCGGTGGTGCTTGTGGTTGAGTTATTAGTATTGTACGGGGTGAATTCGTGCGCAAAATTGTCGTGCTGCTGGTGGTGAACAGGTCTGCGTGGGAAACGGTAGTCGTGCTCTGTTATTGACGTTGATGTTGAGGATGTGGGTTTTGGCTGAGTAGCTCCACTTGGATTCATTGTGTCAAAGGGAGCGTGGACACTCCGTAAAATCCCCCCACGCTCCTCATATTGTTGTGTCGCGCCCGACATTGTTGGAGTAACACACCTCCTCCGGAAGACTGGATCTTCCTCCGCTTGCAATTATGATTATGTAGCCGAACTCCGAGAGGTGGTCGAGGGGTTGAGGAATTCTTGGTGAATGGAATGCGATGGGGGAGAATTGGGCCTCGTTATCGTTTCCTTCGTTTCTGGACACCCAAGAGAGGTTCACCGGCCTTTGCGACGAGGTTTTTGGATATGCGAGTTACCTGAGGTACTTTGTAGCGAGCGAGTCGGCGAGTCGAGGCTGGCGGCAGAAAGGTTCGCGATGCACGGCTGCGGTGAGGGAATCCGAACAATGGTGCGGCACTGGCCACCGAGTGACGCTCAATAATCGGGAGCGGTTTGTCGAGAGAATTGAAGTCGCAGCATGTGCTTGTCGTTGAGGAGACAAAGAGGTAAGCAGACGATGGTCGTGTAGTGTAGTGTAGTGTAGTGGCGTCCGATCGAGGAATGGATGAGTTGAGTAAGTACTCGGTAACTTTCCTGCGAGCGAGAAACGGGATTTGGAGGTGCGGGCAGGCGAGACGATGAATGGGTGGTTCGAGGTTGAGTGGTGAGTGGTGGTAAAGTGTTTAGTTTTTAGTGGAGCGAGTAGTGTCGCCGTCGTCGCAGACGCAGGCAAGAGCAGCGCAGCAGCAGCGGTCGTTCGTTCGTCGCGGAGGGTGCAGGAAGAGGGTGTGGATGGGGCACCATGGGGGTTGAAGGTGGATTTTGGGTGGACCGGGCGTGCCCCAGCAGGTGCATCTCGGCGTGGGTGGAGCGAATTTGGCGAGTTTGGCGAGCTTTTTAGTCCAACTTTAGACCTGTAAATTCACCCACCAGGCGCAGGCTGGGCCGAGGGAACCAAAAAATCTCGACTAAATCTAGGACAGGCCTGAATAGCGGGCCTGACTGCTCTTGGGAACCCTGCTGGTGGTGGTGTCTGCAGGCACTGAAGCCTGTCTCCGTGGTGAACCCTAGCAAAAACGACACCAGTGAAATTCAGAGAAGTGACCATCTCAACCAGCCCCTTCACAAGAACACAGCGCCGCTGGCCACTCACAGCTGTGGAATATGGAACTTGTTGTACCGAAGAAGCATCGCTGATGCACGCCGATGGTCGACGGCGTAGCGTTCGGGTGTGCAAGCGTGCAGCCCACTGCCCAACGCAATGACAATCCCAGGAAGAGGGACGATTTGTGAACGGTAAAGCGGCCAACGGGAAAAGTGTTGCAAGTATATTACGAGTTGAAGAAGAGAACAAGACGACAATCACTGTAAGAATGAAAAGACTGTTGCTAACAGACACTTGGAAAAAATATAAACACAACAAAACGAAGACGAGCGAGAAGAGAGAAACATTGGCTAGAAACATTGGACCGAAGTTTCTACATCTTCCAATTGGCTTGAGCACTCTGCGGCAGAACTTCCAGCCCTAAAATACCGTCGTATAACAGAGTTTGGACTCAACTAAGCAGTTCCTATTACCTGGAAGCGAGCTGACGAATTACTGTCGTTATTATTATTAGTAGAGTTAGCAGAATTAGCAAAATAGATGTCCTCCTGAAAAGCCTTCAACTCCTGAAGCTGCGGTGGACTGTTAGTGTAAACTGTAACTCGAGCCGTACACCACCAGTTT
Source organism: Hymenoscyphus fructigenus (assembly GCA_001414455.1). Taxonomy (NCBI): domain Eukaryota; kingdom Fungi; phylum Ascomycota; class Leotiomycetes; order Helotiales; family Helotiaceae; genus Hymenoscyphus; species Hymenoscyphus fructigenus. The sequence goes on along the minus strand of LKUV01000031.1, from coordinate 444,226 downwards.
GTACGCTCTCAATATCATTTTTATCAAGCGAGTACCTCTCAAGAATATCGGCCCACACATGCAGGTTGTTCCAAAAGCAACTTTTCTCAAACTTCTTTCAAATATCGAACCTGCATCTCCGGTGCCATGCACGCTGCTGACCATCACAGCAAGTTGTGATGATTTCCAGCAGGTCAAACAGTCTGACTCAAGAGTCGAAACCGTCAACCCTATTCTCAATTCGTACATCTGCCGCGCAGCCCGCACTGCGAACCCTGATCTCACCCCAAGCTTCTTTCCTCAAGACAAGGGCTCCCACATGAAGAGGCGTCGTCGCGCATGGTTCAGTTGCGCATACCGTAAATTGCGTCTAACCCCACATCGCTCCACCCAGTCGCGGACTCGCAAGTGGGAAGGGTGAGGTGGGATGTAAAGAAGAACCTTGCATGTGCTCTTCCTTCTCTTCCCTCTCGAAGAAAGTGATCCATCAAAATAGCCGCTGAATGTCTCAACTGAGGAGTCTCTACAGAGTAGGAGGCCTATCCTGGAACTAAATATTTCCCTCCTAAAACATTTTGCAAATCTAGACTTCTTGCCTTGCCGTTACCCGTTGAAGATGGGAATGTTTACGGAAAACATCCGTACGAATGGAGATCGGAAGCTCCCTCTGGCTGACGTTGTAATGCCTATTACCAGGGACGTGAGTGGTGGAGGGGCAGCGATGCATGTCCTGGGGTTGAGAACAAGGTATCCTGCATATTGAGGGAAGCGTGGGGTGGGGTGAAGTGTCTCTGTGCAAGGCATTGCTGCGGGAATTGGGAGTTCATCCATTGTCTGTGTTGACATTCATCCATTTCATCAACGCTAGGATTCCTTTTTGCCTTTTGAAATCCAAAAGAAAGCTGTATCCAGAGCGAACGAGTTGGGAGTTGATTTTTGGAGGGGAAATCCCGAGCTTTCTGGCTTGGGCAGAGGTGTGAGAACTTTAATTGATTGCAGGTTCCTTCCTCCCAACCCCACTACCAAATCCTGACTTTTTGGAGCAGCAACCTGGACCCGACAGAACACCACTTTCTCGTTCTTGTTTGCAATGCCCTCGGAATCTTTCCTTGGAAGAAGTGGAATTCTACTCCACATGTGCACTTCGAACTTTCCTTGCCGCATGCTGCACATATTCGCACATTTGTTTGGTTCAAACTGGCCATCGTGTGTGGTCAACCATTAAATCTGCGACTCTTCAGTCGTGGCGTTCCGATATTCAGGGTGTAGTAAGACTCCAGTTAAGGACAGGGGTCTGTTTGGCTCAACGAGATATCTCCATGAAATACGGAGTGTACGTATTCATTGCGAATATCATTTGGCGGCATTCGATTTTGGAAGTCCAAGTCGAGTTGTTCGAGTTTTTTTCTTTCTTCAATTTTGGTTTGGAAGACTGGAATATAGAACCTAAAATGGAAATGCCGAGGCTTGTCAGCATTCGAGAAGGCGAATTTCATGCAGAAGGTTGCGATGAAGACGGAAGTGTCCGTCTTTTTGTATTTTGAGAGAAATTTTCAACTCCACGAATGCAAGAAGAAATTTTCTTCTCTCTCCAGGTCTGGAACAAGTCAAGTTTTTTGGTTTCATTTATTATCTCAAGTGACTTTCTCCGCAGGTCGTATTCCAGACAGTATCAAAATCGGTGTCTGCAGCAGGATATGGCGTGGGTATGGCGTGGAGGACAAGACAGTAGTGGCTGTTACAAACGTTCGCACTAGTTGGGCCTGCTAATTCAGTACTGATCTTGCAGCCGTGTACCACCCTTGAGTTTTGATAGACATATGCGGAGTTTGTTCGAAGAGAACAAGCGTTTCTTGGTACTGATATCAATTACCCCTCTAACAATACCGTCCCTCTAAGCGCGAGTTCTTGTTAGCGGCTCTATTAGACGCGACATTAGAAGCCTCGCTCAGAAAACCTCGGAAGCCTCTCCCTACGTCCCCGTTCCGAGTTGGTGTTCTGGAACAAAAATGCAACTCGCTTTCATTCGATTCCACAATTTGACTTTGAAAGTTCACGCCCAATAACCAAGAGCTGGGGAGAAGAGTGTCGAATGGTGTTCCACTTCCACTATTGACCTCGAAACGTAGATGCAGGTCTCATTGTTTTTGGGAAATTGACGTCAGCACTCTGTATTGAATCGCTGAATGAGTGAGCGTGGGGTATTTCGCAGGGGCCCTTTTGGGAACCTTGTCAAAACATTTTCCCAATGCTCCGCCTACAGCCTGACATTCGCGTGGACGATTGAAATGAAAGCCCCTCAGTTCGCTTCAGAGGATTGAGAACTTAAGAACAGCCTGAATTGGATTGCCTTCAGGGGCCATCCCACGTTCCCTCCTTTCAGAAAGCCGGGAAACCAACCTTGACAATAACAAGCGTCTCTGGTAAATAATTTCTGAACTCAATCTAGAAAATTAGTAAACTATACTAAGTGCTAGTAATGTTTGAATAGCAATAGCGCAACCTTGCGAAAATCAAGCTGGCAATGGCTGATGCAGCACTCTAACCTCTTTGGGCACAATATCCGAATCTATAGATTCCGAAGCAACCCGAGCTGCATGAAGATAATTTCTCGCGAGCAGCTTGCCACCTCCAAAATGTGTGGATACCTTCATTCAATCTAGATTCGGCGATAATATTGAATTTCATACTGCATCTCCGAGTTGTCGTTCTTGCCGCTTGTTTTGCGCTGTTGAAAATTCAAGTGCCACAGTCCTCTCGAATACCTGTGTGGATCTCTGCTGCAAGTCATCCAAAACGCCGAACGAGATTTCTTGGAAGCTCCGAGTTCCATGATGACCCCCAGTTGAACGAACGGCTCAAGTTGTCTAGATTTTAGTTTTAGCAAAACCCGGTCGCCTAGATGTAAGCAACCACAACCGCAGAACTCCCGAACCATAGAGCGGCACCCGTCTCATTTGTGTATCTTTATATGTCGATATCACGAGTCATGAGATATACCAAGAATCCGACATTCGAGTGGTTGGTTTTGAACTCTCTCCGAGTCGGTGAGGGGATCTTTCTCCAGCTTTTCTCCAGATTGATGGAAATTGAATACTCCAGCAAAGTTTCACGGTGAGTATTTCACATTGCTGATTTCCCGAAGTGGTCTGAACCTGGGACTCCCGCACCCTCCGTACCCCATTTTTTGCTTAGCTCCTGGGTCCCCTTCAAGAAAATAAAATAGGACCGAGATCGAAAGCCTGACTGGAAAGGAAAATTCCACCCATTCTTGGAGGCGTCTCGCGGATTGAGCCAGTTTTTGCTTTGTCGTTGAAATGAACCACTCACAGGTCGTTGGTTTCTGCTGACATGTGATCCGGTGTTTTGACTTCGAGTGGTGAAATTTCGAGATATCTGTTGGCGACCACTAACTTGTACAGAGCTCCCAGCTTCCAAGCCTGGAGTTCTACGGTGCGATGTGCCGTAGTTTTGCTGCGGGATATTGGCTGATATTACGGGTGTTCAAAATTCAGACTCCAAAGGCAGTGATTCGAGAGCAACGATGGGGGTTGGTTGCAGTCCTCGCGGATGGTGCGAGATGTGATCTTGGGTTGCAGAAGCCTTGCAGCTGCGGGTAAGTTCCCAGCCGTTCAGTGACATTTTTGGTGGCCCGTAAGCACCCCCCGCGCGGGATGACGAAAAGAGTGACACAACTGCAAGACCGCCAGAATTTCAAAACGTGGGGGTGTCGCTCGAGAGAAGAGGGTAAAAGCAATTTGGTGGCGCGGCGATGGTTCAGGATGGAGGGGTTGGTTGGTCACTCAGTCCGGAGCATTTCCCGAATCCACTGCTCCTTTCGACTCTTGGGGCAGGAGGGGAAGAAGATCAGCTCGCTCCGTAGGTTTGGACGCGAAGGCGTGAGGTTGAAGAAGTGTCGTCGTGGTGTTGACATTCGATTCGAGATGGCGAGAAAGCGTGGTGGTGTTGGTGGAGAAGGAGAGAAGCTCCGAGAGGAAAAAAAGGCCGGGCCGAGTAGAGAAATCGATCCGGTCATGTGATTCCCCTTTTCTCCCCGCATGGATTGCTCCCCTTTTCTTATCCTCGGCTCTGAACAATCTTCAAGCTCGAAGATATTCCAAGACCGAGTTCCAGTCGGGAAATCCAAGAGGAGACCGACCTCATAAATCCCTTCAAGAAGGAGGGCACGCGATATCTTTATACCCATCGGCTTATCAGCCATGCATTTGTTTTGATGGTGAGAGGTCGTGAGGGGCATGATTCCATCCTGGTCCACAATCAGTCAATCACACGATAACCGCGAATCTTGCATCCTGGGCACAAGATTCAGCAAGAAGCACTGATTGCGCAACGCACGTTCATTCGATTTGATCGCCCAGAACCCTAATTCCAGATTAGAGATCACGCCTTAATGATGTTCCTGCTGGTTATCTCCCCCTGGACGGCAAACCAGGAAGGCGGTGACGTGCAGCATCAGATTCGCTTGAATTTCTTCTATGGCGTCTTTGTATCCCTATCAATACCCTCGCCGTTTGTATTACAAGTAGGTACTTAATCTCGACACCATTGGAGATGGGTTCATCGTGGTAGCGATATTCAAACAACTCCAATAGGCAAGTCCAAGTTGATATTACCCCAGTATTCGGGATCCCTCTGGACCGTAAATTGATAGCGGCGGCCTCGCGACGGGCCAGTGCCCCAGGAGAAATGAGATACCAAGATACGCATTGGAAGGGATGGGAGATAGAGAGCTGCTCTCAGCATATCAGAATCAGCGTAGCTAGGAAAGACCTGCACGTGGCCGAGCTGATATGGAAGTGTGGTGTCTTTGAGCCGATAATGATGCGATCTAAACACACAAATCTCATACTGTTTTTTCTTATCTGTGGCTGAGTCCCTCATTGAAATCTCTTAATATATTCTTGACCGCCCTTGCCTTGGTACTTTTCCTCGTTCGCATTTTCGTTCCTTTATCTTACACCAGCCCACAAAGATTTCATTTTCGTTTGAGAAGTGATATTTATATTACATACTCACATTTGGACGTTGGACGTTGTTCTGGGCCACGTGACATGGCAGTGCCATCACTTACTCGCCAAGTTGGAATTCAACCCAATTTTGCAATGCTGTAATTGGCTTTCTCGACACAGAATACTTTCATTCTATTGTCGTGCAGAAGAACCAATTATCGATCGCATTCCCTCGGCACGATGTATTTCCTTTGTTCAACCCCTCCTCACCCCACCAAGTTTCCAACAACCAATACTTGGTTTCTTTGTTCTTTTTCACGGAACATTACTGCTTTCGTACGAGAATGGCAAGATTCCCCCCATGCTTCTCGTGGCAAAAGATGGCTATCCCATTATTCCTTGCTTCCATTCCGTTCCTGGCCCAGGTCCAGGTATCGAAGTTACTCTAGCATTTTTCATTTTGTAAAGAGCAAGATGGCGCTCATTCCGTTTCTATACCCTTTGGTACTCTTTTCATTGCTGACTATAGGCCCGACGTCCGCCCAAGATAATACTATAGTTGTTGTCTCGACCTCGACACTTCCCCCATTGACTACTACAGCAGTTGTCAATGCTCCAACTTCTATACCTGCATCGTTCGACTATGTTTTGCTCGGGTGTTACAACGAACTACCCGCAGATGCTGGTGGCCGAGCAGTTGGACTTAGCGGCAAAAACATAAGTCCAACACAAGCCATCCCGGAAACTGTTACTGTACCACTGTGTTTGGATGCTTGCCTTGAAGCTTAGCAAGCGATGGAAGTGGGCATTACAAATACACAGCTTTGGAGAACAGTCGGTATGTACCCTTCATGTTTGATCACACCTCAAGTAAATCTAATGTACAAACTATCAGCGAATGTTTTTGCGGCCAAACACTTTCCAACGCTTCCACCATCCGCGATCCAGCTTATTGCAACTATCCATGCAGTGGAAATGTAACCACCACTTGTGGAGGATACGGATATCTCGATTTATACCAACTAAAATCCACCATCACAAATACCACTCAAAACTCGACAAATCCCCCCAACGCCACCTCTCCCACCTCCTTACCCACAAACACGAATACCTCTTCATCCAACAATGGTGTCTCGAAAAACGTAGGCATGTGGGTTGCCATCGGCATCGGTCTTCTCGTGCTCCTCCTCATCGCTTTCTTCCTCATCTGGGAAAAACGACGATACCAATCCCGCCACCCCGCCAATCCCCCACCGTACACGTCCGAAACCGAAACCTCCTCTACAAAACTCTCTAAATTCGCATTCCTCCCCTTCGTAGGCGCATGGGGAACTCGAAGGAAGTTAAAGAAGGAACGGGAAAGAAGCATAAACGAAAATCGAAACGGATATATGGGCAATGAAGACATAGATTGGAACACTACCCTGGGACAAGAAAGTACATTATAAAACACTCGTCCGTCCTCACCGAGAGATGGGGGATGGCCTTTAAGTCCCGAATCTAGGGTTTCAGAGAAAGGGACAGCAAGAGAGAGGAGAAATACCTTGGAAGGGTTGAAGACAAGGGTTGTTCCTGTGCCTGTTATGATGGGGGATACGCTTTCGGATTCTGAGATGACGGAGATGTTGGGGGCGAGAGGGGAGGGAGTGAGTAGAGCGACGAGTGAAGGTGGGTCGACGGTTAGTGCGTTGGGTATGTTGTATTTGGGTGAGGGGGATAGTTCTCATCAGAGAGCTGAGTTGCCGGGGAGTGAGAGGGAGAGTAGGAGGCTGAGTGAAAGGGGGTTGAGGAAGGCTAGTGAGACTGTGCCAGAGACTGTGCCAGAGATTGCGGAGGAAACGGCGGAATTGGAAAGTCCGACGGGGAAATAGTAGGAATTTTCCAGGGCGACGAATACAGCGAATATACGAATCAAGGGACAAACTTGAACGAGAAAAGGGAAAGTGAACGAGAAAGGGGAAAGCATGCCTTAAAAAAATAGCGCCCTAAGCGAGGGGACTCGCCTTGACCAAAATAATCTCAATAGACCTCTTTACAGGACTTGGACTATCAGATGGAGAGAAACAATGCACATCAGGTTTGGAGGAAAGCCCAAGCTAGCATTTTTCAACTGCGCCAATGCACTGCTTTTAAGTCAGACATATTTCAAGATGTAGCTTGGTGGATGGACATTGTAAAACGAGAGATCGCAATCTAGCATCTATTTTATTTACACCTATTGCAAAAACCAAGATGGCAAAGAAACCTTTGTTCTGTGTAGCGATACATACATCTTTCAAATTTTACCCATCTCCAAATCCCTTCTATACTGGTGAGGTTCTTATTGTGAGGAATGGTGCGATTCTTGTTAAGATGACGCGAAAAAAGGGTAATAGTAGGTTGTAGAGAATGGGATAGACAGACTTTTCAATTATTGTTGAAGTGATAACGAGGATACCGAAGTTTACAAAGGAAGCATGAAGGTATATTAGAAAGTAGAGGGATTTGAGCGATGTGCACCGAGCATGCCAGTGGCGGTAAACAGTTTGGATGATATAATTTTGGGTTGAGGAGATCACAGGAAGGGGTGTCAGTGGTTTTCTCATTTATGAAGCTTTATGTGGTTATTTCTATAGTCTAAGATGAGGAGGATATCATTTTTGTTTGGGTGTATGCTGGATGATGAGACCTTATGGTGCTTTTGTTGGGTGAGGTAAGGGTTTAGCGAGTTAAGGGGAGATTGAGTTTTGTGACTATCTGAAGGTAAAGTTTAGTAGATTTTACTAAAGCTTCCTGTGGTATACCTCCTATTTAATTTTTGTAGTCTACTTATTAGGAAATATCTCTGTTCATTTCTCGCCGTATACTTACTAAACCAATGAAATTATGTATGAGGGTTCAAGCAATCAAAGTGGAATATGAGACTTATGAAAAACTTTCCTTTTGTTTGGAAATGTTAATTCGCTTTGCTTTACTATACTACCAATTACTGCTTTCTCTTTTTCGAGTAAAGCCTCTGACCGAGGCACGTTGTAAAGGTTTCACGTTACCTCCTACTTCCTTACCGCTGTTTTACGCACGTAAATTTCTTTATTACATCGTAAGACATAATTGAGGAGAGGCAAAAGAGATTCAGACTCAGCATAAATAGACAGAGTCACAGAAAGGCGTTTTGAAAAGATATTGTGAAGTGTTTGATCAATTGTGAAAATATATGAAAAAGGGTTCATTTCTGCCTAAGTCTATGCAAGTTAAGTAGGAAGAGAATCGCATATCAAGCCCTAAGAAGCCTTCCATCGTATACCACTCCTGATTCCATCCATAGAACTGTCATCCTCTCAAGTCTCCTCCTCTTTCAGCGCACTGATATTTTCCTTTCCTTGGCGGTCCTCCGTCTGTCCCTCTTTGTCAATTGCTACTGTATCCCCCAAGTCTGAGACCACAAGCTCATCAAATAATACTTCAATAGCTGGACAGAATACCCCAGGGTATTTTGCTTTCAGGTCCCTGAACTGTGCTACAACATGATCCCTAAGCCCAGTTAAACCCTTCAGGTTATCTACAAAACCCGCCACCCTCACGGAAGAAAGATAAGGAGAGTCAAAGGATAAATGTCGTAGACCCTTCCAAACTTCTATATATGGCATACCCGCATCAAGTCTCACGTTCTCAAGAATAATAGGAGGAACGTACCGAGCAGGATTCTCGATGCTACGACAATAGAGCAGACGACCGTTGGGGAAAATATCGGGTACAAGCCAAGTTGCTCCATAAATCTCTAAACGTTGGATAGCCGCAGGGGCACCAGGGCAGAATGATGCTTCCGATAATCTCAAACGAGTTCCTTGCAAGTTGATGTGCACTGTGTCAACGGCAGGGTTGAAATAGCGTATGAAAGACTGACCGTTTTCGACGATGGAGAGAAGTGGCTGATAGAAGTATTTAGCGATATTTCTATTTTCTTGAGTCGTGCTTAGGACATTTGGGTTGGGCGATGTTGTTGTCCATCCAAGAAAATAGTTATCAACCCGGTGGACATAGGTAAACTGTATCCTGGCTCTGCCATAGCAAGGTTCGAGCTTGATTGTTTGGGGTTCAAAACAGGCGTGTGCCCATACCATTAATCCAAGTTCGACGGGGAGGCGCTGGAAAAGTAAAAAGACCCGAGAGGGTGAGGTTGAAGTGTCGTGAGATTCGGTGGCCTTGATGCCTCGCTGGTTATCAGTATCAGGGGGGCGAGGTACCGTTGAGAGTGGGTTTTTTGATGAAGACATAATTGATCAGTTCCTCATAAGACAATCTCACTACTGATGTTGAGGGGTGTTGTTAGAAAAACTATCAGACCTCAAGAAAATGAAAGGACTGAGTTGTTGTATGTGAGAAGTTTTCTTACAAGCGGAGCAAAGTATAAATAGACGACATACAGTAGAGAGTAATTATCTGCCCTCAGATGACTCACTGAATTTGATAACAACTAGATGGTGAAGTGCTTATTATGCATATTAAGGCAGGACTGTAGATAATTCACCTAATACTACCCGACAAGTGATTTTCATGATTCACTGTCGTATTGTTGTGCCTCTAGTATGATCCTCTTTACAATTTGCTTATATAACTCCTGTTCCTTCCTCTCGGCAATCTCAAAGGCTAATGTTACTGTAGTAGCTTCAAAGCACAAGGCTCATTATGGTGGACACAATATCACTATTCAAGCCGCTTTGATGGCACTATTCACAGGGATGGTCTTGTGAAGTTGTAGTATTATCGTATGAGTATAGTAGTACCACCAGTTTCTATTGCTACTTCAACTCCTCATCCGACGACTACCAGCTACCGCTTCTCAATTCCAAGCTTCGCTAATATTGTCCACATTAACCGACTAGCCCGAAATCTCAAGTTCTTCCTCATCATTCTGCACTTCGATAGTATCTCCTAAGTCTGTAGCAACATACTTAGAAATATCCTCAGCCTTTATATATGGCTGAAACGCCCTCGAATCCTCATCCTTCATTTCCTTGAACTATCCCACCAGGTGGTGCATGATATCATCTGTGTGATATTTCTCAAACACATGGTCCCCACAACCATTGAATAAAGGATAATCGACCGACAACCATCTTAAATCACTGAAAATTCCCCAACCGCTTCGCTCTAGAGAGGTTCTAGTCCACTCGCTAATACTGTGGCATTCCATCTCCCAAATAGAAACAAACCAGGTCTCATAGCTCCGCCTCGTACACAAAAGTCGTAGTCTCTGAATCTTAGCCAAGCAAAAGAGGCAATTTTTGCCACAAGATCATAACCGACGTCCATATCGCCTCCGAAATTAATGATCACTGTATCAATCACCGGATTGAAATATCGCACGAAAGTTTGGCAGATGGCAGTTCCCAAAAGTGGCGTATAGATTTTCATTGCCACCTCTCTGCTTTCTCGATTGGCAGTGAGAATTCCAGGGTTTGGTTGGACTGTTTTGAGACCCAGGAACGTTAGTACTCGTTCTAGTGGTCCGTCTCGCCAATCAGGCAATTCTAATTCTTTGACAAAGTATCGGAAGATTTTGATTTCGTGGGGTACCCAACAGCCATATTCCCAAATTATTAAGCGAACCTCGATAGGAAGACGAGAGAAAAGCTGGAACCGGCGATCCAGAGAAGAGGGCGGTGAAAGTTCGACACTGGCATCAGGGAGATGATCAAGGAATATGTGATGTAACTTGGTAGCTTCGGTGAACAACTCTGTGTCAGCATCTGGGAGTTCAGAAAAGAACGCCAGTATTTCTGTGGTGGTATTCATGTTTGGTACTTCTCCTTGTTGGAATTTGATGATTTGAATGGATGAAGGTGGATGCGCGCACCATGGGAGTTACAAGTTAAGTCTCTACCTGGCTATTAAGAGGAGATGTTCAGGAGTTAAATAGTGAAAGCTTGGTCTGTGCACTTCATTCCTAACAGTATAACTCCCCTCTGTACTGGTAAACCACTGGTGAATACGGAAGCTGTGTTATAACCTACTTCTTGAGAACGCATAAAAACACACACAACAATAATTCACAAAGTATATGGACTGTGGCTGGTGCTTATTAGTCTTTTAGAGAATCAAACCAAAAAGAAAAAAACACTGGCTGACTTTCAGAAGGCTAAGAAGTTCAATTCGCGTGAAACTATGAATGCGCCCTTTACACTTAATTACCTTAACTTCTCTCAATAAACACTCTAAAAGGGCATTGTAATCAGAAAAATTAGGATCATTCCAGAAGGAATCAATAAATTGGATCACCTTCTGACCTCGCTAAGCAGCTTAAAGGAAGTCAACGATAGCGGTTTCAAGGTCTACTTATCTTTTTCCACACTTCCTTCATGTCTACGGAATATCAACATATCTTCACCTAGTAATTTAATTATATTGGATTATCACCGGCTTATCAGCAAATACTGGTAGCTTGGCGAGAATTAAAACATTCCTAGCTGAGGGGTAAGGGCCTTACATGCTGCTTCACCTCTAACAATTCTAGTTGATACCTAGGAGCAAAAATACCAAAGGAAATCAAATACATGAACATCATTCGGGGATCTCAACAACCGAGTCACATTGGTGGCTCAAGGGGAAGTAATTAAGTTTTTCTTATGTTGTTTTAAGCCTTTGCCTGTGGAACAGAGGTTTCGACCGACGAGCCCGCCTTCTGGAAGTAGGGGGGCCTGACCCTGGTGGGAACAAGGACTCCTTTAAGGCTAAATTCCTTGAATTCCTAGCTTCAGTTCCACCTACTGACTTGGTAGTATATACCGACGGTTCTCGCTTAGATGATAGGGGTACTGGAGGAGGGGTTTGCTTGACCCAGGGGGGGGGGGGGGGGGGGTTGTTCTTAACACTAAGGCCTCCACCTTCGGAAAGACATTAAAGATCTATGACGCAGAGGTTAGGGCTGCTCTTCGCGGCCTAGAACTAGCCTTGGACTCCCCTTTCTGGCCCTCGGCTAGGAAGTGCTGGATCTGTCTTGACAACCTTGAAGCTACAATGCAATTGACCTACCGGTCCTGCAACACCTCGCCAGAGACCTTCAATAGATTATATGAATTAGCTCTATCCTACCCTAAGAAAATAGAGACTAGGTGGTGCCCAAGCCATATAGGCATTCTAGGCAATGAGATTGCAGATAAAGCTGCAGGCAAGGCAGCGCGGATGCCCCCTCCTGACTCCCCCTCTTTACTCTGTACTGCTAAGCTTAAGAGAGAGGTTAAAGAGACAGGGGTCAGGCTTGCAGAGAAACTCTAGAGTACTACACTCCCAGCCTTTTATAAGGATCTAGGGCTCTATACTGGTCCTCGAAGCCTCGGTCTCTTCAGCTACCAAGGGAAGTCCTAGCTCGCTTAATAGCTGCTCGGTCTGGCCACGGAGACTTTACTACTTACCACCTTCGCTTCTTTCACTTCGATACGCTACTCACTTCACGGGATTGTAAGTGTAGGAAGGCTAAGACTCAGTTCCACCTACTCTTTTGTAGGCTAGCAAACAACGAAGCCCCTAGGCTATTAGCTAAGGCTAAAAAGGACCCCCGACTACTCTTTGGGCCACATTGCGAGGAGCTTTTTAGTAAGGTCTACTTTAAGACTAAATTATTTACCAAGATCTGTCTTCCTAGATAGATAGGTCTTCTTTTGCTTTTATTATATGTTTATCTCCTTTGTTTTACTCTGTTCCTACTACTGATTAAGGATAAGGGCCTTTCTGAAAGTGGGACTTCTCTTTAAACTGTTTCTTGTAAACTAGCATTTTTACACCCCTTGTAGCCTAGGGCAACCCCCTAGCGTCATTTGCCCTATTTGGGACTCTGTTAGGACCTAGCCCACGCGAGCTAGAATCTGCTTGACGTTAAATAGCAATAATAAATAAAATAAATATAAGCCTTTGCCTGTATCGTTGGTTGACGATGACACCAAAATGGATCTGTTCCCCTGTTTTGAGCTTCCTGCTCAGGAGAATTATCGCTAGGGCCATGTACTCATCTACAAAACAGGCCTTAACTCAACCGTATCTTAACTTCAGGCACCCAAAAGAAACCCACAAATCTACATTAAATTCCCCAAACCTTCATACACTTTTCCCAAACCATCTCCCCCTTACATTCTCTGTACCTAAAAAAAGCCGCACTCCCAATCCCACCCCCAAACATCGCAGCCACAGTCACAAAGCTAGCTATACTCAACATACTCATCCCACTAACCCCATGTCCACTTGTACAACCGCCAGCAATCCTACTCCCCAAAACCAGACAAACCCCACCAGCAACCGCTTTCCAGTCCTCAATCGCAACAGGTCCCTTCGTTAAAGGCACCACATATCCATACTGTCCACCATACGTATAAAGAGCATAACTCCCAGCGAACGTTCCCGCAGCAAAACCAATGCTTTTGATCGAAGGAGGGTGTTTAGAAGTGTCGAACAGCCACCAGAATAGAGCTCCAATATGCTCAAAGGCCGCGGAACTTCCGAGTGTTGAATGGGTGAGCAGGATGGATGTAAATTGTGAGGCGCCAACAGCGAGACCGCCTTGCCATGGCAGCAAAAGAGAGCGGCTGTTTTGAGGGAAGTATTGGTCTGCAGCATAAACACCAGCTGCACAGAGTGATCCGTAGATGATAATTGCCGTTGTTTTGTCGAAACCCATGCGCAAGGGGAGTGTGGGTCTTTTGTATGCGAGTGCTGTTTTGGTTTTTGTAGAGACGGGAGGTGCGATAGTGGGTTTGAGGAAAGAGTAAATTATTCCTCCCAATACTGCACCTGCCAGGACATATCTAGCGCTTGGTATTCCAGTGGCGAGTTGAGACCAAACTGTTCCTGGACATGCGCCCGAGAGCGTCAATCCAATTCCAAGTATGACCCCACCGATGATATTTCCACCGTAAGGTCCAAAGGGAAGAGAGATGGTTGATGGGTAGCGAGGAGAAACTCTTGTCTCAGAGGTTGAATCACTGATTAGTATAGCCAGCCTGGAGTTCTTCATCAGTTCGAAATGTCCTCTAGAATATTGTCTTTGGTAAAGATAATTGGCGATACGTTAGCTGGGGGAAATGAACTTACGCACTACTGCCACTCGCAGCCAAGAAAGCCTTCAGCATATGAAAGTTCGTGAGGTTCATCTGCTGGATGATCGTTGAAGGAGTATAAATTCCGGCCGCAGTGAGAGCAGCACCGAAAAATGCCCCAGAGATGACACTGGGTAATGGTGAATCCATCCTGATGTTTGAGAAATAGTAAAGCTGTCGATGTTGTTGGTGATGTCCCCGCCTAAGTAAACATTAAGGTTCGGAAAGGTGATCCTCGAACCCAGTCGCCCTTTCCAATAATCTAACAGTCCAGGCAAGAACGATTTGTCATTAATGCAAATAGTGAATCGAAAACTCCCACCGGGTAATGCTAGCCCTCTAGACCGTCGGGTTCAATAATCGCAAGTAGCGTGCAAGTGAGTAGAAAGGATAAAGGTATTTACAAACACCCCAGTATCACTCCACAGTAGAATACAACAATAGAAAAATACTACAAAGGAATTCCGGTAAAAAGCGAGGTTCGTTGTTCTTGGCCCTGCTTTCATCGTGGTATGACGTGCGAGGATAGTGGCTTACGCCTCGTGGACGCCCATAATCCATTTCGGATAACAAAGAATTTTATTTGCCAGTGAGAAGGTCGGCGACTTGCCAATCTATGGGTACTAATAAATTACCTCCGTAATCATGGGATTTCATCCTTTACCCGTTCTTCCCGTATCCAATGTTGTGGATGCGCCGCAGGGTGGCCTGCTCCTCTTTTTGTGATTGTTGACAGACCGTTGCAGATTTTCGGGGACGTTTTGGTGGGAGGTCGCCGAGGAATCGGCCCAGGCCACGAGGCAAGCACGTGTGCGGAAGCGAGGTATACAAGGGGAGCGAGCCTGCTGATTAGATGAAATGCCTTTGAAATGGTAAATGACTGCCAGAAATTTATCATATCTTTTGATATAAAATTGAGTTGGAAATAAACTGGGAGTTTTCTTTGTTTTGAATATGGTAGAAAAGCAAATATTTTATCGCAAAAGTCCGTCGCGTCGTTCTCCGTACATTTCTCAAGCAAAATCATCAATTCTCATTCAAATAATGCAAGCTATTATTATTTCTAGTTTTGCAGACTTGAAGAGAGCAAGGTATGTAAAAGAGGCTACCAGGGAATCTTACTTATTTAGAATCGGAATTTAATACCAAACAAAAACAAAAATTAGCCTTCAAAAGAATAAGAAGAAAAACATAGCTCTTCATTCATCTCCCAACTCCCAAACTGGGATGACAGTGAAGGTAACTCAAAAGTGATCGTTGATAATAAGAATTGTGAGTGTAACCGTGCTGATTTCTAATGATATCAAGAACCACGTCTTGCCTGCTCGAGAATGGACTGTATAAGATGAATACTGCCGCAATTTTATATCCAATGAAAGAGTAATAGAAGATGCAACTAAAATCCCGGCGTCTCCGATTATGCGCACGTGGCTTACTCGCTACTTCTACTAGCTTACTCGACATCCGATGGCTTCTTGGCAACCACATTTTCGGCCCCCAAAATTAACACTGGATTTCATGGTATTTGCCAATTTCTGTAAAAGTTCGTAGCATCATTCTTGGTACACCGACCTCATCCAATTCTCGACATCAGTTGTACAATTACATTCTCAATTAACCCAGAATCGTTCACATAATGTAAGCTATTATCCTATCAGAATTGAAGATCGTAAGGTGTCTTGAGAGTAATGTCAGAGATTCTTACTTATTCAAAAATAGAAAATAATATTGTGGGGTAGCAATAGTTCCTCTTCAAACAAATAACCGCTCCCGTGATGCTTTCTCCAATTCCAAATTCAGTGTAGTAATGCCAATAACCAGGTCATAGCGGCCGAAAGACAAAATGTCCTGCGGGGATTTCGTCTCCAATGAGACTTTTACAAAAGATGGCGGCATGGTGTTTTCGTTCTTCAATGTCCAAGTTGAGGGCAAGGAATCGCGACCATGAAACTATGAGCCAATAATGGCTAACATCTGCTGGAAACCTATTGTTTTTTCCTGTTTGAGGTAACGTGAAATTTCTGTATCGTTTCCCATTTGGTATATTGCCGCCCAAGGTTGAAGTTCTCGGTTCTCATCTTTGCGGGAGGCTGCACTCCATCTGGTAAGACCAAAGACGACTACACAATGCAAGGGGAGTTCCTGTGAAATACGGCCAGACTGATAATGAATTCTCTCTCCATCGAAGTGTATGTCTACGAGTGCCGTGAACTGCTCGTATCCTTCTGTAATAAAACAGCTTTTAGTGGTGTCCCACAGATGCTCTGGTTTCATTTGAATCTGACATGGAGAAATTTTTTCGTTGTCGTTCACTTCTATGCCAAACTGATGTGCAAGAAGCGATTCTATAACACGAGAGTCGGATAGAGCGATATATTTTAGTATGTATATTGAATGCTCTTCGGTAGGCAGCTGGCGTTTGGGGTGTCTCATGGATATTAGGGTAACCATGCCGCACATAACCACCTGAAGTTTATTGAGAAGTCGAATAACTTCGTTGACAAGACCTGGTCTGGTCTTCTTTTTATACCAACATCGCAAGTCTAGGAAGTACTCTCCATTACCACGATTCAGGGTTGTGACAATATGAAAACCCTTATTTGTCATCGTGAACTCCTTGCTTGGAACAAAGGGATAGTCAACCTTCTCAATATTTCCGCAACCATAAAATTCCGAGGGGGGTGTTACAAATACATCCCTGATGAACTGGAGTGGATCGCCCTTTACTACTTCTTCGTTGGGTTTGCATTGTATCCACTCTCGAGGAGACCATGCGAAAAGTAAAAGGTCATTGTTCTCAGATGCAATGGCTTCCTGTAATCTAATGAAAGCCTCCCTTCCTTCTCCGTAAATCAAGGGTAGATTGACGTCGAAAATCCCAAAAAGGCAATAAGAAAGATCTTCCACTCTTGTTGTACATCGCTCTGCAGCCCATGACATCCGTTTTGCAACTGAGATTCGTGAAATCAAATCACTGTTCCTCAAAACGGCGGTGTCGATATTGGTGATTTGAGACAATGGTTGTTGTAAAGATCCCTTGTCTCCCGCAAAATTCCATTCCCGATTATAAAAGTCAACGAATGTGGAAGCCACTAGCTCCTGTAAGGTCCAACCCCGTTTGAACCACCTGCACAGAGGAAAATAATTCACCATCTTTTCTTCAGCAGCTACACCATCAGGCCCAGGTAGGTCGGGCAGGTAAACGAAGCATATTGCCGAAAACTTGTACCAATTGAACATTTAATTGATCGCCTCTGTCAATTCTGCACTACTGCTTTTGTCGATACAACAAGTATCCACCCAGGCATACAGTAGCCCTTGAGAACGGGCTATTTGGCAAGTACGCTCAATATTAGCAAATCCAGTCTTGGTTTTGGCCTTATCAAGATCTTTCATATCATGGAAATTGACCTCATCCTTTTCCCAGGTATGTGAAAGAATGGCGTACCGGAATCCTTCGGGACCACCAACCTCCTCGAGTCTGAGTGTCACAGTATTGATCAACCACATATTACAATGTCAAACAAAAGGTCCGAGTAATTGATACGATGCTAAATGGCACAAAAGATAACTCCAAAGGATGCAGCCTTGTATCACGATGACCCCTACAGAAATACGATGCGGTGCAAAGCCGTAGGCGGGGCACCCTGCAAAGGTAAGCTTAGGTGACGATGTAACCCCCGGTACATCTTTCACCCGAGCTGAGATATTCTGTGTACTCTGTAAATGAAGAAAGTAAGAGACATAAATATACGAAACAGTCCAAAGTAATTAGCAGCAATAACCGAGAGAGCTTAGAAGAGATTAACGAGCGGTTTCCTAATTCTCCTACCTTCTTGATGAATGGCTACAATTGGCTGAGAGTAGTCGCATAATAGAAGCGCTTACAAAAGCATAAAACAAACACTGCTTGAAATCCGTCGGCATAGTGTGAAACTTCCAAATACAGTGACAAGAAATTCAAAACAGACAAAACCACCAACAAAGCCTCGCTGGCAGTATTGGAAAATCACCTAATAGCAGCAAAAGCGACGGAAAACTGCTCTCTCAAAAGCGCGTACATAACGCACAACACGAATCAGGCCTCCCTTCTCCCCCAAGCTCCTCAAAACAAAAAACAGCCACCAAACTCAACCCCTCCCTCAAAACTCCTACCGATAGAATTCAAAAACAATCTCATGCAAAAAAAACACCGGAAGCCCCCAACTATACTCGACTTCTCACATCGTAAACCCGACTTTATCTCGTGGAGATTGACACCAAGATCGCTCCTTCTTTCCTCGTTCCTCGACTCTACCTCGCAAATTTAGCGCTCCTTCCATCTCCTCTCACCCCGACCTTGTGACACCGAGGGGAGCGAGCGGGGGCAAGCAATACACATCGCTCCTTCCCCTTTCAAAGACGAGCACATCCAACCCCAACCTGGGCCCTTTAAACAGCCCCCTCAAACAGACAATGGAAACTAAGCTATCTTCGCCCCCACCCCGACCCCAAACATCGTGTCTTCCTCACACTGCCCTAGAGACAAGAAAAAACCAACAACCCGAAGCCACTAGCTCAGGAACAGGAGTAATAAAACTGGGATGGGGAGAAATAATATACGGCCCGAACTCGAAAAATAAAAAATCAAGGGAAGATAAGAAATAAATAAATCCCCCCCTGCGCATCACATAGATAATTAAATACCCATTATATCCATTGAAAAGACCAAGAAACTTCCAGAACCCTCAACAAGCTCCTTCCATTTTCCTTCCCATCGACTAATTGTTAGAAAAAGAGAACATCCATCGCGACTTCCCAAAGACCAACGTGTTGCTTCTAACCCGCTAGGTAAGCCACCCCTAAAGCCGAGGGAAGGGGCTTGCATTCCCAGCAGAAAAAAACCACCTCAAAATAAATGAAGTCAATTCTGCAACAAAACCAAAGAAAAAAACAGGAGCAGAACAAAAACATACGTAAAATGCTCATCCATTGGGGTATTATCTACTAACAAAATACACATTCACCCATCCATCCACCTCGCCTCCTACCTCAAATCCATCAACTCTTCACATAATCTCCAGAAATTCTCTCATCCCAACCTCAAGCCCATATCCCTAATATCAGCCACTTTGGCCCAAGATATAGTTCCTACAATTTTAAAAAGAAGAGAACACCTCGGAAGAAAACCACATCCCCCTATCCACAAAACGCCAATATCGCTACTATCTCCTACCCCACAATATCCACCCCAATCAAAGATCAATCAAGCTCTCCTCCACCAACTTTGGCTGCTGGGGAGCATGATGCGGCGCCGAAGGAAACGATTCCTGCGTATACCCAGAAAACGTAGATGGCTGAGGAGTCCAATACTGGGGTTGTTGCTGTGCCTGAGCTTGAGGTGGAGGATGCTGAACAGCTTGGGGCAACGGAGCCGGGGCTTGTTGCAGAGTTTGTACCTGCTGGTGAGGTGGCACTTGATGTTCCTGTGAATTTTGGGGCTGATGGGTAAATTGTTGTGGCGATTGAGGTTGCGCGGCAACTTTGTGATATTGTTGTGGTGATTGGGAGGGTGGGTATTGATGCGGACTTGGTTCTAAGGTGGCTTGTTGGGGGGTCGGTACTTGAGGGGTATTATTATAGTAAAATGAAGCATTTGGGTCGATAGATGGGGTGGGTACTCGATCAGGAGGGGCGTAATTAGTTGGCGGTTGAGAAGGAGTTTGCATGGGAGTCTGCATAGGGGGAGGTGGCTGTGGCTGGGGTGTTTCTTCAGGAACATTACTGGATTGTTGGGAGCCGTATGGTGCAGGCGCTTGCTCGGGTGCTTGCCAACTTTGGGTCCTCCGGGGTTGTTGTGGTTGGGATTGTGGTGGTTGCATTTGGTGTTGTGGGGGGTACTGTGCGTATGAATCCTGGCGGTGATCAGGTGGAGCATAACCGGGGTTTGGCACCGATGCTCTATTAGAGTATTGTTGAGGTGGGGCATAGGAATATGTTGATTGTGGTCGACCATACGGCTCTGCCTGAGGATTGCCAGTATAAAAGCTTTCTGCCCCGGAAGCCCCATTCGGAACATTTGAAGATATTGATGGGTACATTGTCGATGCCGGTCTTTGTGGTGGAAGAGCATAACCGCCAATAGTATGCTGACTGTAGGTGTCGGTCAGGCGCTTTTCCAGCATGTTGTCATAATATCGTACAACAGTTGATAGTTTGGCGTGGAGATCAAGTAAAGCATCTGAAACAATTAGCAAAGTATTTGACAAGGAATAGCAGGTTACCAACCATGTTTGCTCATAGTCTCTCCGTAAGTCCGAGCAAGTTTTGGTCTAAGTGTTCCGATACTATCATATAATTCTTGAATTTGAGGCTCCCGTAGAATTGTACCAGGTGGTTGCGTTTGAAGCCTGTCTACCAATGTCGAGAATAGATTGATATTCTCCGCTTCGACAGGAGTAAGCTCGTAGTCGTTTTTGGGCAACGCAAATGAGGACTTGGTAGCGGGATTAGACGTTTCCTCTTTCATGGTTGCAGAAAATTTCTTCTTTTGCTCTTCCATATCTGCCAGGGAGGCAGCGATAGCAGCGGCCAAATCATCATCTTCCTCTTCAGCCGGCTTGTGTGGGCTTGGCTTCGTTGCTGTATTTGAGACCGGAGGATTCGAGCTGTGTTGGACTTTTGCTTGTGGAACGTATCCTGCACCCGAGTGGTTGTTTACCTCTTCCAGGCTCATTGCAAGAGCCTTCTTCAAATCCTCGTCAAATCCCTCATCGACCCTAGGACTTCGAGGTTGCATTGAGCCATGCGTTTGCGACCTATGTTTATGCGGGTGTGATGAGCGGTCGTTTCCAAAAGACCCTCCTTTCGCTGACTTGTCGGTCAATTTCAAATAACATCCATCATCGACTCGAACCGGCTGTAATATACCAAGGTGGGGCAACGGGAGCACCTTTGCGGAGCATTGTTGATCGAAAACATTACCGCAATTCCTACAGTGATGCTTCCGGTTTGTGAAGCTAAAGGCGCTTCGGCATCGCATACAGACATCGGAATCCGTCCACTCCGGAGGCTGGGTGACATTAGTATGGTTTCTTTCACCGGAGCGAAAGGTACTGACCGCACTGCTGTCCACCATACTGCTCGAGACATCAATCTTGGGTGGGAATCGGAAGCCTTCCCGCTGCAGCCCTTTATACGTCTCCCCGATATAAGACAATTCATAGCGACCTTCGGTTGCCGTGGCCCACGTCTGGATCAGTTCCAAAATCTTGTTCTTCACATCGTCGTTAACCGCCGCTCCGCCGTACGCCTTTAATAATGATACCATGTTGTCCATGAACTCTCTCGAGGCGATCTCGACTAGGAAATGGGAACCGCCATTTTTGACGCAAGTGTCGGTGAGCTACATGCCCGGTTAGAGCTGATCTGATACCGGCATTTAATTGCTTGGGGTGATTCTCACATTCAGTGCACTCAGCTGTGTGTTGGGATTCTTGTTGCCTATGCGCCGTTTCAGCGAGCGCATTGCCTCCTTGGATGCCACGGTTTTGGATCGTATGATATCGGAAATTTCGAGGTTCAGAGCAATATCCTCACTGCAGATGGGTTAGCGCATGTTCCTATATTCCGGGCAGCAAAGGTGGAGGCGCACAGAGAGCTCGAGGTTGCGCGGTCGATTTGCTCATCGAGCTGCGAGGATGAGGCAAACCACCCCGACATCATGGTGGGCGCAAGTGAGGGGGGAGGGAGGGTTGGCCTTTCGCGATCTTAGCTTAGAAGAGAGGTAGATGAGATGAATGGGGGTTTGTGTTGTGGTGATTGGAGTTGGAGTTGTAGATGAGGAGAAGAGAAGAATATTGTATGGTGGTGGTGTACAAGATGGCTGGTTGGGTTGGAGGGTAGCTTAGGTTAGTACGCGGCTACAACTTAGAGGGCTAGGTACCAGCCTAAGTGGTTCGTAAGGCGTTAGCTAGCTGCCCTGCCTGGGTAAGTAACTTATTACTAGGCTCGACCCACAGTATGCGTCATGACTAACAATTATTTTATTCCATTTTCTTAGTGAATTACTAATCTGTACTAGGAGGAGTTTACTGTGTAAAATAAATCAAATTTATAGGCTAGACATCGGTACTTGTATCCAAACCGTTGCTGTCATGACGTTACATAGAATGGCTTGGCATAGGCGGAGTGGACTTGGCATTGGGCGGAATGGCTTGGCTTCCCGTCACTGACCGACGGCATTCGTATCTAATCATCAAGTCACATTCACACATTCATAGACTATTTCCTCATCGAGTTCTGGAATGCGGAGCACACGACTGCAAAGAATGTGTGCCGTGCGAGATGGACAACAATAAAGACAAACCCGGCTTTTGAATCGACTTTTCTCCATTTTCCTCATTCTCTCCTTTGTTCGCAATTACCGCAACCCAACCCAACCGACTCGTCGTCGCCGTCTCCTAAAGAACTTACTAAGTAACGTAACAGCCAGACAAGACACCGGACTCGAAGAATCCCTCGAAGAGAAATATCGATCGGTTCCTCCACGACCAGATTATACCTCGAATTGAATCGTCGGCTGCCAACGCATCTTCTGCTCGGCCTTCAAATTGCGACGTCGATTATATCCTACCTACATATATCCTCCATTCCCTGGCATGCGTACCCGTACTCTCACCCTCACCCAAACCGCGATATGAGTCCCTCAGCACTAGGGCCGGCTCCGTGCACGAGAGCTGTGCCTGTCAATGGCTGTGGTCCAGTCAGTAAAGAAAATGGAGGCACGCACAAGCATCTAGGGACTGACGGGCTCAAGAGAGGGAACCGAGTATTTGCCCATTTTGATGACTTGGTCAATGTCGTGCCCGATATCGACAAGAACTCGCCTCTGCGAACAATCCTACAACGCGGCGAGGACTTTGCAAAACAGGCCGATACAAGCTTGGATTTCTGGCGCCCAGATGTTGCGCTGAAGGAACACATCAAAGCCACCATTGTTGCGGTGGATATGATACCGCGCCATAAAGATTATCCTGCCTTGCAATCCGATCGAGGCGACTTGCATCGGATGTATACGGGATTAGTAAAGCGAATTCAAATTCAGTCTCCAAAGTTAGATGCCGTCAAGGACATTATCAAAGAGAACAATGCCATCAACGGCGTCAAGCCAATGTTGAACACTCGACAAGAAAATCACACTGCCACCAACATGAATGGGACAACAAATGGCCATACACGAACCCAGTCAGAATCCATACCACGGTCAAATAGTATTCCAGGTGTTGGGCGAAAGATAGATTCAGATTCGATGTTCGATGAAAGCGCACCTCGAAAGAAGCCTCCTACCGTCCAGCCAAAACCCCAAGCACTCCATGGGAAAGCTTTACCCCAAAATGGGACTTCTACACAAACAGATTTACAGGCTCGTTTTGCACGTTTGAGAACACCTGAACCAAATTCCCCTGTGCAGGATCCCAGAATACGCACTCAGCCAATCTTCATACCCGATACACCGTCTTTGAGTTCAAATGACCTACCATCCGTCCCGAAGACTCTTTCTCACCCAAATAAAATCACGCTAGACGTCAAGATGGCGGACCTTCCTCGGCCACCTGATGCGATATACAGCCCAGCTCGTGGTACAGATAACGCAGCTACGGTTAATCTACCATCCAGCATTCCAAGAGGCTCTTCATATATAGGAAGTGGAAGAAAAGACTCGGCGCCTGCTATATCCAATGTTGGTCCAACACCTGCTGCGGTCGAACCGAGACACGACTATTTTGTCCTCGCTCATTCCGTCAATACCCATGGAGCGGTCAAGACAAAGAAAGAAGTCCCAATTCCAGATTCGGTGTACATTACCGCCGAGGATCTTTACAGATATCAAAGTATGGGTTCTCAAGCCGTTCAAATTCTCCTAGTGGACCTAAGAAGTCGGGATCGCTTTGACGGCGGTCACATTAGATCACAATCTATCATATGTGTAGAGCCAGTTTCATTGCAGTCCGGTATGTCAGGGGATGAACTGGCAGAACGTATGGTAGTAGGCCCCGACGCCGAACTCTCCCTTTTCATGCGCCGCGAAGAATTCGATCTGGTCGTTTTCTATGATCAATCTTCCACAACAATTTCCCCATTTAGCAATTCAGGGGACGACATCAAGGATAAAGTCCACACATTTTCTAAAGCAGTGTGGGATTTTGCGTATGAAAAGCGTCTCAAACGCCGCCCAATGCTATTAATAGGGGGCTTAGATGCATGGGTCGATCTCATGGGCGAGAATTCACTGATGACTACTGCCGCCAGGAGTTCTAAACCTACAAACTCAGCTCAGGCGATAAAGGCCCGGTCTATGAATCGGATAGGCGCCATTCGTGGAAGGGATGCGGCTTCGCGCCGGAAGGTTGAGTCGCGACCTTTGACTAAATACGCAGAGAGCAAGTGGGATGAGACTCTTAGAGAGGATCAAGTAACAGGAAGGCCTGCAGATGCAGATCCAACTGCGCCCGACGAGCAATTCTATGTGAGAACGACGGACGATTTTCTCCGCCGATTCCCTGATGTCTCAAAGATCCAAGAATCCATGACTACCATGGCACCATCCCCTGGACGACCGTCCTTGTACAATGACGAGTTGATTAGTACGGTCCCAGCTCCCACTCGACCACCTCCAGCTTTGCCAAGGCAAAGATCCAGCGGAATTTCGGAAAGAGGTCCATCTACAGTATACGCAGCCGCTCATGCGGTCAACGTTACCAACCAAGGAATTACCAAACAGGTTGTGACTCCTGGTCTTACAGGTCTTTCCAATCCTGGGGTTCTCTGCTACATGAATAGTCTCATTCAAATGATTAGTAGCATTCCGCCTATCAGGGAACATATTCGTAACTTCAGATATTCACCCCCTGATATTCCACCGAGGAAAGACGGTGAGCAATCAGACCCTCCCATGCTGATGGTGAGAAACCTTTCAATGGTTCTCAATGCCTTGTGGTCTGGCCAATACGACTGGATCACCCCAAAAACATTTGCAGTAAGTTGTCTTTGCATCGCGTCAGTAGCGACACTAACAGGTTCCAGGCGTATGTCAATGCAGTTCATCTAGGAAGATCTGATGACCCCTACGGAAGATTAAAAGCATTTGGGGGGTCAGCAACGCAGCATGATCCACATGAGCTCCTCGTCTTTCTGACGGAAATCCTGACAGATGAACTGAACCCAAACAGAGATGTGCCATTTACTGCCCTTACCAAGCAAGAAGAAGAAGAAGAATCCTTACTCACGGATGGGGCCTCAGCTGAGCAAGCATGGTTGCGACACAAAAGTATGGACAGCTCGATAATATGCAATGAAACATGGGGGCAAACGACTAAGGTCATAGTATGCGACAGTTGTGGGCACAGAGATAGAAAACATGACCCAATTTCTCAACTGGTTGCTCATATACCCGCGAACAAAAAATATAAGGACTGCGAGTTAATTGATCAGATAACCACTGCTTACGGCTTAAGTTCAGAGGAAAATTTGGAACATACCTGTGCAAAATGCGGCCATACTGAAGCGACAAAGACAGATTGGCTGAGCGCCCTCCCAAACTATTTCTTTATTCAGATTGCCCGATTTGCAGAATGGAATAAGAGACTTGGCATGTCCAGCAAAGAACGAACCCCTCTCAAATTCGAAGCGGACGAAGATTTTGACCTCCAGGACTGCTTTCTTTCCATGGATGGTCAGACGAGGGACGATATCCTACAACAAGATGGCAGATGCAAATATAGGCCCATTGCCGCTGTTGTGCATGGGGGCCCTAGCATAGCGCAAGGACATTTCTGGACCATTGCGAGGCACATGGATCAGAAGACCAAGGCGCGTAAATGGCACAAATACAACGATAGCACTGTCCTTCCGGCCGACTTTGAAGAGACGCAGGGAGAAGGGACTTATCTTGTTGTGATGCAGAAGCAAAAGGATTTTTAGGGCAGGGCAAGACTGCAACTGGGCTCTTCTTCCCACTTTTTCCTTTCTTTCTTCGCGTCGAACTTTGCATTTGGGGGTTTTGATGGCGTTTTTTCCCCCTGAAGGGGGTGCGTCCTTTTTTCTTGTGTTTGAAGGGCTTACTTTATCCCTATGGAGAGTGGGGAATGGGTGACAGCATATCATTATTTTTCTGGACTTGGGAGAAAGGAATCAAGGTGTTTTGGGGGCGGGCAAATGGATGGCATAGGATCATTTTCATGTCATCTGTTCTTTTTATTTTCTGGATCAGTTTAGCGATGGGATGGATGGGATGGGATTGCAGTTGGTTATTATCGACTTTGAAAAATTTTCGCGGGTGGGTGGGGGGAGGCGGCAAGCAGAGGAGGTTTGGATGGAGATGAGTGGGTGGGTGGGTTGGTTGGTACTCTTGAGAATTGGAGAGGCAAATAGCTCTCTTTTGTACTATTTTAATCTGACTGATTTTTTGGTGATAGGTGTATGTTGTTGTAGAGAAGAATTCAAAACCTTTTCCCGTTTGATTTTTAAGAGGGGTTTTTATGTGCCTTGGATTCATATATTACATACGGCCGAGAATGACGGGTGTAAGTAAAACGGTCCCCTCTCGTCTCTCGCCTAAGGTTGAAGGCTCGGGGAGCGCGGTCGAGATCTAAGATTCAAGCCCCAAGGGCAGAGAAGGAGGGAGCGACCTCATGTCTCGTGCCGTTGTCGAGGCTTGAGTTCAAAGTCGTTCCTTCCCGTAAACCTCAACACAGGCCAGACGAGCCCATGACCCACTACCAACCGGGGAAGGCAAGGAACGAATGAGTAGGTAGACCCAGAGCAAAAATCAATTCCCTACCCCCCATCATTTCGTCTGGTCGGAAAAAAATCACCGGGGAGGCCCCCAACTAGGGAAAAGGAAGCCAGTACTCTATCTGCAGCGGCCATTGACTAGGATGCATTAAAAAGACCCCAATTCCCGAGGGTAGTTAATGATAAACTTGACTGCCTAGAGTGAGAGAGCTTGCATTTACCTGGCTGGTTCTTTATTGAGAGTCATGCGGTGGTTTGTGAAGTGAGGTGGACCTGCTCGCTGGGTGAGCGAGCTCAAGTCGCTCTTTCCTCACGAGGTGTTGTCAACGAGTCTAAGTGAGATTTAGGTCAGAATACTTGAACGCGGCAAAGTTTAAGAGGGAAGGAACGACTGGAGACTTGGTCTCCACTTGGTTTGCTTGTCTCGGGTTGACTAGCTCTCTAGCAGGGGACGCCTCGAGTTGCCCTCTTGACTCTCAACGTCGGGAACTCGAGGTCGCTCCTTCCTTTTCTTTCGTCCTCGACCTCGATCTAACTGCTGGATGGGGTTATCTGTTCTTTCCCGGACTCTGCATCCTTAAATAGTATTTCTTGCTAAGTACATCTAGTTGTTTTGGAACTTCTTACTTCATGATAGGCAGTTCCCGACGTGGTTAGGGAAAGTAGATGCGTGACATTTATCAAAGCTAAGTATTCCATAACGAAATTCATACTTCCAACTTCCTCCAAAGCTAAAGAGATACAACTCCCAAAACTCAAAATACCATTAATTCATACAAATCAATCACCCATCATCAGAAAAACACTCAACACCTTCGACTACTCTCCCCTACCCACCCCCCAAAACTACCCTCACCACTCTCAAAGTCAACAGCCTATCTCCTCTTACTCCCCTTACTTTTTGAACTCGAACCCTTGCTCTTAGAACCCTTAGAACTCTTAGGCAACCCCTGAGCCACCCTCTCGAAATCCTGATCTTTATCTTGATGGAGGTAATACTGTGTACTTGAGCGTTCTCCTTGACTTTGACTGTGTTTCCCCACATTGTCTTCCGTGAGAGGTGGTTGGAAGTAGGGGTCGTTTTGGCGTTGGGATTGCCCAGATTCCGTGTTGTAATATTGCTCTTGGGTGTAGGAACTGGGAGAAGGGGAGAATTAGCTTTTGTTTTTTATAGTATAGGGGGAGTAAGTTGTGGTTGTGAATGTTGGGGTCGAGGCGACAAAGAGATGCAAGCGAGAGAATGGGGGAGTGAATTTACCCTTGACCTTGGTCTTGGTAGTATGATTGACCACTGTTGAGCAGAGATATTTTTAGTTTTTGCTTTTGCTTTTGCCTTCACATTTTACGGGAGTGGGTTCTGGCTGCAGTGTGGATATTGGTGTCGAGGATGATGGACTTGAAGCTGCGGGATTGTTGACTTACCCTTGACCTTGCTCTTGGTAGAATGGTTGGCCACTGTTTGGAAGGATTATTTAATTTTTCGTTTCTGAATTGGGTTGTGAATTCTGTGAGATTGGGGTCGAGGTTGAAGCGAGAAAGAAAGTGGTGGACATACCCTTGGTTTGTTTCGCCCCCATAGTTGTTTCCGCTACCTGACATTTTGGTTTGGATTTGTAATTGGTGGTAAAGAATTAGGATGGTGTTTTGAAAATTGGGGTGTCGAATGAGAGTGAGAGTTGAGTTGCAGGAGGCTGTGTCACTTGGTGATCGATACTTGAGAGGTGATAGATCAGATGTCTTGGTTTCTGAAGGATTCAACTACTTTGGGGCTGTGTGTTTTATATTCCAATAGGAGATATTCATGGTTACTGATTTCCTGTGTTTCTATTCATGATTTTTGAATGGGGAGTTGTAAGGACTCCTGAGGACGCAGGACTCAGGAGGGACATCGCAAAGGTTCCATCTCCTGAATCCGGATATAGCAGGTAAGGAAACATCATATCGTTTCTTGTAGTTCTCCTTGAAGGAGTTGAGTTGAGAAGAATGCTTCATGCGAATCGTGTGTTTTGAGCTCCGTGACCGAGCTCGTGATGAGAGCCAAGTTGGCAAGGCAAATTTGCGAACCGGAACGCTTCCTTATTACCAACGGACCCGGCACTTTGGTCGTCAAATAAGGAGCACAGCCTGAACCCTGCCTAGTAGTGCATTAGAGGACGGCATTCTGCAGGGACAGCAGGAGAAGGGTATTTGGACGTCAGGCTAAGGAGAGCCAATTAGATTTGAGGTGGTGTGTGAAGCTTATCAAAACCTAGTAAGAGGGAAAAGAAAGCAAGAGTCACTCTCGGTGACCGGACATTTTAGGTGAGAAGATAGTTGATGCGAAGGAGAGAAATGGCGGTGAAACTGATTGGCTAACGTCTTGACCAGGTCATGCACAAGGATCGAGGCTCGTTTCCTAAAATAAGGGCTGGGTTGGTCGTTGAAACTTTAGGCCCTCTTTCAAAACTTATTGTAGTCAAAGAAATGTCCCCTCGGTGGATAGTATAGACTGAAACCCAATTATGGAGGGCAATTTGATACATAAGAAACTCATCGGGCGTTCCGTCTTTCGGTAATCACAAGCTGGCTTTCAAGTTTGTTGCTATTATATAGATGGTTCTCCCCAACGATGATCGTGGAGTTTGGATATTAAATTAGCGATCTAGGCATCAGTCTTACAAAAGCCTTGTAACAATTGAAGTCAGCCATTCGCAATGCTTGCGGCACAAGTGTCTCAAATATATATTTGTAAGAGTACCTAAGAAGTCTCAAGTAGTATGACCTAATTTATTTCGTTAATACTTGGGGGTAGGTATAAACACCAGTAGCGGTAACGGAGAAAAAGTAATTTACGACTAAACTGAACATATCATATAATCGACTTGGCATATTCATAGCAGACGATAGAAGACGGGTTTATGAGAGGTATATTTGAGAGACAGGAGAATGATTTGTCATAAGTGGTATTCTTGATTGCTCTACTTGAAAGACTTGCGGTACCACCGTCAAAGTAGTGGTTACACCGATAGCGAACACATGACAGCAATATCCATAGTGCATATTTTAAAGAAAACATTGCAAAACCAGACACGCAACTTCGGATCCCAAGGAGCACTATTAGAGATTAGGAAACCAACAATCCCGCGTCGAGAAAGAAACAATAAAAAATAAACAAAACCAAAGACCTTGGTCCTTCAATGGTCAACCACGAGTCTCAGACGCGTAGCCCTGAAGTTCAAACTGCAAGTCCACTGCGGTAAACCAACCATTGGCTTGCCAAGAATGGCCAGACATCATATCAACCATATGCTTCAAGCAAATCAGCCTCTTCTCATACGCCTTTTTCAATAGAGAAATAATGTTGCTGTCAAATCTAATCCCCGCGCTTGTCACAATTAGCTTCAAACGATTTGTCGCTCCGGTCCACCTTGTTAAGGCTCACATCAGGTGCATTATTGAAGAAAGTAACATTAGAGTCGTTGAATTCCATATCGTCAAAACTCGAATCCACAAGGTCGTCTATTACATCGTAAATGACTTCGCTCATATGATTCTTGGCCCGCTTGTGGACCTACAAGATATATTAGCATATAGATTCTCGAAAAGACAAAACTTCCTCCAAATAACTTACAAGCAAGTTGTCAGATCGTGTATATCGCTTCTCGCAACCCGGGAAACTGCATTTAAACTTCTTCGGCGCTGGCAGGTTGTTCAAGATTGCGGGGCACGTGTCTTGATGACGTTGGAGATTTGATTTCTTATTCGGTTTCTTCCCCCGAAATTCGGAACCGCAGACACATGTGTAAGGGTTTTCCGGCTTGATAGGTCTTAGAGCATTCTTTTCCACTTCCATGAGGATGGGTATTGAGCGGATGGGTCGGTTGAATAGTTGAGGGAAGTGGCCGTAAGCTTCTTCGTTCTCGAAAGAGAGGTTGAGTTGCTTTGGGGATACTGTCTTGGACAGCGCAGGAAGATCAGAAGCACACACTGGTGTCATTTGAACAAACCCGCCTTGTTCATAAATTGAAGCTTGAGACACTGACATGCTTAGTCCCCAAGAGTCATCCGAAGGCTCAACGTTCAGCCAAGAATTCAAAGGTAAAGCTGATGTGTCTTCATCAAATGATACTCCTGCATGATGGAAACTCATCATGCTTACATGTTCTGGACGAATGCTGGACGGTGTAGTGGCAATAGAGGAAGACATATCAGAAGAACCGGTTGTCATTGTGCCTGATGAGAAATAGCTTTCTGTCGACGATGCACTTTCTGACCTTCCATGAGAAGGCATTCTTGGTGACAGTGCCCCAATGCTTTCATAAGTTTTGCAGGTAAATTGAGCATTTGTTGATTCATGTGGAGAGCGGTGGCCAATAAAGGTCCTCCCAACTGTGGTTTTTTGGACATCGAGAATTGGTTCATCACTTCTCTGGTCCATCACGGGAGAAGGAGAAAGTCCGGACGAAACTTGCGGATATAAAGACATATAGATTGGTTCGGAATGATGCGGTTTCGTCTGATGGTTGGAGTGATCGTGAGTCAACTCAAAGGGAGTACCGTGAAGCTCAAACAATCGACTTTTCTCTCTATCCATTGAAGTACCGTAAAGCTCAGAGGGTGAAGAGGTATCTCCAAGTTCAAGTAATTGTTTAGAGGCAAGCTCAGAAGGACCGGCAATATCGTGGGGCTCAAAAAGTCGGACTCTCTCGCCAAGTCGTTCAACTCGTTCGGTAGCAAGCTCGGGTCGCATGAAAGAAAGGTCATCCCCAGAGTACCATTTTTGTTCCATCCCAAGTTGCATTTGAGGTGATTGAGGAGAGAAGGGTGGTGGTACGTGTTGGGCCCCTATTTCGATCCAGGTATTTTTCTCAGTTTGTTGTCTTTTCGAAGGCCGGGGTGAGAGTAAGCGTGTTAGTGGACTAATGGCGGAGACTATTCGTTCCTTGCACGAATGAGTTTCTGGGCAGGTATTCCCATGGAACCTTCTGATCTTGACTTCTTTTTTGCAATTCGAACATTGGTAAGAGCCGTTCTGGAGTTGGGTACAGTTGTAGAGATGATTCATCATTTCTCTTTCACTATGGAATTTCCCTTGTAGCAGGAAATTGTTGTCAGCATACTTCTATGAGAGATATCGCAAGCGAATCGTTACTTAGATTCCGAACATACCTGAACAGTCGACCAAAGGACAATGCTTGAGGCTTTCGCTGTCGAGACAATACTTGCGAGAGTACGCAAACCAGTTCAAGAACCGAGCAACGGAAGCTTTGTGTTGGCCTCTGTGCCTGATTGGTGGATAACTATCAAGTCAAGTTATTAAGACGAGCTTGAGGCGAAAAGTGGAAAACTTACTTTGCCAGGAAGTCTTTTGGAAAACTGGTCGTTAATCCTAACAAGATGGGGGCATCTACTTGTGTTTGGCGTTTTTCAAAGATCTTTTCACTGTAGCTCTTGACTGCTCTTCTGTCGCTCTTTAGGGGTGCCATTGTGAAGAAGTTCTTTACGGCTGGGGAAGTAGCTCATTTTACCAATTGCCTCCTCTCATATGTCCATGCACAACGCTCCTGCCCCGAGTCTCTCCCAATCAACTGAACATTATGCCCTCCTGCCCTCGCACTCCTCGTCAAGCTCCCTGGGTATGCCCCCTTGTCTCTCCATATCCTCGAGGACTCTCGCACAACCAATAGTACACTGCCAGGCCTCTATGCAGAGGAAGACGACGACGGACCTGTCGAGCAACAGCGTGCAACTGTCTGCAAGTGTCATCATGCCGCTTCCTCACCGAGCCAACTTGTTGGGGACCGCACGGAGACTGATTACTCGCGACGCCGATAATTGGTATCCTGGGAGGTTCGCCTTTTTGCCTTACTCCTTAGAAGTACTTGCTAAGCTGGATATATGCAAGCTACTTGTCAGGAGCAGCGAGAAGGTGTGTAGGTGACGAAGTGACTAGTAATGCTTGATTAAACCCCTCTTCGCGTTGGTGAGGACCCAATGATATTCCTTTTGCGGCACTCCTTGGTCTATGACCGAGTGGCCACTTGTGAGGATGGAAAATGGTTTGGGGTGAGACGAGGCTAGCGGTTTATAGGCGTGTACGAAGAATTGGGAGGTTACAGTGGAGGCAAACGACGGTAACGAAAAACGTCTTCGACACATAGAAGGATATTTGTTGGATCATTGAGAGGGAGAGAGTATGGAAACATATATAAGTCGATGAAAGAATTGCTAATAGGTAATTGATCCTTTTGGGCGGAGTAGATTTGGGGGCGACTCCTCTGAAGCCATCTTTGGGGGGGCTAAAATTGCAACTATTCCAATCGTGAACCCCCGGAATAACAAACCCCACCTTCTCTATTGGGAGCTATCGTCAACATGGTAGCTCCAGGCTCATTCTGTCATCGATACCTAGCCCCGATGATTATCTCCAGGAAGCTGCATAATAACCTGGGATATTTTGATCTCGATATGGCGAGGAGCTGCATGCCAATCCTTGCTTGGACTTGGAGAAACGCCCGGTGAAGACCTCTGGACCATCCGCTTCCGAAGACGGAGGAAGGTTCATATATTGCGCCTTGATTGATTTGACATTGATATGAAGGAGAATCGCACACTTTCCCGAGCAATTGAAGACAGCATACGCTCTTTGTTGGCTTTAAGATGATGTCTTACAAGTGCCACCCATGACCGGGAAATTGGAGGGTGTGGGACACCTGAAGTGAGCACTTCAGGTTGTGTACCGATCGAGGGGGCCGCAAGATCGCCCAGCTCTGGTGAGGCTCCCGGAGCAATGGCTAAACGCTGCAGAAGCACAGAATGAGCACACCACTTGATGCTCCCTCTGTTATCACACTACATGATGTTGGAGATGCAATGCAACATACGTACTAGGCGCATCTTTGCGGGAATCTCGGTCTTATTTAGTCTGCAGCTTGAATGACAGGAAAAGAAGTCTCTGGCTGAAGATTTGCTATCTGACGTATTAGTAAAGATCACATATCTGCTGATTAGGAGGGAAAGTGGCATCTTAACTATCGTACCCCACCGTTGATCCAGCTTATACTCTCAGGGCACAACTCGTGCTAGCTTCATCGCAGCTTCAATTGCCCGCCCCAATTCAAACCCAATGGAGACCACTCATGTGTATTAACCGCAAGCCCCAACCCTCCTGGGTGATGTTCCCCACGAAATCCCTCCCACTTCAGTGTGAATAAGTTGCCACACCTAACCACACCTGGTTGGGGGCTTGCCGAAGCGTTGCTCACATTGGCGAACGAGTAATTCATCCCAGAACTCGTTGGAGGCCTTAATATATGCTGTTTTACTGCATTTGGTAACGCAGAGTATCGATAAATAACATATTTGAAGGTGGTTGACTTATGGTGTTGAATTGAATACGTCGCAGGATTTTCGAACCTAAGGTTGATGCCACTAAAGCAGCCTCAGGCATAAGAGCAAACACAGGAGCTTGTTATATACCACACACAATGCCCTAAACTATCCAATCTAACTCAATTGACATACATTTTTAATAATCTAAGATTTTAAGCGGTGCATACGAAATCTTCATAATTTTTGAAAGAATTGCTTTATAGGAAGGTCTCCAGTGCTGCTTTGTCAAGCGAGCTGACACCACTTGGTGAGCATCAACGACCTCACTACCACCACAACTCAACAGCCCAGCTCGTCTGCTTCAGCCCTCATCACCAGTCTATCTATTATGATAGCTTCAGAAATTCCGATAAATTCAAATGCCTCGATGAAGGTGCCTTCGACACCACTGCTGGCAAAGGATAGATCAGCTGGGCTGACCCCTTCGCTCCCCATTCCCCGCCATACGAATTCGACAACAATAAATAGGGAGGGGGGCCGTGTTTATACTCTGGGTGTGGTCGGAGTCGCACCTTCCCTTCCTGCCCTCGTCGTGTTAGCGCGATGTCGAGGTCAGGTTAAGAGGGAAGGAGAGATCAAACCTCTGGTCACTGTGGCAAGGTCTTTCAAGCGAAGAAGGAACGACCCGACCTCCAGACTCTGCCTCTCGTTTCGACCTGACGAGATTGCTGAGTCAAGGCCGAGGCAGGGAGGGAACAATCCGAGTCCGAGTTGGTCGACGAGCAATGAGGTCAATTGAGGGCGAGTTGACGACGCCCGGATTCCAACACGGGCCACTCGAAACCGAACGACTCTCCTCCTCTCGACGAAAAGGTAGAACCTACCAGGGATCGAAATACACCGAGATATCCAAAAACAATAGCTGTGAGTTTGTATGTGGTAGAAACCAAGCTTTAGAAAACTCTGGGTCTTGCATGCCCTATGAGGTATGCCATTAAGCATTCAAGTGACTGGAAGTAGAAAATAGCCAAGGGCAAATTCTACGTACACGATGGCCATGGAAAGTTTCACTAGAATTTCTAGTAGAAATTTGTCAGGAGCGATCACCATTCTAAGCTTAGTCGCGCTTCAATCTACCTACCCTTGCAGTATCTAGGCGTATAAATGACGGGCTTTTATACAGTTGATCTTGGTTGCATATCAGACTTCAACACTCAATCGCCGGGGTCTTTCATCACACTGAATCAAAATTTTGTCCTGTTCTTGCGCATTCTTCTTTTTGTTCCTTTATCTTGCGTCTACTCCACCCCGTCAGTCTTCAGCGTATCCCTTAATGACATCCCTAAATTGATTCTGTTCTAAATATTTCGGATAATTAATTTAATTGTTCAAAAATAGGTAAAATAATCGAGAGGAACCACTTTTGATTATTTTAAATAATCCATGTAAAGTGCATGTTTTGACTCGGTTATTCTATAAATTTGCAATATTGTCTTTAATTGGGTGTATGCTGATGGATGATACCTATGAGGCTAATACTTTAATTTAATGTCTCTTCATCCACGCAAAGTATGAAAGCTTCAGTAGGTCAATACAAAAGTCATAATATGGCATAAGTATAATTCAATTCTCTTCACTATCTACGAAGCCATGGCTCTAACCCGTTCATCAACCAATCTTCCTCCACTTTTCGTTATCAATCTACCCCCTCCCCCTATAAAGGCGGCCAACGACGAGGCCTCTATCCATGAACTCCACCTGCACTGTAATTTGGGCAGTGATCGAGATGGATCCTGCTCCTTGAGTGTTTTGAATTTATTCTCAAGTGCACGCATGATGTCCGTAGTGCCGTCCTTTCCCATTCTCGCAAATTGCTCTTGGTCCCGAATACCTGCTCTCCCCTTGACAACCAGAGATTTCAAGTTTCTGAACCAAGCCCAAGGAGGATGATTCGCGGTGCTTGCTATACTGAGAATATTGTCTTCTGCAATGTGTCGTCCAACCTGCGCAAATTTTCGAAGACTCGTAGTAAATAGCCACAAAACGAGATTGATATAGATCAAGGATTCGATTTCCTGGAAGACCGATACCACCGGGTATCCTGGAAGAGCGAGGTCTGTCAATAAACGCAAACTGCTACCCTGCTCTTCAACCCCATTCAATATGAGGGTGACTGCGGTAGGACTGTAGTAACATTTTGGGCCAGTATTTTCGACAGTCTCTTCACGCATGGAGAAAGGATAAGGGCATTTTGGCCCACGACTCGTAGCCGCGACGCCTGCTCCAAAAGCCTTGTGAAGCTTAAGAGCCTCTGTACAACTTTCGCGGTTGACGTAAAGGAGCGCACATTGTTCAAAATGGGGCTCGAACGCTCTAAACTTACATCCTTGTGGGAGCTCGCTGGTATGAATAGCACGACAGCGAATTTTCTGCAAAGTATGAAGACCTTCTGTCACATAGTAACTGTTGGTATGACTCGGTAGTCATAAAGTGTGAAGCAACAAGTGGTTCTATTCCTATATCCTATTGCATGAAGAATAAAGCAGAAGAAGAGGTGGCATCCCACAGGTTTAAGTATGTGAGTAGCAAGCCACTCACATGAACCTAAGCACGTGGATCTACTAGGATATAATACAAGATGCTATTCACTAGGATTATATAGCTACAGTAAATGCTGGCTTGTTTTGCGAGATGAAAGGAGCTGTGCTGTCTGATGAATTTGAGGAAGGATCATCTCGCGATATGGTAGGTGTTGTAAGAGAGGGGGCAACAACAGGAGTTGTTATATTGTCCAAGCCGTCTGGTGAGGCAGAAGCTTGTTGTTTTGGAGTTGGATCCGTTCGGCCTTCAGGTTTTTACTGTGAGCAAAATGTCAACAGGAGTTAGGGTCTGGGATTTATCCACCTCGAACTAGATGATCCTCAATATATTTGCTATCGGAGTGATATGACTGTATTTGGGTTTTGGTTTGGGCAAATGTCGCTGGAAAAGGTTGGTTTCTGCTTTGCGTGTTGAAGTGTTGTTGAGAAGGACTATCTAAGCTTGGAATACGTTCCAGCTCATATATTTAAGCTCTTTGGGCTGCCGAGTCACATGAGGAGTGACGGAAGAAAATGGAGGAATGACAGTGAATTGAAACATTTTTTTATTCGTCCGCTTTTTTTGGGGAGCGTGCATTGAGTGAATCCAAGAATGCTTTAGCAGTAAAACAATTCGCGTCATAAGCCTAACGCTGGTGGCTTGATTATTTAATCGATTTCATGTCATCCTCTCCTCCAACAACAAACACCTCCAAAGTACACTTTCATCTACACAACTTTATTCTTGGTCGCTCATCACCACCACTTGAGAGGAGAATCCGAACTCAGGTAAGAATATTCCAAGAGTTACTGGAATAATACTCATGTGTCAATAGTTATATGAGTTTCATCATGTCTGCCAACGAACCTACGGATCTTGACCAAAATTACAGCGATGACTTTGTCGCAATTTTCACTTCGGCACCAGAATATGATGCGGATCCATTTGACCCTCGTGCATCTCTCAAGGAATTCAAGAAATTTCCCGAACTTGCAACTGAGTATTCAACTTTTCCCTTTGTTCCCCAATTGGGCTCCTATACCTAGTAGTCCGGAGCAGGTTTCATCCTCACTCACTGCTTCCGGCTCCTGAATCAACGAGAAAAACGTATGCTAATTTGTTGCAGGTTAAGACTTGCCATCTGGGCTCTGTATTTTGGAGAGCTTCCCAGCCAGCATTTGTCATTTCATGACCACCTTGTGGTATCTCGAACACTTGGACGCACAAAGAGAAGGTTACACTTCCTGCCGCCTCCCAAGTCAACAACGAGAGCCGAAGAGAGACTCTTAAGGCTTACCCTAGGCTCTGGGGATCGGTATACACTGGACGTTTGTTTTCTCTCAAAAATGTTGTTGAAGCAAAGATGGTTCCGTTTAATCCAACCAAGGATGTTTTGTCAGTACCCTGGAGATCTCCCATCACCACATTCGCCGAATATAGCGACGTTTCATGGTTCATGACCCTAGCATACGAACCATACACGGGACAGGCAGCTGAGTCCTCCGTGTACCTTTAGAATCATACACAAGAGGATGGTGTTGGTCAGTATAATTCACGAATCACTATATCCTTGTATTCTTTATCCAAGTTCCATCATCTTGAAGTTGATGCAAGAGAATACCCTAATGCTTTCCATATTTTACAAAGCATAATAGTCAGAAAATTTGGGCTGTTACGTTGGTTCACGGGTCTAGACAACATCACAATTACCACTCCTGTCAACAAAGAAGGGTGGGAGGAGGATTTTTTTGCGAGAGGACTCCGCATTCTTTTGAAATGTTTCAAAAGGCAGGAGGTCAATGACACGGTCAAGTTGCCAGGGGCTTGGGTCAGGTGTGATGACAATCTACCTCTTGAGCTGGAGAACATAAAGTCCACTATTTGAGGAAAGTCTACTGGGTCGTGGTATCTGGATGGGATTGAGGAAAGAATAGCAGAACGGTATTGCTGCTGTGGTTGCATTTTTAGTACCTAGGTAGTCAACGATGGGAGCTACCACTTTCCAAATAGCAGTAGAATGGGCTAGTAGTAGAGATAATCGATTTTGGTTCCTCGTCTAATCTCGTTCAGTGTGACCTAAATGCCTTTGAGGTAGTATGTCGCTGAGTTTGAGTTTTAAATTGTCTCTCTCATTCTTAAACTCGATCTAGTCACCCAACTTCGCTTATTCTGGTCATCACAAGTGCAGACTTGAATTGAGAAGCCACCACACAAGTTATCTCCCTCCAAAGATTGAAGAATAAAACCCCCTTGTAACAGGACCCTCACTGCCTTTCCATCTCCCAAACCTCCCGCCACCTCAAACCCAAAACCCCCCTAACAATAAAGATCCTGCTTCGAAAACGCGTTCCCATCCGCATCCAAACTTTGCTTCGTCAACCACGAAAACTTTCCCCCAGGTATCTCATAATGAATCTCTGATCGATCAGCATTAGCCGATGCAGCATATCCCGCTCGACAAGAAAACGGATATGGGATGTTGCCTTTTCATCGATATCCTGTTTTGAGGTAGTAAGTTCGGATCGCGTGGTCTTTGTTTCCTTCTATGATGTCGGCTTCGAATGCTCCCGAGTTGGCGGGTGAGGCGCCGGTGTAGTATACGCAGGCTATTGTTTGTATGAGGAGGATAAGGAGGGGGGTTGTGGTGTACATGTTTGTGTGTTGTGTCGTGAGTGGACGGGGTAAGAGATGACAGATGAAATTGATTGTTCTGAGATTTTTGGAGGAGGTGGGTTGGAGGATGACGGAGAAAGTGATTTATGAAGTTCTTATATCTTAGATTTCAAAAGATATCTCTCAACACCCAAAACCAACAATTGATATCCTTCCTTCAAGCCATCTCGGTAGAATCACAAGCGAATTATGCTTGCATCAAATGTCGTGGCTTCAAATCCTTCTACGATAACAGCCTATTTCTAGTTTCCATAAGGCTCTTCAAAAAACCAAAAGGGTTCCAATACAAATTTAGCAACTAGTCCCGAGTTCCAAATTAATATAGAAAGAAGCATTGATCAATCCTCCCTGTATACACATCAGAATCAACCAAATCATCCTAGTACATAACTATCTCCAATCAGCCTCCCCGAGAACTCACATGAACCCTCAACGAGCAACCAAGTAAAAAACCGTGTCCCACGCGCCTTACTCAAGTATCGTTTCACAACTAAGCTTATTACAATCGACAAATGAGAATCCATAGCTCGGATTTTCTCCACGACTTTGGGTAGATAGGGGTGGGGTATACTCAGCCTCAACAGGAGACCACGAGGTCGAGTCCCCTGTAATTGCTCGCTTGGCGGGCTTAACCGAGCTCCAGGAATATTTTGAGATTAGCAATGTTCATTAACCAGGCTGAAAATTTTGGTTGTATTTAATATTCACCGTTGCTGGGATTATGCCTGGAGAGGGTAGCAAGAATTAGAGGTTTTTGCGTGAATTTTCTTGATGAGGAATAAGTTCGTCATCTTGGTTTGTTCTCGAAGGATTTTGGAATAGATGTTTCTTGACTGCGGTATTTCTTTGATATCATCTCAGGTACCGCAGTAAATCGAATAGAAGGAGTTAGCAGGGGATGGGTGCCCTTGTGAGTGGAGTGATTTTCATGTATTTTGGCCACTTAGGGGACAGCTTTTCCACTATCACTTGAGCCTCTCTCACGACATTTAGAGAGAAGAAGTCGACGAAAGAGCTTGCCCTGCTAGAAGTTGGGATTCTCGCGAATAACGGGCTTCCTTTGATGTTTGAACTTGCGATTCCACGCCAAGCTACACCCCTCCTCTAGCCACTCCTTTGATTCGATTTACTACGGTAGTGAATGCCGAGAACCCATACGGAGACTGATACGCGGATAACCATGGGTTAAGGTTGCGCCTTCGTGGGAGATGAACGGCTGAGATCTTGGAGAACCACGAAGCGTTAGCGAGGCAAACTCTTGAAAGGAACATAAACTTAGCGATAGAGTTGCGTATAACTACATCTATACCCTTTCATAGCCGCCAGCCTCTCAATCAGAGCAAGCCGAACCCTCTTCTTTTGACTTAGTCCTCATATCCATTCCCCTTCCCCTTACTCGTTCTTTCATCTCCTTTCCGAAGGCATTCCCAACGAGAACAGAAACTCCAACTTCCATTCCTCGTCACAAACAACCAAACATCGAAAAATGGCTTCATGGTTCCT
Organism: Hymenoscyphus fructigenus; assembly: GCA_001414455.1. Classification (NCBI taxonomy): domain Eukaryota; kingdom Fungi; phylum Ascomycota; class Leotiomycetes; order Helotiales; family Helotiaceae; genus Hymenoscyphus; species Hymenoscyphus fructigenus. The sequence goes on along the minus strand of LKUV01000031.1, from coordinate 403,371 downwards.
CCTCACCATCCTCCCAGCTCTAATCCAAGCCGCACCATCATCCAGCATCACACGAAGAGATAGACCAGAACCCGGCCGCGCCCCAACCTCAGTATTCAACGTCTTCTCCGTCTCTCCCCCCGGGACCCAGTCCCAGTCCTGATCTCCGGATCTCGCTGTGTATCACCCTGCGGTCAAGGAATAACCTACGCACATACAACCAACTCCCTCGAGCGTTACACATAAACACACTAACATACCCCGGCTCAGTAACCTAAGCCCTCGACTTCGGAATCAGCAGCGGTCCCAGCGGAGACCTAACAAAAATGCTCGCCTCCGCCCACTCCGGCGGTTTCTCCGCCTCTTAGTCAAAATCCGACACCCACGGTACTTCAACGTCCGTCGATTGTCCCACAGGAGCAAAATACATATTCTCAAATGATAACAACAAAAGGGACAAAAATAGCGACAAGCCACGATGTGACAGGCGGCAAGGTAGGAAAGGCGCAGGTGTATCGTGTTGATGCGCCGGCGAAGAGTAGTGCGGGGACGGAGGCGGCGATTGTTACTTATGCTACTTGTTTGTATAAGCTGCTTCCTGGGGGCGCTAAGGAGAGTGATTATAGGGGGTCGCCTTTTTGTCCTGGTGTTTAAGGAGGGGTTTTGGGGGAGGTGAGGGAAGGTAGACTTAGAGAAGGATATATGGAAACCTGCCGGTATAGATACAAGGAATGCAAGTTTCAGAATTACCATTGGTAAATTCAATCGAAGCATTCACTTGCAGTTCCTGTTTGTGAAATCCATTTTCCATATCACTCAGGAGTGGGGCGATGATAGAATACGCAGATGAATTTGAAGTTTCCCAATAGCAGAATGCAAACAGCCAAAATAAATTAAAAAAAATCAGTTAATTCAAAATTACCTAGTATGAACAAACGAGTGCGAAACTTTGAAATCAAGTAATAGAAAAGTCTAAATTCAACCCAAAGCTCCCAGAGTATGCGCCCACGAAAAGTGCAAGTAAACCTAAACGATAGGAAACCTCCACTTCAATGCAAGATTCCACCCAATGAAAATAATGGACCTAAATAGATTGTTTGATTTCTCCTCGCATCTCATTGCGTAGAGAAAACAAGATGTTCCGCAGGAATTCATTGTACCACATTGGTAGTCCCAAGGTGGGGCAATCCCGCAGCATATGAATTCAGGATAAAGCGAAAACGAAATTCGATGGCCCCGGCCCGGATATCCAGAACCTCCAACTAACATACATTTTGTTTCAATCTGCCCAAGATTGCACGTCGTGAGGATGTTCGATTTAGCCTGTCTTCTTCCACTGACTGTAGACACCTAGCAAACTGCTCACTGTCCCGGCCAAACCGACAAATCCATCATCGAATCCAATCAACCCAATGGCTGAAGTTGGAATTGTGAGATCGCAAAGGTCGGAAACTAGTTGGAGGTTTATCGTGGCCCGTTCCCTAGATAATCTGTTAGCATGTGATTCTTGTCTCCAGACCGGGGAGCTAGTATACTTCTCAATTCTCTTGAGCGCAACGACACCCTCACCATCCTTCTTGTCAATTCGTGACTGCTGTTGTCTCAAGCCGTAAAGTGAGTAAACGCTGCTCATAGTGCTAAACAGCAATCCAAACATCCAGCACCTGTATGCCTCCTTTGCCAGTCTCTTGGCTCCCTCGAACTTCCGAATTCCCGCAACATCCACGATAGTCGCGGAATCAAGGGTCAAGTAACCTGCATATCCCAACTGTCTGCCAACTGCGCAGTACTTGATGATAGGATCCAAGTTCTTGGAATTGGAAGCGATAGCGGCGGCTTTTAAGTGTTCAACATTCTTGCCGATTCGCATGAGTTTGCGCGCGAGACCGAATTGCTTCTTGATGGCTTCAAAAGGGGCAATCTCGCCGGGTGTGCCATTGGTACGGAAGAGGTACCAGGCGTAGAATCTTGCGAAGTATTGGAGGGTTCGAAGGAGTTTGTCTCGGCCGACGGTGGTTGCAACGAACTTGAGATAGTGGTCCACTGTGGGGTGGTAGGCAAGGGAATCGGCGACCATCGTGATGGTTTGTGTGTGAGTTTAACAGTCGGGTATTCGAGGAATTGTAGGTTGGTTATGGTTATAGCGAAGAGTTAAGTGATTGAAGGTGAAGTCGAACAAAGAATGTGATGTGATGGCTTGTGATACGGAGTATGGGATATGCCGCGGGAGGAGGAGAGAGAGATGGGGCCTCGGTTGCACGACGAAGTGGATCCAGTGAAAGCCGGGGATATCACGTTTTAACGCGAGAGCCCCACCGGGATTTTAGTAGACGCGCTTCCGGGGCTCGTCATCCGAGGAGGCTGCGAATAGTTACATTTGCGACACCAAGTCACGACCCAATTCCTTTTTGGCAACAGCTTTCTACAGGCGCTTCAACACTTCCTTGCTTGCGCGCATTTGCCATCTGAAATTACAATGCCTGAAATTGCAGAAGGTAAGGCAACTCAGCGTATAGAGGCAATGTGTGGTCACTAATATCTCAATAGTCGCTCGCGCTGTCCACTACCTTCGAAAATGTCTCTCGGGCACGACTCTCTCTCTAGTCACCGCACAGGATGATGCCAATGTATACGGAAAGGTTGGCACAACTGCTGCTGAAGTTCAGAAGGCTCTCACAGGCAAGAAAGTGGTGGGAGCCGGTCAGCAAGGCAAATACTTTTGGTTAGTCTACGGCATACTTGGGGTTAGCAGACGCTAATTTGATCATAGGCTTGTGATGGCATCGCCCCCTCATCCAGTCTTTCACTTTGGCATGACAGGTAAGATACCAAACTCCCTTAGTTAAAGTATTTGCTGATGCTTTTAGGCTGGTTCTATGTCCGCGGAGAACCTACAATCGATTTTCGTTCACACGCATCGGGCGACGAGGAATGGCCTCCGAAATATTCGAAGCTTATATTGGAGACGGCTGGAGCCTCAAAGGTCGAAGCTGCGTTTACAGATTCCCGCCGTTTTGGGCGAATAAGATTGGTTGATTGTCCCGGTGCTGATATTCGACAACACACACCATTGAAGGAGAATGGTCCGGACCCGGTTATTGATAAAGATGTTTTGACGGTAGAATGGCTCGAAAAGAAGATGAATAGCAAAAAGCTTCCTATCAAAGCTATGATGCTCGACCAAGCGAATATCAGCGGTATTGGCAACTGGGTTGGGTAAGGTTTCAATTTCTATCCAAGTGTTGCATTACTAATGGTCTATGTACAGAGACGAGATCCTTTACAATGCGAAACTCCACCCAGAGCAATACAGCAATACCTTCAGTTCAGACCAAATCAAGCAACTTCATAAATCGATACGATATGTAACTCAAACGGCGGTAGATGTTCTCGGCGACTCGAGCAAATTCCCCGAAGATTGGCTTTTCAATCATCGATGGGGTAAGGGGAAGAAACCCTCAACGATGCCTGATGGTTCCAAGATTGTGCATATTACCGTTGGCGGAAGAACAAGCGCAGTTGTGCCAAGTGTCCAGAAGAAGACAGGAGCTGTTGCTGGCGACATAAAATCGGAGGAATTGAGCGGTGCTGAAGAAGCGAGCGAGAAAGGAACGGCCAAGGTGAAGAAGGGGAAGGCAACTACGAATGCAAAAGCGAAAAGCGCCGCTGTGAAAAAGAAGCCTGCGGCTAAGGAGGCTGAGGTGGAGCCAAAAGAGGAAGATGATGATTCCGAGGAAGAGGTGAAGAAAGAAACCAAGAAGAAGGGTGCCAAATCAGCAGGGATGGCTTCAAGAAAGAGAAAAGCTGCCACCCCAAAAGAGGAAGAGGAGGAAGAGGAAGAGAAGCCAGCGAAACGACAAAATGGGATCAAGTCGAGTACAAGGAATGCCAAGTCGACAGCGAAATCTGAAAATATCGATGCTGATGTAGAAGCACCAAATGGATCAAGGCGTAGATCTGGACGTGTATCAAAGGGGAAGGATTAATATGTAGGATAAGATCTCGACTACGAGAGAGCGGAGAGTAATACAAATGATACCAATTGCATCAAGTTCCAGATTCTACATCGCCAATTTCAAGGTAAAGATATCAAGTCACACCCATGAGAAGATATTGCGCTAGAAGTCCGGGATCAAGTCTCCCTAAATCGTTCATGTACTTGATGCTTGGGGCGTTATATGTACCTCACAAAGTTGAAAAAAATAATAACCTACATCAAGGCCCAGACTCGACTCAGCTACCTCTGAAAACTCGAGGTCGCACCTTCCCACTTATGTCGACGTTGTCACCGGGATGTCTCAGAGCAACCTACAGTGAATTATCGGGAAGGGAAGGCATGAGCCCTCTCTTAACTCCTTCTCTCCCCCAAAGCCCCGCTCAAACTGGAAATCTGCTGGTGTCACAGCCAGTAGTCACGAGTTTGGTGACCGATTTGTCAGTTCCGGTCTCTTTGGGGGAACTGCGGCCCAGACATCCAACTCTTTCTCACCGAGCCGTTTCTCACATTTCCCTCAAGATATTTCTCCGTGTCTACATCGTGAATATTTCCATTCCTTAGGTTCACCTGAGATCAGACCCCAGATGAGTAGTCTAGGGAAAGTAGAATAAAAGCATGAGGTTTGCGAGAAGATTGAAGAGGGATTATTCATTCCTTTTCTTCTTACTTACTACATTACTGCATATAGATGAACTGATTGTCCTACAACTTCAGGAGCTTCAGGAGAATTATTTTTATTAGATAATGATAGGTGAAATAACTTCCCCATTCCTCAAACAAGTCCCGACAAACCCCTCCGCAATTCATTTCCTTCCAAATAACATATGTCTTCGAGTTGAGGCTCCTGCCTTCCCTTCTCACTACATTCTCAGGCATATAAGGGAAGGAGCGACCCCAAGTCATGTGGTGCAGCATTGAGGTCAAATGAGGGATTTGGGAATCAGCGACCTCGACATTTCCTTCCAAATCTAAACCGCTAGGGAACCTCTACCTACTTACTTGCAGTTTGTAGCCGCAGCGTGCGTGACTTGCAACCTGGGGGTAGCTCTTGCTATTTATTTAAACATGTGATTCCCCATCGTGGTCAAGTTGCACCCCTATTGCTAGTCGTGACTTCCAAGGCCTCTTCATTGGAGACAATAAAACCTGGTGGTTGTGGATCAAGGGCCCAAAGGGTGAATATCAGTTGAGCTCCATAAGTAGAAATTTGAGGACAAGTGAATGACATTGATCTCTTTCCTCAGAAATTCGCCTCTTGCGCAATGACATCTGTTGAAGCTGGGGATGATGATTGAAAGGTAACCACGACGGTATCTCAGTGCTATATGATTTGGATGAAATCCTAACAAATGGACATCTCAAACTGTTTGTGGGAGTCCCAATTTTATTATAGATATACCAGCTCCATGCTCTACCTTAAACCTTGGCTTCCAATTAACACCAATATGATCACTTCTGATCCTAAACAAAAAAATAAGTACCGAAATTTAACCTCACCTTCATTACTCTCACGCTCTCAACTCCCGCAAAGCTCAAGCATGTCCTCACCTTTGCTATCCAGCTTCCCAACCTCGCACTCTCGTGACTTTTGCGCAAACTCAAGCCGCCAGCGCTCCAAACCGCTCGCTTAATTCTCAGCGTCCGTGGATATAAGTTTCTACATTTCTCCTCCTCTTCGATCTTTTCTCCGCCAAAGGAATCACTCCTGAACTGCTCACTGCTCAAGAGTACCTTGTTGGGGATTTCCATGAACCTTACCCGGAAGAGCACGATGTCCGCGAATTCTTGAGACTCTCTTTTCGATCTTCACATTGCGAGACACAACGAGATGACTGAAGACTCTATCAAGCTTTGCCTACCTGCGGAGGTTCCTTTGGAAGTTTACGAAAAGGTTAAGCAAGAAGCTGTCAAATATTCTGATGAGTGCACGAACAAGTCGGTGGAATGTCTCGTTAAACATGCCTTGGCTATTCAAAATGGAATCTCGCTAACGTACGGGGTTAACTACCTCGAAAAAGAAGAGCCCAAAAAGTTGTTGGGGGTCGTGTTCGATCAGCACCCGATATGGATTATGAATCGCTTTAGATCCAAGGAATCGAAGACCGTTAATTTTGCCGCAATGTATGTATCACTCAAAATTTATACACAGAACATGCTAACATTTTCAAGCTGGGCCTATGAATCCGCCTATGAAAACGACCGTACGAAATAGCGACGTTTCTACAGAAATATGTACATTGACATGCTTTCACATACCTGGAATTTGAAAGTTGGGCTCTATGGCGGTTTCAAAGCTGCTGTCGTTGGATACTGGAAACAATGGGCGAAACAGCAAAAGGTCCAATATTGGGAAATGGGTAATCTTACATCATATGATTTGCCCGTGGTCCCCAAACTTTTGAGACTAGGACTCTGTTACAAGGGGGATCCAGATGAGGGAGACGATGATTATCTCACTCCTGACTACCTAAATAGAGGGCTTTGATATCGAGGGAAATGACGGGCACGTTACTTTTCAACGGATCTAAGGGGAAGAAACTCGGGAATGAGGTGCTTTCGCCATGGTTTTAGGGATGTGGGAAATTTCGCAGCTTGCTAGATTATTATTCAAATAATTCTCACGAGATAGAAGCACATCTACACTGCGAAGAAAAAAATATGAGAGCGTGCCATCGCCCTTTGTACTTCAATCAACAAATGCTTATTCTGAAAATCTACGAAGTTGTTAAAAGAGTTTGCGACTTGCTTGATAAGTATATTTTAGAGGCATAAGAAGAGAAGTGTAGTTTTTAGTCCCTTGCAGCAATTAAGCGTAAAAGTAAACTCCGCTTTTTGAAAACGTAGATGGAGTCAACGAGGGACATTTTAACGAGCTCACGTTACTTTTTTGAAAATTTGACTACACGGACACCTAAATTCTAGCCACCTAAATAATAGTATTCAACTTCTTCATTTATTTATTATTTTGTTCTACCCCTCGGGTTAAGTTCAGATGCCTCTTTAAGAGTCACCCGGTGGACAAAATAAGTGGCAAGAATTAGCGACCCTATCATCTTTTCAAGTAAGTCTATCTTAGCACAACGCGGCTAAAAAACACAAATTAAATATGAATCGAGGCAGAAGAGCTTAGTTGATGGTACTCTAGTGATTTAGCTAATTTAATTGCGTTTGCGTTGTGCTATACTGTATCAAGTCGAAAGTTGGATTCCTAAAGCCAGCTGAAGAGAAAATAATACTTCTGAATAGTATTGAAATCCTCCATTACTTACTCAAAAAGAGGTTAAACAGTGAAGGGTACCCAAGTTTTACACGAAAGGAGAACTCAAGCTTACCCCTAGACCAAGGGCGACCACACCGCTCACAACATTTCCCCCCCCCCCACCCCCACCCCACTTCATCCCAAAATAATCACGATCACCAGAAAAACACATCCATAAGGTAGATATATATATTTCATTTCTCTTATTAATCACACCACTATCATTCCCAATCCATCTATCTATCAACAACACCCTTTGATTCCCCCTGTCTAGATATCTCATCATATCCGATCTCTCTCTCGATTCTGCATCCCATTTCTCCCCATTCTATAGTGTGATGTTCCCCTAAATTAAATACAAAGGAAAAAGCCCAGCAACATGGCGTCTAGCCCCACCCTCTATAAATTTTGATCCCTGTCGATAAGACATTAAAAAAGAAAGAAAAAGGAAACTAGGGTAGTCTCCACGAGGCAAAGCAAGCTCATTCTGTAACCCCTCCAACTCCCCCCAAAAAAAGCTGCAAAAAGCAAAAGTCATACTTATACACGCCCCCAAAAACCCCTTATAAACAGCCTACCACCCACTCATCTCATCTCATTAACCCCAAAAGAATTACCACTCAGTCAAGAGAAGAGTATCACTCTACTCCTTCTTAACCTTCTTCTCCTTACTACTATTCCTCGGCACCCTCGCCAACCAATACAGAAAAACAGCCCCACAAGCATTGAAAATGATATACACCCACATCAACCCAAAGTTCCTCCACCGATCACCATACTCAATATTCACACCCTTAAGGAAAGCATTCGTGTCGCTGACCGTACAGAAGGTGCAGTCACTCGTCGCGTTCTTCGATCCATCCGTGAGATATCCACCCGCGGGTGGGATACCAGCCGTCAAATTCCCGTTGATGTATGGCGAGAGGTACTCCCAGCATTGCAGTCCGGAGGGCGGGTCGAAGTGCAGATATTCTTGGGCGGCGCAGACGACGGCGGTGTTTGCTACGCCTGTGGAGAGGACGCCGCTGACGAGGTATGTGAAGGGTGAGACGCGGTACATGAATATCCAGAAACGGGGAAATTGCGAGGGGGTTGCGAGGACACTAGGAGCATGTTAGTATATTAAATCGTTAATGGGGAAGGATCAGAGATGCTTACCCGTTGAAAATAAGCGTTAGAGAGAACAAAAGTTGTGCCAAATTTCCTCCAGCCTCCGCGGTCTCGATACCTGCGATGATCATGGTCGTGAATGTCGAAGTGAAGAGCAAGAAGGAGAGGATGAACAAGAACATCAATCCTCCACGTTCGGTGACTGCATCTGTTGGAACGGCATTTCTTTCAAGACCAATTGGGTAATACCAGGTGAAGAAGATGAGGACACCCATGAGTGTGTTCCATGGAATCTCAACAAACAGGTTGGAAAGAATAAACACCTGCCAGGAATAGGTCTTGGATGGACGTTCGCGGACCTCGTAAAGAGAACGTTGAACGACGAAAAGTGGCATGATTTGTTGAACCAAGTTGCCGAAAACCGTCAACAACATGAAGATGGCGAAGAGTTGATTCTGTAATCCTTGTAGAGATGTCGGAGCATCCCAGAAAGAGAAACCGATGAAGAGACCGGTAGCAACACAGAGAAGAGTTTTAGAGTAGAGATATGAGGGTGTTCGCCAGTACTGCTCAAATACACGAGCGAGCACGGTCCACAATTGAACAGAGAATTTGGCGGCGTATGGATCGAGTGCTGTGGGATCCTCTTCAACTGGCTTTTGGGATAGAGTCGCCTTGAGCTCAGCGAGTGTTTCCTTGACTCGAACACGTTCCGGGGAGTTGTTCCAGACTTCTGGCCAATTGATGGCGGTCTCTGAGCCAGGTGCAGCACCAATGACCTCAAGCATGACTTCGGCAGGATTTTCATCGATAGAGAATTTTCTTGATCCATTTCGTTCGAAGTAGTCAGTCAAGACGTGCGAATCCTTACCAATATCCCCAAAGTAGACAGTCTTGCCTCCCTTGGCGAGGAACAATAGACGATCGAATTCCTGGAAGAGGATAGCGGAAGGTTGATGGATTGTGCAGAGAATTGCTTGTCCATTGTCGGCCAACTTTCGGAGCAGAGCACAAATAGACCAAGCAGTTTGGGAATCAAGACCTGATGTCGGCTCGTCGAGGAAGAGAAGAAGGGCAGGTTTGGCGGCAAGTTCAACTCCAATTGTCAAGCGTTTACGTTGCTCTACGTTGAGACCTTCTCCGGGAACACCTACAATTGCATCGGCATATTTTTCCATTTCCAGAACCTTGATGACCTCGTCAACGTAAGCGATCTTCTCGGCATGTGGGGTAGTCTTCGGTTGACGTAAGATAGCACTGAATTGTAGTGCTTCTCTGACAGTTGTAGTGGCCAAGTGAAGATCCTGTTGTTGTACGTATCCAGTCTTGCGTTGAAATCCAGTATCTCTTTGGCGACCATCGACAAGCATTTCTCCTGTAACGACACCCATCGTGGTACGACTGGCGAGAACATCGAGCAGAGTGGTCTTTCCAGCGCCAGAGACGCCCATCAGTGCAGTTAGTGTACCAGGTTTGACCCATCCATCAACGTTATCCAACAATTTACGATCCTCTTTCATGATTTTGATATCATAATTGACATCATCCCAGTGGAAGATGGCGGTTTGCTTTTGAATACTTGGAGGAGCATCTGGAACAGTCTTGGTGCGAGCAAGCTCAACCGGGGTATGTTCAACTTGAGCTTCTTCGTCGACGAGAGTTGAAGCCTCTGGGACGCCACCTCTTTGGAAAAGAAGAACTTCACCCTTGGATTTTTGAGCAGAGATAAACTCGGTTGCGGTGAGGTAGACAGCACATCCAAAAGCCATGAGAGCAAACATAATTCCAAGATTCCTCCAGAGATGAGAATACTCGTATCGGTAGTTGACGCGGAGGAAAGTGTCTCCATCCACAAAGTCGGCACCAGCCAGCGCCCCGGTAGTGGAGCAAATCTTCTGTAATGGCGAGACATTGAGATAAGAAGGACCGGCCGGAATGAATTGCGAACATGGAATTTTCAAATTGTGAAATTCGTTGACCATGAGGGCTTCAAACGCGTACGAGACAGGGTCAAGATAGTTGATCCATCTAAACCATGGGTGCATGCTACTGATAGGGATAGCAAAACCGGTGTAAATTACTAGAGCAAGAATGAAGATTGCAGCCGGAGCCATTGCCTGTTATCTTGATTAGATACATTCATCAAACTTGCAATGGGAACTTACCTGAGCCAATGTTCTCGACAAAGCACCGATGGAGCGGAAGAACATAGACATGGTCAAGGTGCACACGAAAGTGAACAGGAAGAAGATAAAAAAGTGTTCCGGCGTCCTTCGAAGATTCGTCATAAAGTACACGACAAGATCGAAAATGATTGTAGTTCCAATTTTATTCGGCAGATCCATTATCATGGACGCTAAAAGGTTAGTACACGAATGGTATTATCAGCAAGAGAGACGTACCGATTGCTTCAGAAAACGGATGATAGAATGCGTATTTGGATTGCTTCTCGACGATCGGTCGTTGAGCATACAGGGTTAAGATTTCCAAGAAACTTTGGAAAGCGGCCATTAGAATAGAGAAGAACAAGAGAGCGCCACGACTGAAGAGCTTCGACGTGTTGTTTGGCATGTTGTAAAACACACTACTAATAATTAATGACAAAACGGCTTGGCCGAAAAGTCCGGTAAAGAAGAGGGTTGCGTCACCACGAAGTCTAAGATAACTTCTCCAGGTGCAAAGTTTAATTTGCCCAGCAACCGAGAGCGTGTATGGCGAGGTGATGCGTTGGGATTTTGCTTGCACAGCTTGAAAGATCAATTAGCATTTGAGAGAAATTTGGGGATAATTGAATGTACCTCTGCGAGCGTCCTTGAACTGCTCAAGGTGTGCACCACCGAGGGGGTATTGTTGTTCGAACTCTTCAATCTCTCGCATAAGTTGAGCTCTGTCCTCGCTCTTGTGCCACATAGCGGCAAACTCGTCCGGTGTGTATGGCGTCTTTCCCTCAAATCCTGGCCGGACAATACGCTCTGCGGGACTGGTAAGTGAAGTAAGGAAATCAGCAGTGGTTTGTCGTAAAGGACAGTCAAATCCCATGTTGATGAAGAATTCCTTGGCGGCATGAATATTTCCGAAATAGATCTGTCTTCCTTCGTAGAGCACTGCGACTTTGTCAAAGACATCGTAGATGGGCTGAGAAGCTTGGTAGATGGCTACCACAGCAGCGGAACCCGTCATTTCTGTTGAGAGACGTAGGGTCTTGACGAACTCCAGAGCCGTGGCACTGTCGAGTCCTCGAGTCGAGTTGTCCCATGCTTGTAGGGGAGACTGTCCAAGAGCTGCCTCTGCAATACTGACACGTTTTCTCTCTCCGCCAGAGACACCACGAACGAAATCGTTACCGACTTTTGTGTTGATGGTATGGCTGAGCCCAAAAACAGCCATGAGAACATCCCTCATATGCTCGGCATATTGTTGTCTGGTGACACCGGGTACTCGGTTTCGGGGGGCTGAAAGAACTCGTTAGTCGAGATCATTAAAGACCAACAATAATTTCCAACTCACCTCTTGCATGTGCAGCAAACAAAAGTGTCTGCCCCACAGTCAATTGGGGGAAATGGACATCGACTTCTGCTTGGTAGATGCATTCTCCCCGGAAGTCTTTGTGCATCTTCTCCATTGGAATACCCTGGTAGTTGATGGTGCTCTTGGAATCAATAAAGAACCCGTCAATCTCTCCTGAGATGGTTTTGAGCAATGTGGAGCATCCACTATGAACCAGTCAACTTCTGCTCTCAAAAACTCCCAAACCCAATAACATACCTTCCCGGTCTACCCAACACAACCAGCATTTCCCCACTGCGAACCAATCCGTCAAAATTGCGCAGAATTTGGATCTTCTTCTTTTGTCCCCGACCAATCAACTTTTTGAAAATACTTGCTCCTTCCAAAGGATAATTACCAAAGGTCTTTTGATAATCGGTAGCTTCTCCAAAACCATGAGCGCTCAGATTCTTGTATGCCACTCCAGCGACTCTGGAGGGGTATCGTCCGGGGTCCCGACTCTGAACACCCAGTAAGTTCTTCGTCCATACTTTGTAGCTGAATTTGCCCGAGGAAGGGTCGAGGAGGGGGTTGTCCGAGCCGTCGAATGGATTGACGTGGTCTCCATTTTGGTTCTTGATCGAGTGTTGTGTGAAAGCTCGAGCCAAATCGTGTACTACTTTTTCTCCATCCTCAGAGGAATCGCCCAATGTCTCTCCGGCTGAGGTATCTCCTCGTTCTCGTCCCTTCTCGTCGTGGTACTGCTCCTCTATCGTCAGGGCCAGGTCGTGCCCTTGGGGAAGCGTCATGTTAGCCATCTTGCAATCGTCCGAGCAGCAACGGCGGAGAGGCAGCTCAGGAGCAAGAAAAGCTTGATTAAGACTGGAATACAGCAAAAAGAGATCAAGATCAGTGAGAGGCGCCAGCAGTGTTCTTATCAATCGCTATGGGATGAGAACAGCCCGGCAATCATCTCCAGAGATGGATGCCCAGCCCAGCGTTAGGTTACCAGCTCAAGACGCCGGAAATCAGCACTGCACCGAATTATTGTGTCTAGCCGCAAGGCCACGAATCGGCAGCCTTACGAGCACCTTGGTCTGTGATTAGCTCTCCCAGATCACCTCCTCTCGCACTGCGAAAATCCTCGACCCCCGAACGACGGACGAATAATGGAGGCTACTGATTGGCTAATTGGCCTCCATAGGCACTTACTCTCCGAATACGATTCTCCGTATCCTACCCGATCAAGTCAAGCGTCCGCGGGGCAAGCACGACGGGTCAGAGGGTACTGTGGTGATCGCTGAAGCTTCCATTCGCTTGTGGTCGGTCTTTTGATGACCTCCTTCCGTCCCCCAATCGAAGATCCAGGGGACCACTGACGAACCGTAGCCGTGGAGTGGTTCAGCGTGCGGCCCAAGTAGCCAGTGACCAGTAACCAGTAGATTGTGCAGGGAATTGTGCAGGGGATTGTGCAGGGAATTGTGCAGGGGATTGTGCAAGAGATTGTGCAGCGATGTGCAGCGATGTGCAGCGATGTGCAGCGTCAGCACTGACAGTTGTTCGGATGGTTGTAGGTCCGGCTGCCGACCCCCACCAGCCCTTTGACAGCTTCACTCAAGACAGCAACTCCTGCCGAAACTCCCCGCCGCTCAGGGTTCCTCTGCAACCCCGCTGCATTGCAGTCATCATTTCACAAAATGCCAATAAACCGGATAGAAGACCTTCTGGTTGGTCAACTCGCATAGAATCCATATTATTGTTCTCCAACCCCCTTGCTAAAATCCTCGTGGCGGCTGACCACGCACGTGAAAGGCTTCTTAAATTTGTTTACTTCCCACGCTCAGATTTTGTCGAGATTTTGTCGAGATTTGTTTGAGAAACAATCCATCAACTTCCGACGAGGAATAGAAACTCCGTTATACCGAGTACAGATTCCTATTCGTCTAATTTCAGATTAATATTTGTCGCCAAGTTCATTGCATGTAAAGTGAGATGCCGTCACAAAGTGAGATGCCATCATAAAGTGATAGAATGTAGACGATATGAGTCGAAGTGAGTCGAAACACATCATCCAAACCTTTGTAGAAATTTAAACAATATCGCGGCTAGAGAAAAGGTCAACCCAGTTGCCTGTTTAAGGTTGTCAGCAAGAGAGTGCTGACGTCTTGACTCAACACGTCTCTCACACCGGATGACAGCATTCAACACCTCAATCATGACTTCAAAACCAAAACACATGCGCAGTAACCAACCATCTCCAATACTTTTCATGTACCGGTATCCGAGAAATAAGAAGTTTCCTCCGCAAAGAATCCGAACTTCTCGCAACCTAAAAGTTCCCGATACATTGGTATCGGATAACCACATACATTACATGGTGCACACTGTACCAGCATATCTCCTACGTGTTTCCGCCGTTATGGTGGTGTTGAGCACTGCATGAAGCCTTGGCGAATGGCAGCGGAGGAACGTAGGAGCGTCCCTTCGGTGGAGTCACCGGAGCTTACTTTTTGTTTTACCCTCCGGGATGCCGACCGTAGATCTGGGATGGAAATCTGGCTGGAACAGGTCTGGAATTTTGGAACGTATTTTTAGACTGGAGATCTACGCAAGTGCCAATTAGAGATCTCGGTGCGGATGAACCGTTTTATTTACCGAACTTTGAGGTGTGGATTTTTGTTTATATTTCAGGTGGGGGACATGTTGGCAGTGAGAATTTCGGAATCTTGAAAGGTGTTTTCTTTGGGGAGTGGGAATTGGATTGACAAGGGAATTACGGAAGGATTTCATGTTTTAATGCCGACTCAAGACTCAGGAGGCAGCCGGTGGGAAAAAGAACACGAATACGTTGGTTGCGATTAGCTGCAACCCGCGGAACCCGTTCAGATAATAAGATTACTTCCCCCGCGGTGGATTGTTTCTCTCAATTTGGTCATCATGTCGTCCTGGAGAACTGGCTGGAGTATACGAATACGATTTCGATGGATCACGGGATTTGAACCATCAAAATGTAGGTCACATTATCTTATCTGTATCCATGTTTACTAGTAGGCCACGATAGTGGAGAGTTGTTCAGCTGGACACAGAAATGTAACATTTTGATAAAAGCTCACCGAAAATTTATACTGAAATTTCGTGTTCATATGCCCAGATCTCAAATCTAGTAAGTTAGTTCACCTGCTTCAACTTCAATACTTCTACGAGGTGAAGTGGAAGGATCCCGTCGAGTTTGGTCGAGTTCTTGGTATACTTCAATAGGGAATACGAATACGTCCATGTGACACTTGCGGCAACCACGGCATGCAAATAGTAAGGAAAGAAACTCTGTGAGTCTTCTGTCTCTGGTCTTCCCTCATTCCCAGAAAAACAATTTCTTCTTCTCGGCTTGCTCACTTTGTTCTTCCTCTTCCTTCTCACCCCACGACTTAAGCGAGCGAGCATTGAGAACTTGAAATTATATCCACTTCCCAAAATCTCTATCACAATTCACCCTTACCACACTGATCTTTCAACAGTCCAAAAACAAGAAACTGCCTTCAGGAAGCTGCAATTCCCCCTTGAACTTGCATCTCCCTCCTCAAATGACACAACCCCCTCCCATCTCCAAAAAACCCAAAAGCTTTACAAATAACCAATCAAACAACTTAACCCCAAATCCCCAAAATCCCCAAAGCAGCAAAAAGTCAACAGACCCACAAATACCCCACACCCACGCACTCAAAAATCTCGCTTAGCAAAAAAATCAACCAGACTTCAAAAATCTATATCTTCACCACAAGAGCAACAAGCACCCCCTTTGGACTTGAGATAGGGCAAAAAGAGATGTATACGAAGGTCCATCCGGGATTCGAACCCGGGTCCCAGGTAGTTTGGTGAAGAACCAGAGGCTCTCTTCAAAAACCCATGTGCTAACCGACTACACTAATCGACCTGTTTGATTGATTGGATAATTGGAGTTCTGGTATTTAACACTATGAAGAGAGTAAAAGAATTCTGGGGCTTTGTGGGTTCTTGTGGGGGTAAGGTTTGAGGAGTGGGTCCGAGGGTGGGCTTTGGGTTTGCTCCGGGGAAAAACTATTTGCCACAGTTCACAAGATCACCAGGTCAGTATATAACAACCTCCCTACAATTGCATTTCTGGCTGGCGAGAACCCAATAGATGGAAGCTCAGTTACTCCAGACCGGTTGTTCAGTTGCTTCTGTAACCGAAATACAGTTCAACCTCCGAGGTGGAGACATGTACAGACTTCAATGTAATCTACATGATTCACCGAACTTCACAGCACTACTTATGTACTCAACTTTTTTGAGCACCTAGGAAGTAAGAAACCTGGTCTACCAAAGATTCAAGGTCAAATAGCATAAGCTTGGAGACCCTCAAAACATCTCGCAGTGGCATATCCCATTAAATCACCTATGTTTCTTTTCGAATCAAATCACTGAAATTTTGGATTTGAATGTTCGCCGTCTACTCTTATCATCTTCCCAGAACTTTCAAGCAGTATTGGAGTAAACTCATTCTTTCACACTTTTGTCCTCGAAAATTTAAATTTACTTTCTCCGGGATGCCTTGACAAGAAGAGACCTTTATCTCGTAGTACGGATATGTAATTATCATGGAATGTCATATGTGTCCTTACACGAGCTTTGATTGTAATTTGGACATTTCCGTATCTTCAAGTCTAATATTGCTAGCTTCACTAGATAGTAAACATCTGATGGTTTAGCAAGCGACTCGACCACGTGAATGCTTCTAATTGACCAACCACAGGTCGACTCAACTAATGGTATCGGTATTTGCCGCTCTCTGCACTGCTATTGGGTAAGGGATATGCAAGGGAAATTTGATCTGATCCAATCGCTTAGTATGCCTGCAATACGAAGGCTGAGGCTCCATATAGCTTACAGAAGTCTCCCGAAGCTAATTTATTCTTGCAGGAATCAAAACAATCAATACCCAGAGAGTAGAAAGATTCTGATTACATATTTTGTTTTTCAAGTTGGAAATCGCACGATCAGCTTTCAACTTGCCCTCCTTTAGTCATGGATTGGACACCAGCCTTGTCATCTTCAAGCTTCAACACCCAGCAAAGACCTATACTCCCTCAAAAAATGTTTTCTTGCCCCATATCGCAGGCTCAATTTGGTTCTTCTACGTTGAATCTAGCACCATCATCTTCATACGAACACTCAAAGGAAGAATGGGAGACTCTCAGGCCAGTCATTCGACAGCTTTATATCGAGAAGAACACAAAGCAGAAGGACCTTATCAAAATTCTTAGAGAGGAACATGGCTTCAAGATCACGTAAGCGAGATTTCTCCTGTGTATTTTCTGGTGCATATCGTGCAGCTTGTATATGAGAATATTGACAGGACTGTAGTCCAAAGCAACTCACAAACAGGTTAAGACTTTGGAATATCTGGAAGAACACACCACAGAGCCAAAGAAATGCGATACTCTACCACCGAGATGATGCTTTGCAAAGAAGCGGATCCGGTCTTCCAACATCGAAAATCACACAATCAAAACTTATCCGGTGGAAGCAAGAGGAAATCAGAAGGAATGACCATCGAGATCCTCTGGTTTCCGTTACTAGTATGTGATTGTTCCGTATAATCCGAACTTGTTTTCCACCTCCTAACACAAACCAGCATCTAGACTTGACACACTGGAAATCGCAGCGGAAACCAAAGCACCTGAATTGCACACTACAACTGGATATGTACGAACCTCAGATCATTCAGTTGTACAAAGGAAAACATCAGCACTAAGAACTCACGAATATTCTCTGTCACTTTCCCCTTGGCAAGCCTTGGATGTGCACAGTTCGCCTGGACTCACCGGATTATTTTCACAACTGAAACTCGAAACAGAAGAGAAAATGCCGCATCTTGAACTTCCGCCTCCTTCGGTCCCCGTTGCTCATGGATTTCCGAAATACGTCAGCGGCCGTCAGTTAAATGAGAGGTTCTCCAATGAACAATCGCTAGGCGAATTTGACGCCCCTATTATACACAATTCTTTGAGTTTCGTTACTCATACAGCCTATGAAATATTCTCGCACAATAGGAAGCACTATCTCGACTCTGATTTTAATTTCCCATATCTTGTTGCAAGCAAAATTCCCACGCCTTACAGTGAAGTCTATGTTTTCCCATCTACAACGATACCCGAAGCCCAGAGACCGAGCTATAATGCCACCTTACAAGAGATAGAAGAAAATGATTCGAAACTACGTCACATTCAACGGACTCGGCTATTCTCTCCCTCGGATATCAGAATCGTGAAAATGATACGTATCTTGGTCGCATCATGCTTCTCAGTCGGTTCTTTGAAATACTGGGAAATAGCAGAGTACTGGTGCGAACAGCTCTTGGATAACGAAGATTTCGAGAAGTACCGGACGGCAATTACAATATTGACAGACAGGCTAAATCTTGTGGAAGCAATTTATAATCGAGCGCAATATCGAAAGGCTTTGGCGATGATTGATAGGATTGAAGGGGACTTAGCGCGGCTGGTAACACCCAGCGACGAAATACTTGTTAGGGTTTTGCACTGGAAAAGCAGGGCTTTGAGGAAAATAGGCGATTCCTTGAACGAAGAGGAGACCTGTCGAAATTACCTACAGAAGTGCCTCGGTACATTTGGTCCTAATCATGGGGAAACTTTGGAGGCGATGTTTAGATTATCTTTACCACTGAGAAAGAAAGGGAACCTTCTGCAGAGCGAAGAGCTTTTGAAAATTGCCATACAGCTTGCAGAGAAGAACTCGGTCACCATATGCTGCTTGATTCCAACGTTAGCAGACTTGAAGTATGACCAAGGAAAATATGAAGAAGCAGTTGCACTTGGCAGAAGCGCGTTAGAAAAAGCACGAAACAATTTTGGTGAGGATACCTCAATTCTCCGGACAGAGATACACCGGAGTGTTGTCTGTATTGTCAATGGTTTACTGAAGCAAGGAAAGTTACAAGAAACCATCGAAGTGATCCGAGAATGCATGGAATGGCATAATTCTGGAGCAAAGAGTAGATTGCTTTTGGTTTACATTACTTGTTTTCTGGGGAAGCTGTGTCGGGCTTGTAAGGAAAAGCAAGAAGTGAAGATGGCGGAATCTCTCGTAAAGACTTTTGAGAAGAAACAAAGGGTGGAAAACATGTTCAATACTTGCCGCGAATCCATACTACAACTCAGAGGAAAGACAGGGATTGTAAATCAATATGCCCATGAGTTATGGTATATTGAGTATGTGGAAAGGTGGCGTCAGAAACAGAAAAAGGCTGAGGAAGACCAAGCTGCCGGGTATCTTCGAGAATTTGTAACGGTAGAAGAATAGCTTGATAATTCATCAACTACCAAGTGAAGTTTTACCAGAAAGTTCACTCACTTTATAACCAATCAAAAACATTTTGCAGCAAGAGTGCCCATTCACGTCAGTAAAGCCGTTCTTAAATAAGTTATATTACAATTTGATTATTCGAACGCTGGATGAACGATGACCGGAACTATACACCCTGAGGATGTTGATCCAAGACATTGGGTAAATAATGAATTCATCTTTAACAATCCTAGAATAAGTTATGACCGACTAGCAAGTGAAGAAATGCTGACTTTCAATAAAGGCAGCACGGGGATCTCGCAGTGAAGGTCACACGCCGCCTTACCATTCCGCCTGTGGCGCTCGTTTCCCAAAATACAAGGAATGTGACCAACGACGTCACTTCCAGCAAACCAACACCGTGAACAGACATCTTGAACATAAGATAAACTAGCCTCCATATTAAACCTGAAATGATTTTAGAAATTGGGAAATATTTGTTTTTCTTGGCTACATGTTACTTCGTCCTGAATTCTGCGACTTAGCGGAGCTATGAACGACCCAGGCCTAGATGAGCCGATTGCCGACCATGCGGAGGATGTGGAGCATATAGAACGTGACGAGGAGGAAGCAGAAGAAGAAGAGGAGAGCGACTACCTTGAGCCTGCGTATGTCTTACTTCTTTTCTGCTGCTTTTCTTGCTCTCTTTTTGGATTTCATTTTATTGGTGGTGCGTTGGTTATGGGTGAACCTATGCAAGGGCATTCTGTTTCTTTTGTATCAAACTTCTCGAAAAGTCGGAATCTCTGTTTATGAAACACTGAAGTTTTGGTTAAGCATTCTCTACAAGTATTTCCATGACAGCTTTGATTCCTCCAGAAACCTTTGCTCGAGGTCGGTATAAATAGTACGAAGATTTTATGCACTTTCGAATACGAGTAAAAACTAACGAGCAAACAGAATATGGTGGTTCGCAAGTACAGCATTCCCTCTCATGGCGGGTACATTCGGACCTATGGCCTCAGCATTTTCTATTTGTGCATTGGCAGTCCACTGGAGAGTACAACTTTTACCCGAAAAAGCTCTATCAGATGCTATTGATCTACCAGATCCTAGATGGTAAGTACTAAACGATATATAAATTATTGGAATATAAAACTAATAAAAAATACATAGGTTGATTGCTGTTAATGCAGCACAACTTGGAATAGCCCTGGTATCTAATCTCTTCCTACTCATGAATATGGCAAGAAAAGTACGGTTCTCTGTTGCACAACCTATCACAATAATTGGGTGGTAAGTTTCTCCAAACGGTTCTAACCCACAAAAAACTGAATTCGGCTAGGTACATTTCCTCTTTCGCTCTCATCGCCCTCTGTATCTGTGCCACCCGTCGTCCGTTCATTCTCGAACCCCGAGAAGTCCACGGCTTAAGTCGTATGTGCATTTTCTCCCTTCCCTATACCAAACTCTCAACCCAATTACGCCTGAGAAAGCTTCGTTATCCTAACGGTTCTCCTCTTGGCTCTCTTTCCAACGAAAAGAATACAGTTCCTAACCTCCCACAGAAGCCTACTACTACGCCCTCTTCGCAGCCGGCCTCTACTTCATCTGCGCCTCTCTAATGTCGATAACCGTCTGGGGTGCCTACAAAAACTACTACGAGTCAGAATTCCAGCTCACCATGTCCCAAAGAACCCTCATGCTCCAAACCATAAGTTTCCTAACTTATCTTCTCTCTGGAGCAGCAGTATTCGCCCGCATCGAAGGTTGGACATACCTGGACGGGGTGTACTGGGCAGATTTCACCCTCCTAACGGTAGGAATTGGGGATCTGAGTCCTGTCACACATTTGGGAAGGAGTTTGTTATTCCCCTATGCGATTGTGGGGATCATCATTTTGGGATTGGTGATCGGGAGTATCCGAAGTTTGGTGCTGGAAAGGGGGAAAGAGAAGATGGGGAAGAGGATGATCGAGAAGGAGCGAAGGAGATTATTGAGAAAACTGGAAGACAAGAATAAAGGGAAGATCCTGAGTCCCATCGTCAAGGAAGAGAGAAAGAAGGAGGAAGAGGAAGCGTTGGCTTCGGGAGTTGAAAAGGGGAAGGGAAAGTCTTCAAAATACCCACAAACAGAACGCGAACGCCGCCACCAAGAATTCCACCTCATGCGAAAAATCCAATCCGACGCGCATCGAAAACGCCGCTGGACCTCCCTCTTCATCTCCCTCACAACCTGGATGGCACTCTGGTTCGTCGGCGCCGCGATCTTTCAAGTCTGTGAGGAAGAACAAGGCTGGTAAGTTCAAACTCTCTTCTTTACCCCCTCAATACCTTCCCTAACTCTTGTACCTCCCTTAAAGAACTAAACTAAATAGAAAATTAGGTCCTACTTCGTCTCCCTCTACTTCTCCTACACCTCCCTCCTCACAATCGGCTACGGGGACTTCTACCCTACCTCCAACAGCGGAAAAGCCTTCTTCGTCTTTTGGTCTCTCCTCGCCGTTCCCTCCCTCACAATCCTAATCTCAAACATGGGCGATACAATCGTAAAAGCAATCCGGGATTTCACCCTCTGGGTGGGAAATTTCACCGTTCTACCAGGAGAAAAAGGGTTTGCTCGAAATTTTAAAGAAACCGCCCACCGTATTTCGAAGGGTAGATTATTTACCGAGTATGGTGAGGATGTTGAAGAACTTCCCCCGGACATCTTAGGTGGAGGCAAGAAATTGAAATTCGATTTTGGGAGGAAGGGAAATGATCCAGAGTCTGCGAAGCAGAAGGCGGAAAGTGATAAAGCAGAGAAGGAACATTCAGCCGCGCATATGAAAGGGAAGAGCAACGATAAATTACCGAAGAACAAACATCATTACCACCTGCTCCTCATCAAAGAAATATCCTCCGTCCTCTCCCACCTCAACAGCTCACCACCACGGAAATATACATTCGAAGAGTGGGCTTGGTACCTGAAACTCGCTGGCGAGGATGAAGGAGATAGTTTTAAACACCGGAAACCAGTGCGGAAACCTAAGCAAGAACAGGAGAAGAAGAAAGGAGGGGCGGAAACGAAGGATGGACAGGATGAGGAGGGAATAGGGGGAGGGGGAGATGGGGAGGCGGCGGAGAAGGGGAAGACGGTTAAGTGGAGTTGGGTTGGGAATAGGAGTCCGTTGATGGGAGGCAAAGAGGAGGCCGAGTGGGTGCTGGAGAGGTTGACGAAGACTCTTGAAAGGGAGTTGGAAGAGATTAAGGGGGAGGAGGCCGAGGAGACTGGGGAAGTTGAGGACGCGAGGGAAGAAAGTTCCAGCAGTGTTGGGAAGAGTGGAAACAGCAGCGGTACCAGGAGCACATAACTTGGCTTCATGAGATGATCGTCATAGGATTTCCGGCGCAAGGTGTTTTGGAAGATGGACACGAGGTTTTGTAAATGGCTCTATTGCCAAAGGACTTCATGAATTCGTAAGCGATCTTCTGTACAGTTTTATAACCATATTATAATATCCTATCGGGACCATGGTCCCCTTAATTATCCCACACCCAAACATCAGAATTATATCCATAAAGGTCCACACACAACCATAATTCCAACTCGACTTAACGCTCAATCATCATACTCCTCCTCAGAATCCATAATCATCGGCGGCTGATCCCACATACTCTCAGCCATCAAGCTCTCTGGCAACATCTGACTCTTCGTCATAATCTCACTCGAACCCATCGAATAAGGAATAAGGGATTCAGGCGGCTGGTTTACACTAGTATCCGATCCTTTCAAGGAAGGGAGTCTAAGTGGCGAGCTTGATCTCATAGCACGGATGGGAGATTCAAGTATGACACTGTCAGCACGATGTCGTGGTGTTTCTGTTTGGGTTTGTGTCAGATCCACAGTCGTGGCTTGTGATGGACCAGGTAATCGATTGCGAGGTGTACTTTGTTGACTTGATGGGATTCTTTCTTCTTCTCCGACAGTATCTGCATCAGGGTGTGAGTTTTGGATGCAAGGCTCATCGAGGTCAGGCTCTTCAACATGTGATTCCTCGATTGGTGTATCCTCGCGTTGCGAGTTTTCAATAAACACAGGGCCCGTATATTGTGATTCGACCTTTACAGGTGGACTCGACGGGTAAGAAGATGACGAGCCTCGGACCAAAACTGGTTGTGTAAATTGCCGGATGGTGTGTAATAACTGTGATGTGGCTGCATCTGTATCGGTTCTCGAGGGCACCGGAGAAGCTGGGACTCTAGCATCCAGATCTTCGTCTTCGTCCTCCGTAGCTTCGTCCTCCGCAGGATCTTCATCTTCCGGGTCTGCCCACAACGGAGGTAATAGATTCGCCATCAGTTGATCAAGTACAGCTGGTGGGACCTTGGTAAACTTTGGTGGAGCCCGTTCCAACCACTCATTGGATTTCAAATCTGCTAATGACAGTGGATCCGCGAGTTCATAGAGCTCAAAAATCGCATACGCACGCCATTTGTTATTCTTTTTATCGAAAGTGGCATTCCCTTTGCCAGTCTCACTCACAAGTTCCTCCCCGGGTGTTTTAGTAGGTCCTAGTACAGCCATGTATCTGAGTGTGGATGTTGGTTTGGTTTCATATATCCATATTCGTGATACTGTCGATGGTAAAACCCAGGCTCGGAATAGATATTCTCTCGTCCTGTTTACAATTTCCGCAACTTCTAGATGAGAAGCAGAGAAGAAAACATCTGAATCCATCGTTCTGGGGTCCATTGCAAATACTTGTTGAGTTGTAAGGC
Source organism: Hymenoscyphus fructigenus (assembly GCA_001414455.1). Lineage (NCBI taxonomy): Eukaryota > Fungi > Ascomycota > Leotiomycetes > Helotiales > Helotiaceae > Hymenoscyphus > Hymenoscyphus fructigenus. The sequence goes on along the minus strand of LKUV01000031.1, from coordinate 379,457 downwards.
GTTGGCTCTCCATCATTTGAGTTTTCTCCTTGAAGGTGAGATGTTCTTCTTCCACCTCTTCTTCCTCTTCCTGGTCCTCATATTCCTGCTCACCCTGCTCATCCACAGTCCCTAGTTCGGGGCTTCGTCTGGTCTGCTGAAGGTGATTGGCCGCAAATTGCGTTTCAAGGCCAATTTCACCATAACAAGTTTCCTGCTCTTGCTGGGAAATTTCTTTTTCAAGAGGCTGCTCTTTCTGTAAGTTGCTTTGCAGATTCTCATGATTCTCAACCTCGGCTTCATTCTCCACCACAACCTCATTGTCAACGTTAAGGTTACTATCCACCATCAATTCTTCAACTATAACCTCACCATGAGGCGCTGCTTCCCCAATTATCGTATCTTCTTCATCCTCATCAAAATCCGAATCATCTGCATCCGAGTCCTGTATTACCCTTGGACGAACTGTCTGAGTAGGTCGAGGTGGGTCAGCGCCCGTAGTCTTTGATGGAGAGTCTGCAACATTACTCTCCTCAGCATCCGAGTCCTCTATCACAGCCCGTTGACTTGGACGAACTGTGGGGGTAGATTGAGGTAAACTAGACCTCGTTTTCTTAGAGGGGGATTCCGGAACATTGCTTTCCTCGGCATCATAGCCGTCTACAAACCCGACAGCATTTTCTTCTTCCCCAGGAATAACAAATCTCACATTCTTCGTAGGACTAGACTTTTTCGTCGGCGTTGGATGACCTAAACTCTGATTACTAGCATCAGTGGCAGTGTCAAACGTATCTCTGATCTCCAGCCTTGGCGGTTCGAAGGTGTCTGGGCGAGGTGTTCTATTCGCATTGAAGGGTATTGGGGTAGCGTTTATAGGCTGCTCTCTCAGGGGTGTTCTAATTGCGGATAGTGGTGTGACAGCTGGGGATTGAGAGGACGGGATCTCCCTACGTATAGGTCGATGAGGAGTTGGAGGTGGTGGCATAGCTGTTTGGCTGACAATTCGTGGTGAAGGCAGAGATTTGGGATCATTTTTGGATGCATTGGTACTTCTAAGTGGTGGTGATGAAAATGGACCATTAAATATGGCTTGATCCTCTTCTGGGGCAATCGCAACAGACTTTTTGAATCGCTTGGCTGGCCTGCCCTTTTTGCTGGCTTTGGCGACTTTGCTAAGTTGTATTGGCGAATCGAGGGTATCTTCCCCTTCTGGATGTGCTACTCCTTCAATAATGGTTATCTTTCTTGTCGATGCTCTCAACACTCTAGTTGCAGGTTCGTTTTTGGTAGTCTCTGGTGACAAAAGCGTCGATTTCTGTACATTATTCTCTCCTTCATCAAGTTCAACTTCTCTAACCGGCGTGGAAACTCTTCTACGAGAACCTCTCCGGGGGCCAGACTTCTTTATGGGATTCTCGAGCTGTGGTGTAGATATGGTATTGGAGATATTCACACCCCCTTCGTCCTCAGTATCTTCCTCTTCAATCGGCGATGAAGCCCTTTTGCGTGAGTTCCTTGATGGCTTCGAATTTCCGGCAGCTTTATCTGAAGAATATGGCCCATCATATATGTCTCTTCCCTGAGTATCAAGTTCCAAAACTGGATCCGGTGATTTCTTCTTGTAGAAGCTGGAGACTTTCGGAAGTTTGCCTTTCCTAGTCGACTTTCTGTGTTTCGAGGACGAAGGATTATCATCTATATCTCCGTTCTCTTCCATTGCGTCTTCTGGTGGTTGTCCCGGCGCATCTTCTTGTATCGGTTCATCCTCCCCCTCCATTACAGAATTAAAACTCCAATCCAACTGCGTAATAGTCTGCGTATGATAACTCCTCGACGAACTCTCCGGCAGATCACCCATAGTCTTCCTCCTCTTCCCACCCCTCTTCTTCTTCTCCTGCACGCACCCCTCCTCCTCTTCCCCCATATCATCCTCCTCCCCATCACCCATCTCTTCCTCATCATCGTCCAACCCCCTCTGAGCCATAACCACAAAATCCATCTGCGTCAAAGTATTATCAACCTTAGGAACCATCCGCCCAGCATGTTTTCCATATCCCACGCGTTTCCCCAGTGCCGGCAGTTTGGCTTGGCGGAGTGGCGTGGAGGACTTGTAGATGCGGTTTGGGGGTGCGCTGACCCTTCTTTTGTTTTTCGGTGGCATGGTTGGAAAGCGAAAATCGGAAAAGGAATCGAATTTGGAAATTGATTCACAATTCGTCGCAAAGTTCGCTGGTTGTGGAATGGGAAGTTGGCAGACAGTTGAAGGTGGGAAGTTAACGCCACTTTTGTGCCTGAAGCTAGAGGGTGACGCGACTTACGCGACTTACGCGACTTTGACGTAGTCCTGAATTTCGGAAAAACGCGAAAGTCACCAGTTAAGTTTGAATGTTGAAAGGAATCTAAGTTGAGAAGTCCAATTCTAAAAATTAATCCAGGGCCAAAAACAAAAGTAAAACAATTCAATTTTCATGAGGCGTTAAATACTTTAGGTTCGTTCCTGCCAACCTAGCCCATTGTTCCCACTTTCCAAGGTAATTAATCCAAGTACTTCGGATACTTTAGAATATTGAACCGGATAGCTTAGAACTATGAGATTCCAAAGCATTTGGGTAATATCTAGAAGTTGTAGCACAACGAGCTGTTTACTCCCACTTTTCTTGTCTACTCCGAGCTCAGTTAAACTCACCAAACTTACCCTGGCTATATCACTTACGCACCAAGCATCATAGTACGAGAGAATACTTTGGTATTCAATTTCATTCTTTATTTACGCTCCTACACATCCATACCAATTCCTTCAATCCTACCCAAAAACTCGCCCTTCGTCCCTTTCAACAACTCATGTATATCTACAGTCCCACTAGTAAGATACCTCTCACTAGTCCCAACATTAACCCTCTGACTCAACAGACCCTTCAACTCCGCCCTCAGCGCACCCAACTCATTCTTGCTCAACCCCCTCGCCTCCTTCTCCTTCTTCTTCCTCCCCGTTCCCCTTCCCTTCCTTTCTCCGCCTGCATTCTCAAACTCCTCGCTATCGTACTCGGTACCCAATTCCTCAGCAGCCTTCCTCAACCAATCGTCGTTATGACCTTTCTTCTCCTTGGCTAATGTGCTATCTGCGATCTTCTTCGCGAGCGTAACTCTAGGCTTTAGTCGCGCAACAACTTTTCGATCGATATCGAGGGATCGCATGTAGTACTTTGATTTATTCCCGCCCCCAGCCATAGCATTCTGCGCATGTACCTTGGCAACAAGTCTCCTCATACCAACGATTTCTTCAGGTGCGCAAAGTAGAACACTAGACCCCGATGCATCACCACGGGCTGTTCGACCAGAACGGTGGACATACATATCGGCCGTTCTTGGGAGATGGTAATGGATAACTAGATTGACGCCTCCAATGTCGAGACCTCTTGCTGCGATATCGGTGGCGATCATTATTGAGCCGGGGGATTTGGGAGATGAGAAACGTTCAATTGAGCGGAGTCTGGCTTTTTGCATCATCTCAGAGTGGATTGCGAAGACGGGGATGTTGAGATTTTGGAGGAGTGGGGTGAGGCGGCGGACTGAGTGGATGGAGTTGGTGAAAATTAATGTGCGTTGATTTGGGTGGTATAAAAGGAGTGAGTAGAGGTATAAGTCCTGTAGTTGTTAGCGGTGTAATACATGCAGAGGAGATAAATACCAACCTTTTCTGTACCTCCACATTCGACAAGTCCCTCTTTGAGACCCTCGGCCATTTGAGAGATGGGATTGACATCAATAAACTTAGGCTTGTCTTCTCGGAAATTGACCTTCTTCAGTAAATACTCCAGTGACTCGTTATCACCCATGAGACCCTGCTTTCCTTTTCCAGCAAGTTTTTGTTGCAAGCCCTTATGGAAAGTAGCTGAAAAGATTAAAGTTTGTCGAGTTGGAATGTTGTCTTCCTCATCAACATCTTGCTGCCTGTCTAAGGCTGTCAAAATTTGATCTGCCTCCTTGAAATGTCCATCTGTAAGCAGACGATCGGCTTCATCAATAGCCAGAAACTTAATCTGCTTGATTGATGCTGACAATTCAATATCTGAGCTTATAACCTCCCATAAACGTCCAGGTGTGCCAATAATGATATCAGCTCTTGCCAATTGACGCTGTTGCTTCTGAACGGACAAACCACCAGTGACAGTTGCAACCCAGGGTGACGTTTCCAGTCCCTTACATAGAGCAATGATATGATCTGTCAATTGATGTGCCAATTCTCGGGTTGGAGACAGAATTAAAGCAGTAGGAGGGCGGACTGCTTTCAATTCGTCCTCGTCTAATTCTCCGTATGCCTCGAGCCAATTCTCAATGATAGGTATAGAGAAAGCCAAAGTTTTTCCAGATCCCGTAGATGCCTTTCCAACCACGTCGTGCCCTGCCAATATTTCCGGTATAGCTGCCGACTGAATAGGCGTGGGTTTTGGAAATCCAAGTTTCGATAGCCCGGATAACATTTTTCCTGATAATTCCAATTCCGACCATGCTGTGACATCGATTCCCTCTTCTTCATTTTGTCCCAGGACATCGAATACATTGGTTGCAGTATTATCGACCTCTTCCTCCTCCACTTCCTCCTCTGGTGCCGGCTCTGGCTGCTTCTTCTTATTCTTCTTGTCCTTTTTTCCTTTTTTCTCTTTCTTGTCCTTGTCCTCGGTTTCTTTCGCTGGTTTGGTAGCTTCGGATACGGCAAAAGGTTTTAGGTCTTTTTCAGTAGCTTCTGGCTCAACTGGGTCATCTCCAAATCCTTCGAACTCTTCATCGTCATATTCAACAGTGACCGGTTTGGCAGAAACCTAAATCTAGTCAATACTACCCTCCACCACATTTTCAATTTCTACTTACAAACTTGACATGGTCTCCTTCTCGCACAACCTCAACGCCCTCTACTTCCTCGAGACCAAAAAATCCCTCCGCATCATCGAACATCTCTGGCAGCTTCACCTCATTCCATGGCAGCGCATCTACCGCCACAGGTTGCTTTCGTACATCGCTATCCTGCGCGGCAGCAGAAGCTGGCGCTGGCGGCTCTATTTTTTGACGCTTTTTGGACCCTGCCTTTCTTTGCGCATAAGGAGCTGCCCGTTTCGCAGCCACTGGAGCCATGGTGAGTGATCGTAAACAAACAAATCGAATTGGTGTTGGTTTCTTGGGTCCAGAAGCGTTTGCTGCTCCCCAATATTTTTTTCCAGAGAAAGTTCTTAGCGCTGCAGCCCCGCGCTACAGGGGTGTCAGGGTCCTGCAGTAGCGAAGCTGAGCCCACATTTCAGCCTTGCAATTTGTCTTTTTCTCGCAACTCTCTCATCCCACTTCCTCAACCCCTCAATGCCATTTTCTGTGCGATAATCTCGGTCGCAATGGGTAAGTCTTCCAAGGATAAGCGTGATGCTTATTACAGACTTGCAAAGGAGCAAGGATGGCGAGCACGAAGCGCTTTTAAACTCCTCCAGCTGGACGAAGGTAAGAACACCATTCCACATTACTACAACAGCAATTCCCTCGCTTGAGCCTCGCTGACCTCAACATTTCAGAATTTGACCTTTTCAAAGATGTTACCCGCGTCGTCGACCTCTGCGCAGCCCCCGGAAGCTGGAGTCAAGTCCTCTCTCGAGTCTTGATCAGGGGCGAAAAATTCGGCCGAAGTGCGTGGGAAGACAAAGATGCAAAATTATCACAAATGTTGCGACGGGTGTTTGCACCAGACACAACACCAGAAATTGAGACCGCAGCGGCAGAGGAGAAGAAAGAAGAGTTGAAACCCCGAAAGGATGTCAAGATTGTTGCCATTGATCTCCAGCCCATGAGTCCCCTACAAGGCATCATCACATTGAAGGCCGACATCACCCATCCAGCAACAGTACCGCTACTACTTCGAGCACTCGACCCAGACTACGATCCTTCCTCTAAATCACAACATGCCTCGCATCCAGTCGACCTGGTAATTTCAGACGGAGCCCCAGATGTCACTGGTCTCCATGATCTAGATATTTATGTGCAATCTCAACTTCTCTTCGCCGCTTTGAATCTAGCACTTTGTGTCTTGCGCCCCGGTGGAAAATTTGTTGCAAAAATATTCCGAGGAAGAAATGTCGACTTGCTCTACGCCCAATTAAGTATTTTCTTCGAGAGAGTGGTCGTTTCAAAGCCCAGATCCAGCAGAGCCAGTAGTGTGGAGGCCTTTATCGTATGCATCAATTTCCAACCCCCGGAAGGATTTGAGCCAAGTATGGAAGAGCCCATGGGTGTTGGAAACAAATTGGACAAAATGGTCAAAACCAAAGCTGCCCAAGCCCCGATTGTTGCGCCTACAACAATGCAAGATCCTACTACTGGAACTTGGTCTGCCGCACAATCATCCCCTACCATATATGGACAAGATGACATTGTAGAGCTTACACTCCCAGGAGATGAATCTGATGCAAGGAAAAATGGAAAATGGATTGCTCCTTTTCTAGCCTGTGGGGATCTTTCTGCATTCGATGCCGATGCATCATATCATTTGCCAAAGAATCGAGTTGCGTTGGACCCGATACAACCACCTACTGCTCCCCCTTATAAACGGGCTTTAGAACTACGAAAGGCACAGGGTGGAGCGTATGGAAAGACGAACCTTGCGTAGTTCGCAATGTTTGGTTTTGTCAGACCTGGAGTACGGCGCTTCAGGGTGTCCTTTGCAAAATAGGACGGTTGTAACCTTACAAATTACCTTACGAATCACATAATATGTTGATCCAAGTTGTGGATTCCTAAAAAGCATAAAGTGTTTTGAAAAACCAAATGGTGTTTTTGAGGTATTCTTGGCTATACCAGCACGCTCAACCGAATCAACGGCATATCATATCAACCAAAACGCTAAAATCCAAAATCCATCCCAGAAACCAACATTTACCCAAAGCCTCCTACGGCATGCATATTTACTCCATCTCAATTATCCGATTGCCCGTTGTCAGTTGCGTCCGTATTTTATATGGCCCTTCTCTATCAGCGCTAAGGACTGGTTCACAATGTGATCAGTTTGAGGTAGTCTGCCACAATCAATGTAATCATGCTATTTCAGAAAGTCAGCATCATATTACTTAATGGCTTTTAGAGAAGTGTGGACTTACGCATGGGGTGCAATTCTCACGTAGTACGTGCTGAATCCTCTATAGAATCTCAAAAGTCCTTCCTCTTTGGCAACCTTTCTGAAGCAGTCTGCCATGTTCTTGTATGGGAGTGTTCCATCTGGAGCACGCTGTTGCTTTTGCAACCTAGTCTTGACAAAGTCGAATGGTAGACTGAAGAAGCTGGCGAAGAAGCCTGCAACAGCACTTGCAGCCATTGTCTTTTCCGTGGGACCCATATTGGTGTCCTTCAATCTGTCCTTTGCTTCAGAAAAGAATGCCAGTTGTCCAAAATTCAAGGCCATGGCTCGAGCAACAGTTGGCGTACAGCCGGCCCACAAACCCAAGACTCCCTCCGATTTGGCAATTCCCCTCAAAGCCTGGATGACGGAAGTGTAGTTCTTTCGTTGGGCCGCTGGCTTTAGTCCATCAGATTGCATTCGAATGAGGGCCAAATCTGCCGGATTTCCCAAAAACGACGCAAGTGCGCCTGCTGCCACTCCCGAAGTTCCTCGCTCTTTGAAGCCAATTTCCTTGCCATTGGCTTTCGCTCGTTGCGCAAAGGATTTTAAAAATGTTTCGAAGAAGCCCATACGTGCGGTCGTATAAACTGCTTGTCTTAGAAGTCCAGCAGAAATACCAGTGTACAAGTCCATCACCTTTCCAGCTTTTATGATCTCTCTGGTGACAGACAGAGGCGTTGGCTTGGGTCCTGTTCGTACCCCCTCACCGGCTAGTTGCAGACGTACTTTGATCATGTCGATTGGTTGGATCATACCTGTTGCTACCATGCCGGCTGCACCTCCGTTGATGAATGGGAGAGCCCCTCGCATGAAGGGCGAATGGAGAAAGTCATTTCGGACAGCCATGGCTTCGGCAGAGTCTGCGAAGGATCGGGTTGCCTCAATTGCTTCGGAAGTCTTGTTGCGTGCAGCTTCAGCAGCTTGCTTGATGGAGTTGGAGGTCGACATCGAAGAGCTTGTAATAGAGTGATAAATAATCGTCAAGTCGAGCAGCTTGACGGCTAGAAGCCAGAAACAAAATATAAATGTCAGCTTCTTTTTTTCTATCGGAAAATCGAATGGGAGTAACATCTCGAGTACGGAAATGGATTGAGTTTTGTTGACGAAGCTTCCACCAATCAACACATCTCTTGGGGGGGCCGACATGTTCGAACGGGACTTATTGACGGCTTGTTCGTTATCTTGGATTGGGACAAGAACAAAGCGGCTGCGAATCTCGAACTTCGATGGCACATGCCAAGTTGGCCCACTTACGCCGGGGGAACTCGCGAGGTTTGCCGCCAGCTGGAACTCTTTGTTCTACCAAGGAGCCGGGGATAATTCGTGACAACGCTGCCAAGGCTTCTGACACTTTGCGACCTTGGGACTCGAGATAGGAAAAGGAATAATTTGTTCAAAGAGTGATGGAACTTACTTGTAGATTTTCCGCTGGCAGTAGTAACTCCTGAGAGTCGACAGAAATCACTATTCTTCAGGTGGTGAACTCGTCGCTATCAATGATCTGCGAAAGTGGAGATGCGAGGTCGTGGTGTTGAGACGCAAGCGGGGCGGGGTTTGTATGGGTGAAATGGCGGGACAGGGAGCAGCTCTAATTGTCGAGTTGCATGCAGACCAGCCCTATCGAATGAGGTGAATGGTAATTGTCAAGGGTGGTGTACAAAGGAGCGACGAGGAGAGCGATGACAGAGAACCAAACAATATGGAGATGGGAGAAGAATTTTGTTGTTGAAGAAAGATTGTGAGAGGGTTTTGTTGTGCAAGTGGCTGGAGTTTTTGATGGTGCACTGCTCCTTCTTCCCGTTGGTCCTTTGGGTTTGAGTCGTTGGGATGATAGAACTTTGTTTGGGGTTCAAATGCGGGGTTGGTGGTAGGCACGAGACGTGGACTTGTGTGGTGGTAATTTAGTTACTTGCTGCTTCCCTGGATTCACTGGTGAGGAGGGAACCCGAGATGGGGATTGGGCTTGAGGGTGGTGGTGCTCCTCGTTCAAAAGGATGAGAATAACTGGAGATACTCGTAGCGTCGTTACGTATTGAGGGGAGAGTCGCCTCAAAGGATTGTTTAAAGGGAAGGAGGGAAGGAAAGAAGGGAGTGAACTATGACATTGTCCTCTTTCTTTTAAGAGGGAAACCCGATGGGTTTTACTGCTACTCTACTACAGTGTATGAGTACACCCACCCAGAAATAATACCGTGCTGTGGGGGAGATTCTTTTACCACCCATCATGGTAGTTTCCCGTACCCCGAGGCAGGCAGGACAGCACACGAGTATTCCCGAAGTCCGCATTGTTGGGTTTAGATGGTATCAATTTACCTTGAGGCTTGTTCTGGATTAAGATCTTATATAATACTCGCTGATTGTTTTTTGCCCGGGTTTTTACTCCTTTTCTCTCTCTCGCTATACCTTGTCATTCAGCTCTTTTTATATCTATGCACGGAATTCCGTTTGCTTTCCTCGTTGCCTTTCTTATTTGACTTAATCAGCAGTTCTGAGCTTACTGTTGCTATCTTCGCTGAGTTAGCATGTGAAGGGATTTCCGGGTTTGTCCTCTGGTTTGCTACCTATTCACTTCCATAAATATGGTGTACCAGTGAAGTACTCCGTATATTTTTGGCTCAGGGTTAGTAGAGACCCACATTTGCATGAAATGCGGGGTAAGCTTCGCGATAAGAGTGAATACGATGCGATAAGGAGGACTGGTCTGGCATTGTTGAAACCGCGGGATTGAGGGCCCGGAAACACGGGACTTGATACTTCATGAGAACCGGGTTTTTGGTGCCCTGGTGTTTTGATACTTGCTTCACTGTTTTGCTGTGTTCAAGTGCAAGTCTCAAGTTGGTGACGTCAGGGTTCCTTTTGATGGGTCAAACCTTGCCAAGTGAAGTCATGTAAGACATACTCTGACGGCTTGGGTACTTCCAAATACTTTGTGACCGAACCAGTGGATGGGTATTACGAATATTACCCTCGAGGAGATTGAGCATCGCTTTCTTTTGGCAAGTGCCGTCTAGTCTGTTGTAGATCCCGTTATTCACGTTATTGGTTTTTTTAACATCTTTTCCGTTATCGGATTTTTGAAGTTATCTCGAGGTCTCAGCCGCGGCTATGTACGGTTCGGTCTTTTGAATGGTGGGATTGGATTCCGGGAACTTCTCGTTGCTCTTGCACATGCGATGTGATAGAGTTGTTGTGTCGCGGTTGGTGGGTTTCTAAGTGTTGAGATTTTCACATGCTCATGTCTTTTGATTTGCAATATTAGATGGAGAATGTAGATGGGAATCTAGTCCGGAGAGGGGGAGTGGGAGTGGGTTGAGATTGCGGAATTTTGGGTCACCAGAGTTTTGTGAAGTAGGAGTAGAGTTTTCCAATTTTGGCGAGAAGAGTTCTGGAGATTGTTTGAGACAACTCAATAGAACAAGAAGACCGTGATTTCTATCACCTTATCTTGAAACTGCTTTTACTTCTCCTTGACTTCATTTATTCTGTCTTGCTTTTTAAGTTTCCTAAAATCTCTCCCCAGGGTCTTCCAAATCTCCTTATGGCTATTGAAGACTTGCAAGTATAAAGTCTTCAAGCTTGCTTATTATTGAGTGCCATAGCCTACAAAACCAACTCGAAATGATTGCACTGTTGATGTTTGCCTAGCTCAATAGATCCTGAACATTAGCATGCCAGTCGTTTTCACTTCAACAATTCCCTCCTGCGCATAATCCGGTTCCGCGTTAGATTCTAGAAACAAGCTCAAATTATTAATTGCTGCTGTCGAAAAACTTGTTACTGTCGAATTCTGCGATGTCTTGCTCAGCACGATTGGAATTTAACTTTCAGTTAACTTGCTATGATGTAGGACACTCTTATTGAGATCTGATCCTCGAATTCGTCATTAATGCGAGTCGTATTCGTCTCAGGGGTTATAACTCAATGACCATAAGTCGGTCAACCGGAATAGAGTTTGTTTCTGCTGCTAATCTGCCAGCCGTACCCTTTAAGTAATGCTGATGAATCCTCGAGGCCTTGTTGGGAAGTAAAAGACCCGCTTAACTAGTTCACTAAGCTTGGGCAAATTTCTTCACAAATACTTACAAGAGGATTGTGGGCAACAATCTTTAAGTTGCTTTTATTCTTTTAACGCTATCCAGGTTCCATATTTCGTTCGACTATTTTCAAACTCTCCGTTACAATGTGAGTCTTGGCATTGATTATCCAATGCGCTTGATTTTTTTTATTTTCAGTATTGTTTGGGAAAAGCACAGCCCACCACAATATAGAAACTGAGAGGCTTTTGTCAACAGTATTCAAAATTTCTCGCAGACGCTAGACTGGAGAAATTTTCTTGGAGATTTTATTTATCAGGTAGAAGGACAATCTTGTGCTGGAATTGGCATTGGTGTCTCGAAATTTCAAATGGCGGGGGATCTTCAGTAAGTATAGATAGCAAACAAAATTCTACAAGTTTAATCTATAACATAATGAGAAAAGGTAAACATTGTTCCAGACACGAAGAAAAATGGATACTGTTAGGACTAGGCTGTTGAGGAAGTTGATGAAACCAAATACTTTGTCTGAATTTGGAAGGCCCTACTGAAAAGAAATTTGGAACCAGGATGAGTAGAAGTAGGTAGTTGACTTTCCAAACTTTCAGCTAGTCTTGTCGAAATATCTTCTACTGTCGATTCGTCAAAATCCTTGGAAGTGATATTGAGTCCATGAACTAATTACTTAAGGCTCCCTGGTCCAAGTTCCCCTGCAGGGAATTACGTGGGCATAGTTCATGACTAGGAGGTTGACTTTGAAGAGAGGCTAGCCAGCCCTCGTGCCCCAACTGTGTTTTGCTAGCAAGATGTTGGAGGGAGGGGGGAACCACGGGGCGTCAAAATATATATAATACACTCTATCGACATGCTGGCGTCTCGTTATTAACAAGTAATTGAAAGGGTCTATAATGAAGCACTTGTCACTAAATATAGAGACGGAGTTTTCATTCGCAAGATTTCATAGCTCACGGAAAGATCTTACTACTCATCACCACAATTAGGTTGATAAAACTGCCTGCCAACTTGAGAAGAACTTGGATCTGGAATTAATCTTACGATACTTCCAGGTCGCGAATCCAATCTTACCCACTCTTACTTGAGCCAAATGCAGCAGCCCAAGGTTCATAACCCGGAGAGGTAAAAATACGTTCCACCTGTCGCCTCCGAACTCCAACATTACCACCATCGAAAAGAGGTAGACATATAGCCGTATTTAGTAACTCGCCCCATGGCAAGCCAGCATTATAAGATGATCTATACGCAGCAGTCAGACCATTACCCCACCCCAATTCTTAAAAAGGAGAGAAAAGTGAAGACTTACATCCCAACCAAATTCATAGCATCAACAACACATTTCACAGCACTATCGGAACAAAAGATCTTCGTCTCATAAGCCAGTTCAGCAGCATTATCACTTTTCTCCAACCCCACGCAAGCTTTCCAAGTCAATGCCCTACTGGCTTCGCATCTCATCTTGATATCGATAAGAAGATCGGCAACACTCTGTCGTTCGATAATTGGTACCTTCCCATTCCTCGTATCCTTCTTTGCAAATCCAAGAGCGAGATCAAAAGCTCTTCTCATAACACCAACCGAGATAGCCCCAACCAGTGCCGCCGAAAATGTGAAAGCTTTTTCAATTACAGCAGCGCCTTTGCCTGGTTCCGCAAGTAAGTTGAAAGAAGGCACTCGAAGATTTGTAAATTTGACGTGAGGTCCTGAAGTTGCGTTGTGACCGACTGTTTCTGGGTGCTTGAGGACCTGATAGGTGATTGGATCTTTGGCGATATCTTCTCGAGTGACCAGAAGAATGGCAACTTGGTTAGGTGAGCCTCCTTCTAGTCGACAGGTAACGCATTGGAGGTCTGCTCCTCGTTCGTCCCAACCGGCGCAGTTTGTTGCCCATATCTGTTTGAGCGAGTTAGCTATCTGGAATAAAAGCTCTGGAAAGAGGATCAATAAGGAAGATGATCAAAAGTGTTATTTGAGAAGAATCGGAAACTCAATTTCCGGATTTTCTCCAAACACTTGAGAGTTACGAAAGTAGCGATAATCAAAAGGAATGAATGTACAAATGAAAGATTTTCAACATACTTTCTCTCCATTGATAATCCATTCATCACCCTCTTGTCTCACCGTCGTTTGCAGCCCCGGCCCATCTTCCTCAACAAAATTTGCAACCCCTCCCGGCTCAGAATGAACCAAACTAGCAAGTGGTGACCCAGTCCCCTTCAAAAAAGGTTCAAAAAACCTCTTATGCTGCTCCTCATTGCCCCCAATAATAAGAGGTAGCAATCCAAGACCAGTAGCGAGAATCGTCAGAGAAGCACTTGCTTCCACAGCATAAAATTCCTCAGCACAAATTACTGCTTCGATCAAGGGACCACCTGTTCCACCTAGAGCACTCGGAACTTGGGCTTTGATCAATCCTGCCGTTGTAGCGGTTTCGTAGAGTGAGCGTGTTGATTGGAATTTGCCGAGTGGGGTTTGGTGAGGGGCTTGCAGGGTGGATGCGGTGCTTAGAACTGTGGTTGCGAATTCCTGGGCTGATTTTCGGAGAGCATTCTGCTCTGGGGATAGGGAGAAGTCGATCATTGTGCTATTGAATCTGGAAATGAATACTTTTGGTAGTCAAATTTGTTAGAAGTGATTATGTATAACGGAAGAGAACTTTGGAGAGGTCAGAGACTATATAGACGAATTTGGTAAGTGCGGGGCCACCATTAACTGCGGGTTTGGAGGGGCTTACGTGAGCTTGCTTGACAGATTGCCAATGAAATGGGGCTATGGTATGGTGGTGTGATTGATCTCCGAGGAATAGATTAACAAATTCCGTTGGAAGAAATTTAGGTATATAGAAAACGATATAGTGGCTCCTCGGGTAAAGACAAATTGGCCGAGACCTACAAATTTTATGAAGAAAAGATGGGTTCAGATTTAGCGAAGGAGCCCAACAAATCAATGGAATATGAATCTGCTTGACTAAATGAACGGTTGGGAACTCGAAAACCATAACAGTGAGGAAATCATCAGCTCTCCGATGTCACCTCAAAGTTAAAGGAGAGCACCTAAGTTCGCAAACATGCGAGGTATGTTTCCAAAAACAATCAGTTTTTTAGAAAGCATAACCATTCTTTCCCTTAACAACCCCAAAAGCACCACCGCCTTTTCCAAACATCTTCCTTAGATCTTGAGCTAAAAGCTGTGGCTGCTCGTGTGCAAAAAAATGGCCCCCAATATCACTTTCCGATTCATGAACCACATCTCCAATGGTCCTACACCAAGCTTTCGGTAGAACGAAGTTCTCTTTTGCGTTAAAAGCTAGAATTCACATCAGTATCATCTCCGCGCTCTTTAACAGAAAACAAGAAATAATGGGAATCACCTAGGCCCAATTTGACACCATGAATATATTCCTCAACCTTCGCCCTCATTACAGAATTTGGTCCTTCTTTTGTGTTGGCAACTTCATAATAAATTCTCCCAGCTGCGCCTGGGCCGGCAGTACTAAATTGATACACGCTAATCCAGGTAAATATCTCGTCGTCAGTCCATTGATAGTCATCTGCCCAATCGTGTAGCTTCTCATATATCCAGGCCAAAAGTGCTGTTGGGGAGTCGTTCAAAGCGTAAGCGATGGTTTGTGGTCTGGTGCATTGTTGGAAATAGAAACCTCGCCCGGTGTCTGCAAATTTTGCTGTCCGTTCTGATATAGAAGTTAGCGGTGTGAACAAATGAACTTCTGAGTAAATAAAGCGCCGAGGGATTATTCGAGAACACTGATATCATTCGGTACATACCAATTCCAGCCTTTTCTCGGGCGCTGTAAGGCGTAAATACATATTTGAGCGCCGAGATGGGATTTCTCAAGAAGGTCGGTGGCAGACCACGAAACATGTTAAGATGGCTAGCTTTAACATGTTGAGGATATGCCAATCCCATACAACGGGTTATGATGAAACCCCAATCACCTCCTTGGGTTACGTATTCATCGTATCCAAGTTGAAGCATAAGTTTGTGGCAAACTTCAGCGTACTGTTTGGCTGCAAACCCACGTTGCTTGACACTAGAACTGAAGCCAAAGTTTGGCAATGACGGTGCTATGATATCGAAGGCTGGGCCATCTGGGCGGGAAAGTAACGGGAGAAGCGGTAAGACCTCTAAAAATGACCCTGGCCCTGATAACTTTTAGTCTCTAGATATGAATGTAAGGTTGTTTATGACTTACAGCCGTGGACAAATATCAATGGAATAGCATTCTCAACTCTGCTCTTCTGCCAAACAAAATGAATATCTAGCTCGTCAAATCCGTTGACTTTGATGCCAGTGTGATACTGAGGAATTTTGTTCAAGCGTTTCTCCGCTTGCCTCCAATCCCAATGCTCCCATGCTTTGGTCAATCTCTTCATATCTGCCTAGGGATGTGTCATCAGTATCGGCTCTCTACCAAATTCCCCACACCCCCCTTGAACAGAAGTAAAATATCAACGGGATTCACATACCAATGGAACACCCAGGTCCCATCCAGACTCATCAAGCTCATCGGGAAACTCAGCCAGGGCCAATTTAGTCTTCAAAATATCTAACTTTTTCTGCGGGACATCAATTTTATATGGTTGAGGAGTCATATTGACCCGACGAAGGAAAACTGGAGATTGAAGAAGAGATTCTGGTGAAAAGTGTTGTATGAACTGGGAGAAATGAGAGACTTTGCTTGATTGATGAGAGGAATGGTAATAGCAGAAAAATCTATAAAATGAAGAACGAACATAGAGCTATTTGAACTGTCTGAAGAAGAAAAAAAACATTGGCACCGCAACACACCCTGTACTCGATTGGTAAACTTAACAAGAACATACAGGTCTGAAGGGCGTAGAGAAGTACATATGAGATAAAAAAAGAATAAATGTTAAGGCCGGGTATGCAGTCAGCTGCTTTCAAAGCCATTACAACTTTGGCAAGTAGAGATAAGATATATGGGATTCGAACTGTCCCGAATGACCATCGATACTGTGGCGTTAGGTTAGGTAGGCTGACCTATCATTCTTAGAGGATAGATGAGAGCAGGTGAGGTAGTATCTAGGTGGTGGTGTTGCTCTTGAATGATTCACCGGCCAGAGTTTAGCCAGAAATAGATGTCGGCGAACGGTCACGTGGCATCGTGAAAAGCGCGTCATCGAGTCCTGATAAGCTTCCTAGCACCAATCTACTACCTGCAACCGCAGACGGTCGACGAGACATGAATTTTAAACTGGCAGCCGTCCGGAAATGATGTGAGACTACCATGCCACCAAAACGAAGAGGATGTCCATCGAAGACGTCTGGGGGATTGAACGATGATACGAACACAGGCGAATCTTCAACGTCGATGACACGAAAGAGGGCTTCGACTGGCAGACGAGGGAATGCAGGCACATCGACCCAAAATGCAGTTCCAGATATTTATCGAGAAATGCTGGAGGAGTCGGTAGAACCGTCGAATATACCCGAAAGGCCATTAAAAAAGCGAAGGACTGGCTCTCGTGTGGCTATCGGATCGGCTGTTCCTCTGCGAGAGCATACGAAAAAGACTATAGACGAAGAGGATGAGCTCGAATTTGAGGACGTTCTGGATACTGAGGCAGTCGATGGTGGTTCCGATGGTGACGGTACAAACAAAAGGAAGACCCAGACGGCATATAGGGACTCGGATGAGGAGTCAGATAATGAAAGCATTGGCTGGAATAACTTCGAATTTGGAGCCCTTCCTCAAGATGAAGAGCCTACAGGTGATCTCGAATTGACTCTCAAGAAAAAAGAGACAACGCCTACACGAGGGAAGGCCAATCCCCGCAGACGGCCGTCTACGAAGGCAGACAAGGTTGCACGACTAGAGACCCATCGAATGCATGTTTTATGTCTGTTGTCACATGTTGATCGAAGAAACAATTGGTGTAATGATTTGGATGTACAAAGATCGCTCAAGTCACTGTTGGATAAAAAGGTCCTGGCCGACCTGAGACCAAAATCTGATCTCTCGCAGTTCGGAAAAACTGAATTTCTCAAAAGAGGCTTAGAAAAGGTTGGTAGAATGTGGAGGTCTAAATTCAGTATCACAGCGAGGGGGTTACGTAGAGCTCTGTGGGCTGATGATCAGGAGGACCTTGAAAACGCAAGTATTGACCTGTCCGAAGGGGGGGGGGGGTGTTTTTTTAATAAGCCATCTAACACCACACAGTATAAGCTACCAGATGACACTGAACTTATCTTCGATAACTCTGACTTCAAAGCCGCTGCAAAAAGTCTAAAAGGATCACGGGATCTTGGTGCGCAGCTTTATTGTGCTCTTTTACGCAGTGCAGGCTTAGATGTTCGCCTAGTCTTCTCCCTTCAGCCATTATCTTTTGCTTCTGGGGGACCCCCAATGCCTAAGAGTTATGTAGCAGCATCGAAACGGGGCAGTCCAGCTACCAGTGATGACGAGGCTAAAATTCCCAATGTTCCTGCTAAACCAGCGGGTTTCGGTGAGGGCCTCCCTCATGTTCCTGGTATGTTTTCCTCTCCAAGGCGGCGTCTTGGTCACCCCAACGCGGCAGATTACGATATACCCGAGATGAGTGCTCTTCCGCGGCCATCTCGACCGTCCCAAAAACCAAAACCAAAACCTATAACAGAATCGCCCTACCCAGTATTCTGGGTCGAGGTCCTTGATGAAGCTCACCAGAAATGGCTCCCTGTTGATCCACTTGTCACAGATACAATTGCAAAGTCGCGTGCGTTCGAACCACCAATGGCGGATCGTGAAAACAACATGTCTTATGTTGTCGCTTTTGATGACGGAGGTAGTGCCCGGGATGTCACCAAAAGATATACCAAAGCGTTCAATGCAAAAACTAGGAAAACTCGAATTGAGGCTACTCAAGGAGGGGAGAAATGGTGGAGAAAAACCATGAGAATTTATTCTCGAGGCATCAAGAGTGATCTGGATCAAATAGAAGACATCGAACTGGCGGCAAATGAAGCCAAGGAACCTATGCCGAAAAACATTGCGGACTTCAAAGATCATCCGGTTTATGCTTTAGAAAGGCATCTGAAAAGGAATGAACTTCTCGTAGCTACACGAGAGGTTGGAAAAGTGGCTGCTGGGCGCGATTCCAGTATACCCGGTGGAAAGAAACTCGAAAGTGTTTATAGGAGACGAGACGTTAAGATTGCTCGGAGTGCAGATGCTTGGTACCGACTCGGTAGAGACATTAAAATGGGGGAGCAACCAGTCAAGACTGTGTCTGCAAAGCGAAGACCGGATGACGATCCTATTGAAAACGGGCTCGATGAGAGACCTGGCACGAATCTCTATACGCAGGATCAGACAGAGATATATGAAGCTCCCCCGGTCGTCAACGGCCAGATACCAAAGAACACATTCGGAAACATCGACATTTATGTTCCAAGCATGGTTCCCAAGGGTGGTGTTCATCTACGTCGTAAGTTTTCCACATCTCAAAACCAAGGTTTGCTTGCTAACAGTGGTAGATGATGATGCGCTCCGCGCAGCTCGACTTCTTGGGATCGATTATGCACCAGCACTAGCAGGCTTCGATTTCAAAGGAAAACATGGAACTGCAGTCTTCAAAGGAGTCGTGGTTGCCGTTGAATTTCGAGAGGCTATGGAGGCTGTGATTGAGGGCTTCAGAGACGAACGAGATCGTGAACGAGAACATCAACGTGAAATGGCGGTACTCAACATGTGGAAGAGATTCGTCGTTGGTCTACGCATCAAAGAGCGAGTTGATGCGTATGCTGTTGAGGGCGAAGAGGATGATGTCCGGAACTGGAAGGCAGACGTTGATGAGGAAATGGACGATTCTAATGATGAGTACGTGGATGACGAAGATGGGGGAGGGGGCTTCTTTCCAGAATGAGATTTCTGTTGTTCGACATATTATGATACCTCATATACCTAATTTCGTATACGTCAAACCTTCAAGCCCTCCAATAGCTCGCCAAGACAACCCCAAGAGAGAACAAGCGTCGGTACTCAGTCTCAAGTGGTCTTCAGAGCCATGTCAAGTTTTCAGCAGCCCACCGAGACCCTAGAAAGTATCGTTTTGATATTCGGATTTGGCGGCACCTTCAATAGAGCCATGATGCATTAGTTCCTCGAGAGTGGCATATATATTCGGCTAGTGCCGAAAGTATCTTTCAAGGTACCCAAAAATACACTCATTTCACCCGTTCGTACTTCATTCACGAGATCTGTCAGCGACCCGGCTGGATTGTCAGCACACTGGACAAGGCTGGCCTAGAAGCTTGATAGCAATTTTGAAGAAATGAGTCCTTCTCGCTTCTTGGGATGATTTATGGGTGTTTCTTGATTTTGGTCACTTGGATTTATCAACCACTCGCATCCTCTTTCAAGTATACTCTGTCTATTTTGTAACCCGTTTTACTACTGTTAATTCTCCTGTCCTCGAATCTGGGTCATAGGGTTCCTGTTAGGGCTCGGACCGTAGAAATAAGGCTGGAATAGGCAGGTTCATCGCCGATCAGGCTGAACTCTAGCAACGGCAAGAGCTATTTTCGAGGACTTTCTTATCTAGATGTTTAAGGAGACTCAAAATAAATGTTGCTCATTGTGCATGATCTCTCCTTGCCAAGCCTGATTTCAGGGCTAGATACAACTGTCAGATTTTAGTGAAGAGGAGTAAGGTTTGCCCTGACTAATTCCGGATATATTCTAGTGTGTTTTAGGATGTCCGTCGATGCTGTGTAGCGAATGTTTAGCGTGATGTTCTCAGCCCTGAAGATAGGTCTGGTCAATACTGTCAGGCCATGTAACCACCTGTGGAGCTTGGGGTCCGTATCGTCTTCACGCTGGGTTAGGAAGCTGGTTCTGATTCTGGGCTCATTCAGGCTCGATATTCAAGTGTCAAGGCAGGAGGGAAAGTCGGAAGTATGGGAGTGCTGACGCCACCCGGTCAGTTCGTGAGATTGTGCCACATAGAGCTGTGATATTTCTCTCTGGTGGAGGATAAAGCTGAAAGTACTTAAGTCTTTTACACCTCGCCGTTATATATGTCTCTCGGGTTTTCGATTTTGCCACTCTTGCTCGGAGAATGAGCCTCGCATATAGCTGTAGCTACCCTGATCTTTCTCGCACATTAAAGGTCAATCTTCCCAACTCGTACGGATATTCTTCAATACTGTTGTTGCCATGAGTTTGAATTCAACCAAAAGCAGCATTGTGCCTTATACCAAAGGCCTCACGGGTGTCAACTTATGGCTCAACGATATAACTAGGTATACTGATTCCTTGACCTCAAATCTATTTGGAGCCCGTTTCTGATTATATCTGGTGCGCTGAAGCGATGTCCTTTACTCGTCTTTGGGTTTGCTAGCAATATTGGTGCTTCTGTTTCGAGTAGTGGGAAAAGGGCAGGCACATCTCCGGCTTCTCTCGACTATCGCCCTTACCAACGATCAACAAAAGTACTGGACGTTTACTACTGGCCAAATCTGGCCAAAAATAAAACGACACCTCCTCACAGCTCCCCTCATTCGCAAGAGGCACAACAAGGAATTCCAAATTTCAGCTGCGACGAGCATTGGCACGCTGCCATCAAGACTCCATGTCCTATTTCTTGCATTCTATGTTGCCACCAACATCCTATACTGCTGTCTACTTGACTATAAAAATCAACCCAAGGCAGCATTGCTTGCTGAAGCTCGAGGTATGTCAATTTCCCGGAATATTTCATTCATATTCTAGTCATTTGAAGTGGTTCTTCGGTCCTCCCAAAATAGTTGCCATTATCCGAGCAGGATTGAACAATTGGAAATTTGACACGCCCATTTTCCTAAACCTTCTCGGATATTATATTTGATTATCCAAACTCTCTCGCACATTTTCCTAAACTGACTCCTGGTGAATAGGACGTACTGGCCACCTCGCTGTTATGAACATGGCATCCCTATTTGTATTCTCTGCTAGAAATAACCCATTGATATCCCTTCTTGGAATTCCATTCGACACGTTCAACTTGTTTCATCGCTGGGTTGGTCGAATTGTGGTTGTTGAGTCGCTTGCTCACACTTTTATCTGGGGTGTTAACAACTATGACGCGTGGGGTTTAAAGGGGCTTGCTTCCCATATTCGCGCCGATGCCTTTCTGGTATATGGAGTGATAGCGACAGTTTCTATGGTTGTTATATTGTTCCAGTCGATCTCGGTTATTCGGCATGCCTTTTACGAGTCCTTTCTTCACTTGCACCAATTATTGGTTGTCATTATTCTGTCGGCCATTTTGTTGCATTGTGAAAAGGAAATGCTACCCCAGAAGCCTTTTATTTGTGTTCTCATCTCTCTCTGGGTACTGGAACGCTTTACTCGTCTCATTCGGATTTTCTATCGGCGTGGGACTACTGTTCAAGTCGAGGCCCTGGAGGGTGGAGCCTGTCGTCTAACGTTCGATGTTAATGGTACTTGGACAAATTCCCCGGGATGCCACATCTACGCCTACCTTCCAAGCGTGTCACTGTGGATGTCCCATCCGTTCAGTGTAGCTTGGGTCGAGGGCGAACAATACAGCAACAACACGACACTTGAGAGTTCTGAATTCAGCGATATAGAAGCCGACTTCAAGACCATAGCAAAGAGCCAAAGAACTGCTGTGTCATGCATTATTGCCAGAAGAACCGGCATGACAGCTGCGCTTTATGAGAAAGCGTGTAAAGCGCCAACCGGTATCATTAACATACGTGCTTTTCTAGAAGGTCCTTATGGGGGACTCGAAAATATGAGGTCATATGGAACGGTGGTTCTTTTCGCTGGTGGCGTAGGTATAACGCATCAGCTCAGTCACATTCGGAATCTCGTAAATGGATTTGCTGACGGTACTTGCTCTACGAGGAAAGTCGTTTTGGTCTGGTCGGTTCGGTCGGCTGAGCAATTGGAGTGGGTCAGGCCATGGATGGAGGAGTTATTGTCGATACCAAAGAGAGGTTGCGAGCTTGTTGTGCTGCGGTATGTCACAAGGGCTCCTCCTGATTCGGACGACTCATTTGTTACGGAAAAGGCAGAAGGGGTGTCAGCAAGGGTAAAAGAAGTCACCTATCACCTACCCTTCTGCTTTGGGCGACCAAATATCGTCGAAATCCTAAACAAGCAGTTCAATGACCGAGTCGGTGCTATGAGTGTTGGCGTCTGTGGACCAGGAGCTCTCGCTGACGATGTACGAGCTGCAGCTCGGAGATTTATGGAGATTGGCAACGTGAATTTTTGGGAAGAGGCTTTTACATGGTGAGATGCAAGTTGTTACCGGTGTTCATTTTATAGCGGTATCGTGTGGTAGACAAGCGTTACTTTGATTTTAAACGGCAGGAGCGTTGGCGTTCGAGTAGAATTTGAGAAGCGTGGGGTTCGGATCCGAGGTCACGCGTGCATGAAAACCTTAATTGGTAAGAGTTGAGGTCTGGGCCCCCATGGATCAATGAATATTTACGAGTATTTTAGAAGTCAAGTATTCGAGATTAGGATTCTACAAAAAGTTACGATATACACGAGTTTTCCAGCCTGCTGCAGAAATGGGAACTTTGAAGTGTTGCCCTGAGGTCTCGGCTAACACGTTCAGGGAAATCTTACCTAACCAAGAAGCAGCTCGCACCAGACAGAAAAAGCGTCAGTGGATAGGTAGCTCTCGTTGTTCCAAATTCTGAAAAGATTATTAAGTGACTGCGCCGGAAATTTGGAACAATTTAGAATTAAGCTAACTACTTGGAACAATCAATTTCGATTATCCCAACTATCTGAGGTAATGCTTTGGTTTATCCTAAATGTTGTACAGTACTTACTGTCACTTTTCTGACAACCGCGAGACCATTTGGGAATAGGTCGCCTACGGTTCCAAGTATTCATGGCTTACACCTAATTCAGTGACGTGGAATCAACTTGTTGGTCGAGTGGAACTCCAAACAATTGAGGCGACCTTATCCGTATACGAGTGGCATTTTGTCCTCAAAGAAAGCAACAATATCGTCCATGCCTCTTGGCTCATTGATCCAATGCCCCCCGTCTTCGTACTCATTCCAGTTCACCTCAAGTCCAAGCTCTCCGAGTGTCTTGCACAGGTCCTGTCCATTTGTGAAAGGAACAATTGGATCATCTTTTGAATGCGAGAGAAAGATCTGTGTTTCCAGTGCCGAGATGCCAGACAGATCCGAGAGATCCGGTAGGGTTTTGGACTCTTCATCTGGCTTTCCCAAAATAGACCTAACATGATTCATTCTATCCTTCTTTTCCCAGTTTCGAGCAATCATTGAGATGTCGTCCCGGAAAGGAAGCCAGCTACACAACCCAATAAAGCCACCAAGTCGTATTTTCCCATAAAGCAGTGCGAATATAGCAGTCGCACATCCTTGACTGATTCCGCCTAAGATAATCTTTTCTGGAGATAACAGTTTTGTCTCGCTTCGAACAATCTCAAAAATCTTGCCGACACTTTCTCTCAACCCCTGATGTTGAAGTTCTTTCTTTTCGGAAGGCTCTTCAACCGACCAGATATCAAACCACTGAGAGATTTCCGTATTAAATCGTGCTGAGTTTCGTAGTTTTGAGGTTGGAAAAATCCATTTTACAGTGGGGTATATTTCTGGAAGTGTGCGGCCATCTGAGGCTTGACTCTCGAAAAATTCCGGAGCGAATTCGGAAGCTGTGCTGTCACGGCCATGGAGGAAGATAATTGTGTGTGTATGGGTTGCCGATGGAGGCAAGACGATCTGGGGAGAGTCTTCCATGGTGGTTTTGCGGAAGGTGTTTATGAATTAATTGGTGAAAACGGTTGAAATTTGTGCAATAAATGAACGGTGTTGCCAATTATTTGTTGAGGTTTGAGGTTTTATGGCACCTGCCTTGAAAATTTAGTGCTTCTTGCAATATGATGCAACTATTTAGACGAGTCCGTACACTAAAGTCTGGGGTCGGTAAGGAAGGATTCCTTTGGGTCACATGGTTCATTAAAACTACTCAATTTGCAAGCGGTTCATCCTTTTAAAATAGTCAGTATGTCCCATGTCAGTTGAGAGTCTGTCACGTGACAGCTACCGGCTGTCTGAATAGAATCAACTCTTCATTTACTTGTCAGCATCGGCGGCTAAGTACCGGTGACAAAAATGGAACCCGTAGTGTTCTTTTCCTCGAGTTATGTTAGGAATCGCGAGGAAAATTTCTCCACCCGCTGCCGCTGAGGTAACTAATAACCCCTCCAGCCCTTCTAATACCCCCACAGGACTCATAACGAAAAATCCTTTAAACCCATCTCGAGTTTCTAGTACTATTCAAAACCCAAACCAAAAATATTACCTCAAAAAAAGACCAAAGTCCTAATGGATCGACCACCTGGGGTTATAGACCTTCAGTTTTGCCACTCAGACCCAATACTCTTCTTGCCGAGTAATATTCCGGTCCTCTTATCCAGCTCCTTGTACGAGCTTGCCGGCTGTGAGTATACCGAAGTTCGTTTCTCCAGGCTTGCTTTTAAGGTTGAAATGAAAATCCAGCAGGACTTTTTGAAACAACCGGTCAGCTTCTTATATTTTTTCTTCCAGGGTAGTAGCGATAGACCCTTGTCCAGCTAAATATAAACGACTTACCGGATTCTTACATCTTACGAAAGATAGATCTTAATTCGTCTGGGATAAAGTCCCAATTAATGCGTATGTCTTTTACGAAAAGTGAAAGACCTTGCACATTTTATTTACAATCTACCACGCTTTTAGAAGCTTTGATGTAACAACAATAAATAACAAGTAAATACAAACTATGATTAAAACACGGTGGACAATTTATTATTCTTAACATTATGAAGAGAGTTTATGAGAAGGAAACAAGCAGTGGAGTGAGTGGTTCGTTACCAGCCTCGCTTATCCCCGCAGTTCTCAGAAACTCAATTGACTTATTGATAGGAAAATGTTTATACTAGAGGCTTCTAAATCAAATGGATATATTTATTCTTACAGAATAGCGACATAACGCTATCGATGTCTAACCCCAGGCCTTACATCTCTTCTTTAACTCCTTCCTTCCCATATATATTAATGTTTATAAACAACGTCATATCTCATGAAAATACACCACAATATATACACCAATTGCCAAGAATATGGACAACTACTTTGCCAACAGTATCACTGCTTGAGTGTCAGAACCACCTTTGATAACTGATGTGGTATTCTTCAGCCAACAATTACCGCCGTCTTTGTTCACTGCCGACCAATTCGCATCAAAAGCTGCCCCTATGCATGGGTTGCCCCCTCCTATGTTGCGATTGTACGAGAAGCAAGCTTTGGCGCAGTCACTAACCGAGTAAACCGTCAGTGCAATAATGTCGTTGTTGCCGCCGATAACGGGCGGAGTGAAGTCTTGATTGCAAGTGACGTTGAAAGTGTTTTGAAATGTACCACCTGTAAATTTCTTGGGCGTGGTGCAATCGCGAGCTATGAAGCTTGGGGAGGGGTCTGCTGTGTAAGCTCCTGAGCTACTCGTGGCAGTTGGTGTTGCGCTGGTGGAAGTCGGCATGTTGGAAGTAACCACACTCGTAATGATACTCGTAAGAACATTTGCAGGAGGCGAAGAATTTTGCACCAAGTTCGCAGCAGAAGCAGAAGCCATCGCTGCAGCAACTACCGAGGCTGAAACGGTGGCTCTGATGCGTATTAGCATTCGAAAAATTCGTAAAGTAAAAGTCCCAACTCACTCTTTCTTCGCATTGTTGACTGCCATGGTACCTCCAACTCCTCCGCCAATACCCGCGACTAGTATGACAGTTGCAAATGCAAGAAGCCACAAGAACGTCGCAAGTCCTAATCCACAGATAGTTCTACCACCTTTCCCTTTCTCTCGATCCTCATATGGTTTATATGGTCCGGGAAGCCCAGAGAGATTTGACGGCGCATAACCAGCAACGATTTGCTGTGGTCTTTGAAGTTGTTTTGCTGAACTTGCTGAGTTGGACCGTGAAAAGTCAGATGGAGATTGTCTACTCATAAGTGGCTGTGAAAGGGGCATGGTCTGGGTTGTATTTGAATTGGGGTAGCCAGATGGAGAGGTCCTTCCTGCCGTTGAATTCGATATCGAAGAAGCTTGAGCCAAATGTGGAGAAGAGTAGGCAGGAGAAACATATCCCTCAGCGACTGGATGTAAATTAGGTGTAATGTGTGCCGAGTTTGAGAATGGGTTCTCTCTATTTGAAATTCCTTCATTTGCTAAGTGTAAAGCATGTCCTTCGGTCGCTGGGTGAAAGTTTGTCGAGGTGTGAGCCATTGCAGCTGTTGAATAACCTTGAAGAAGAGTACCTGGCATATACTTGTCATTAGGTTGGGCCCCGACTTCAAGTCCGGGCTGCTCAGGATAAGGTGCCATGAGGAAAAATAAAACCAACGAAGGCGACAGTAATGACAGTGGTGATGATATTTGAGAAAAGAAAAACCTGCAAGTCAAAAGATAACGTTTCGAAAATGCATAGCGTTAAATGGCACATGTGTAATGCAGATATCTGCGCCGCAATTTGACGGTGCCGTTGGGGGCTAGAGGGGCGAGGGGCTGGGCAGAATCCCACGCCTATGAAACCCTGCCGAGTATAAATCTTTATATTCCAAGATAGGTGAGAGATTTGGCTAAGACGGAAGTTCGGAACTAATGAGAAATCCAAAGTGATTGGTTGAATTGATTTCAAAGAATGAGATCAAAATACTGGAAGATTATTGCTCCAAGCAATCACTTGAGTTGAGACAATCACTGAGAATAATTCAAGTTGACGGACTTTTAAAGCAGGATTTAACTCCTACACAGCAACGATTATGCTGATGTGTGCTCAAATACCTCAGGGTGCAAGTTTTCAAGGGTTGGTTGCAGTTTTGGCTGGATTTGAGGTTACCCAAACTACGTACAACATTAAACCAACCACAATCAAGTGTTGACCCTTTAATTTGCCTCACAGCCCCCAGTGCTTCCAACAGAAACAAACCTATTTTTGATTGGGCACAGCGCCTAATTTTTTGCAGTAGAACAATTCCAATGATCTCGTGAGGTGCGGCACAGTCGTCTAGACCCTGTAAGATTCCACGGTCCAGGCTAGCCCTAAAAGGTATTGAAGGGCTCTCCCCCAACCATCACCTCGTACCTTATTTAGACAGGACGTGAAAACCCCTGATTTCCGATCTAAGCGATGGGGCAGGACAAATGGATGGCCGACTTCAACACCGGGTACTCCACCCCATCTATGAAGCCGAACCCGAATGAGGTGCAGAAGACGAGATTTCGTTACATGCCAAATTGGGTGTAGCTTGCGCAACCTCAAATCTTAAGTGAAATCTTTGAGCTACGTCGCAAAAGTGCTTCTGCTCTTCGTCTTCTCACAGTCGAATTTGCATTATTCGACAATCTGATTTTTATTGGACGACTTGCAACGTATTTCATGTTAGAACTTCCCTTGCCTCCTGTGTATGCGCCTGCTATCACCCCATTTCAACCACGTGGTAAGCGAGAGAGAAACTGTGCTCGTGCATCATGCAGAGAAGGGACTAGGATGGCGAATAAAGTTTCCCAAATCGTGAGTCCCAAGCTTACTCCTTCTCACCAAGGCACTGTTGTAGTCGTCTTTGACGCCGTGGAGGATCAGTTTGCCAAGAGGGGATTACGACGCGAGAAATAAGCAGCAGCCGCTGATAACTAGTCTTTCACTCGTCTTGGCAGGATTTAATGGCCAGTTGTTGAAAATTTGAAAGTTTCTCAGTTGAGACTTAAGAATGGAAGTATCGGGCACTCGAGTGAGGCTTTTACGTCCATCGCGTGGTGTGACGGGTCAATGGTCACTCCTCTTCCCACCTCGATTCCGGTGCCCTTGTTTTTAGGTTGGCAAGTCAGCTGAACCAAGAATTTCATGATTCTTTTTCATGTTTTGAAATTTTGAAGAACTTTACGTTCAATGTGACGAAGTAGCCCTGGTTCCAATGAACAACAGTATAAACAAGCTTTTTGAAACGTGTTGGACTAGGTTGTACTTGAATTCCACAGTAAGTTTAGTTCTACGATACTCTACCAATGGAAACCAGATAAGTGACGTGGGGAATCCCATAATTACATAGCCACCACTGTCGTAATTCCACCAGCGGATTCCGGCTCTCGAAATCCTTCCGCTCACTGAGCCCCACTCCAACCCAAGCATGGGCGGTCATGCTACTAAGCGAGTAAAGGAGATGTCATAAAATTTACGACATACTCAGTGGTACCAATTTGAGGAAAGGGTACGTGTTGGTAACTTAAGCGCGAGCTGAAGATCAACAAGAACTCCTTCAATAAGGAATGTAATACCAGCACGTCAAACATCTCACTTCCAACAAGCCAGATCACAATCCAAAAATGGAAATCAGCCTCCACAAACTCCCAAAGCACCACCTAACCAGTAGGGCTTTTACATCCGAAACTTGTAGCAACACTCTTCCCCCCAAAGGCACTCTTCAATCCCTCAGCACTACTATAAATTCCCAAACTAGCCGTCGTCAATGCCCCTAAAAAGTAAAAGAAGTTAAACCCATTCAACAGCCATCTCACCTTGAAGCCCCTCATCCATCTTCCCCATCCTTCATCAACATAACTGTATGTGTTCGTGTTAGGATCGAAAGCTTCTTGGTCTGGTAACATGGCATCTCTTTGGATCTGGAATCCGAATGCCAGCATCGCCGGGAATGTATATGTGAATTGTAAGATGCAGACCGCGCCGATGAGTCCACTGATGTAGGAGAACTGAGGGATAGCTGCACAAACTACGAAGGCGACTGCCCAGTAAATAGGCACCAAAGCGCACCAATAGATCTTTCCTCGTTTAGAAGTGAGTGGTGGCGCGTTGAAGATTTCTTGAAACACTTCAATGTAGGTGACTTTGATACCAATATTTCCATACAAAACAGCGGCAATGAGTCCGGTTGTGATATACATGATATTCGTTGCTGTTTGCCAATTATATGGAGAAAGTCCTTGCATAACGGGGTTGTAGGTGTATTGTCCTTGGTAGGAGTAAACGAATAATCCAAAGAAAAGATATACGACGTAGATGAAAATATCAGCCAACAAGAGACCTTTCCAGAAATCGAAGGGGTGACGCATCTCCGAAAGAAAGGCGGGGAAGAGCATAGCTCCTCCATACGAGTAAATTGCTTGGTTGAGACCATTTACTACCTCGGAATTAGTCGACGTATAATTGCAACAAATGGAAGAAGTTCTTTACGTGATCCAGAAAATCCACTACCTCCAGTCGCAGCTCCATCTGGAGGGGTACCAGCATACTTGTGAATGGGCCCTTCCGCAAATTCGGGACCAAATGAAGCTTCAACTGCGGTGAAATTTGGTGGTGTATGAGAGACCACACCCATACTAGGTGACCGTCAGTAAAATGACCATAATATAATAATCCACCCTCTCAGGAAACTGACCAAATGAAAAGAATAAGGAGATTAATCCAAATGGCAAAATTGGCGAACCATCCAAATCTTTGCAGTGTCCGAATCTGTCCCAAAAACATTCCCGCAACAGTGAAAATTATCAAGCAAGCGACAAAACAGATACTCCCCTTGGACACCTGAGAGATAGCTTGCCCATTGGAGAGAATGCACAGAGATACTGCCATGAGGAGTTGAAGTGTTTGGAGCATGTTCGCAACGTGAGCTGCCCATTTCCCATAAATTCGGAAGAAAAGGTCGGCGAATGTTTTGACTGGGTATCGGTCCGAGTCGATGTATATGAAGACTTTATAAATTTGGAATCCGGAACTGATTGCACATTAGCTACTCCTTGTATTGAAAGGTGTTTTGAGGAAAATTATGAAATGTCGTAATTGCACGAACAAAAATTCGACTCTTCCTTCCATTCCAACTATTCATTACGGCCCACAAGAACTATGCAGGTGCAATGGCATACTTCTCAAGTAATGAAAGCGTACTTACTACATGGCCAACCCTCCAAAAACAGTATACAGCGCAATCCCAGGTCCGTACCCCATCTGAGCGAACGCCCATCTACAGACCAAACTAGATCAGCATCACTCGCTCGTAATCAATGGCCGAAGATAGAACTTACGGAACACTGAAAGGACCCAAAATATCCGTAGTAATCAAATAAAAGATACTGCTCCACCCGGCGGTCCTAACAGCTCGACTAGCATTCTTCCACTCCTTATCCGAAACATTTCCTAGATTCCTCTTCTCCCCCTGTTTCAATCCATTATTCCCTTCCCCAATCACCACCTCCCTATTTCCCTTCGAAAATCTACTCGCAAGTATAGATTTCAAAGTCTTAGGTCCAGAAGCGCTAACATATTTCTCATTATCCACCTTCTCCTCTGCTCGTGTTAGGGTAGCGTAGTAAAAGTATTCCTCGAAAGTAATGCTGGGATCGTGTTTGGTGTTTACTAGCGAGGGGGGGAGAGGCTGGGTTGCGGATATTATTGTTTCGTTTGCAATTCGGGGATGGTTGCCTTCGATTGAGAGGGCTTCTTTGCTCATTGTGAGCTTCTTGTTTCGAATAGGATATTAGAGCTTAAGGAACTGACTGCAAGGAGGATTCAAGGAAAAAAGAGAGAGGAGGAATTTGAGATAGCTCGGGTAATAAGAGACGGGGTTTAGAGTATGTGCCTATCCCATAGAGATATCGCGATCGATTCGCACGATCTCGGTGGATATACTTACCTGCTGCCCCTGGGTTATCTGAAGATAAGGTACATATGACGAGTTATTTCAACAGGGTTTCGATGAGGTTATCAACCCTGTACATACTTATCCAACGGTTCTTTACCGGCAACATGCATTTTGAATGGTTAGGAATTATCGAGTCGCATTGAAATATCGACATATAATTGGTGGTATTTCAATACTACATGGGCCATTTTTGCTTGCAAGTCCGCGAACCTTTGATAGCCAGGGAGTTGGGGGTATCAGTATCCACGACTTCCTAGAAGTAATGATAACGGTGCAGGTTAGCAAATGATGTTTCAAATAGAAAAGATAGAAGACCACCTTCTGTTCTACAGTATGTCGAAATGGTTATTTTCATCACTTCATCAACTCTCGTGGTGTGGGGTAACAGGATCGTTCCTTCCTCCATATGCAGCACCTTCTCTACCTTCCTAATCAGACAACCATCTCGTGAAATGATAGGATCTTGTTGTTTTGAATGCAGTTGTCTGATGACTTTGAACTCGTATTCCAATCCAATGCTACCTTTGGTCTTATCGCTGATGCTTCTTTTTCCTCTTTTTCGTGGATTAAAAAGCTTATTGAGAAACCCTGTTGAGGGTATTCGACAGGGGAGAGCTGGGTCCACCACGAATCAACGACGGTGATATCAAATTCAGTGATCAGAGGTGTTGTACCTTTTCTTTAAGATTTGCAACTTGAGACTCATACTTTGAGAATTTGAACAAGTGGAAAAGGAAAATCTAGACCTCTTCCCAGCCTCCCTGATTGTTATTTCATGCATCTCAACTCAAAAGGGGGAAGAGCTGCGGGGTGGTTGTAGATAGCACGTGAGTTGCTGCATAATTCTTAGCAGCTTACTTGGTGGGTTACCCAATTGAAAGCAGCTTACCCGACGAAAAACAGCTCACTCAATAAAAGTTAGACAATCAAAGGGTGGTATTATCACAGAAAATCACGAGACTCCACGACCCAGTCCAAAGAAATTCATTCATTTCACTTCCATAGTTCTTTCTCCCACGGTCCCAAGCAATGCCAGCACTGTAATCCTCCTCCAAACAATTTTCAAACCTAATATCCAAAAGAAAACCCCAACAGCCAGATCCAGCTCAAAGCCTAACAACACTAACATCCAAAATCCCCTTCTCCCCCCTTAACTCATCCTCAACCGCCTTCTCAACCTTCCCCTCAACCCCCAAAATCATCAGCGCTTCATCTTCCCTCTCACCACCACCACTTTCTCCACCACCATTCCCATGCTCAAGCGCAGCAACATTCATAAACCGAATATTAATCCCATGTTTCCCCAAAATATTCCCCACACCCCCAATCTTGCCCGGTCGATCATAATTATGCAACACAACCAGCGTCCCCTCCGGCACAAAACTCGCACTAAAACGATCAAGTCTAGAGATATAGACCGTTTTCCCACTCACATATCCAGATATCACTCCTCCTCCTCCGCTCCCACCCACCACCCCACTGCCACCGCCAGTACTTCTAAGAGTGACCAAACTCGCGTAAACAAGATCGCCCTCTGAAGCTCTCGAATGAATCTCATTAACTACAATTCCCTTTTCTTTAGCAATAAGATTCGCATTCACAATATTAACATCCCTCCCCCCACTCGTACTAACACTACTCGTAAGCCCCTTAACAAGCGCCGCAAAAAGCGGCCTAGTATTCCCAACCCCCGCCAACTCCCCCTCATAAACAAGATCAAAACTCCTCCCTCCAATCGCCCCCTTCGCGCCTTTCGCCCCAAAATGCTGCGTCCACAACCCCCCCATCTTCTCCACCAACCGCACAAAAGGTTGTAACTTCCGATACTCCTCTGGCAAAATAAGCGGGGCATTAACCGCACTCGTTGGGAGGCCACCGTTTAAGATGGAGAGAACCTGTGCGCAGACATCTAGGGAGACATTTTCTTGCGCTTCGATGGTTGAAGCTCCTAGATGAGGGGTTGCTACGACTTTTGGGTGGCGACAGAGTGCTTCGGCGGGGGAGCCGGGGGATGGCGGTTCGGATGTGAAGACGTCTAGGCCTGCTCCTGCGATTGTTCCGTTTTCGATGGCGTGGAGGAGTGCAGATTCGTTATAGACTCCTCCTCGGGCGACATTCAAAACCTTTGCTGTGGGTTTCATAGTTGCTAGTTCGTTGGTGCTGATCAAATCAAGCGTACTAGCAATAAGCGGGGTATGAATAGTCAAAAAATCAACCTTCGGAAGGAGAGATTCAAGATCCGAGACGAGAGTAACAGAAGCACTCGCCGCCAAATCAGGACTCGCATAAGGATCCATAGCCAAAACCTTCATCCCCAACCCCACACCCATCCTCGCAACCTTAAACCCAACCTTCCCAAGTCCAATAATCCCCAAAGTCTTCCCCCCAACCTCCGTCCCAACAAGTCTACTCCTCTCCCATCCCCCCTCCCTCAGACTCCGATCACCAGCCGGAACATTTCTCGCAACAGCCATAAGAAGCGCAATAGTATGTTCCGCAGCCGCAACGATATTCCCAGAGGGCGAATTAACAACAATAATCCCATGTGTAGTCGCTGCCTCCACATCTACATTATCAACTCCTACTCCCGCTCTGGCGACGACTTTGAGATTTTTAGCAACTGCTAGGACGGTGGCAGTGACTTTCGTCTCGGAACGTATGATGAGAGCTGAGTATTGGGGGATGATGGTAAGTAAGTCTTCGGCGGTAAAGCCTTTTGGTTGGTCGACTTGGAAGTGTGGGGAGAGGAGAGCTAGGCCGTCTGGGGAGACTTTCTCGGGGATGAGGATTCGAGGACGGGAGGCGTTAGAGCCTTGCTCTTGGGGATCGACTGCTGAGGGTGCCATTTTATCTTTGAGTTCAGTTACTGAAGTTTTGTTCGAGCTTGTTTGGGTATTTGAGAAAAGGTACTCGTTTGGGAAAGTTCACTTTAGAAAGTTGTTAGTAACTCGAAAATGCGGGGTATTGAACGAGGTGAATACAACAAACCCGGTTCGTTGGACTTTCTCGGAAGCGGGAATTTGAAGATAATGCAGTGGAACAAATGGAAGAGAAACAAGTATTCAAGGTGAGACAAGATAGAGAAGCAGAAGTGAAGAAATTATGAGCACGGCAGTAGCGATGTCGGGTCCATGAAATGGTGGGGTAAAAGATCCCCCTTTAGCCCACCTCCGCGTTTTATGCAGGAGGACTAGTTCATTCAGGGTACATTTAGATAAAGCGGCAGTAAATAGCTCTCGTTGTTCGAGCTCTCTGAGACAATTTTAACGATTGTCCCAAAAGCTTAGAGCGATTTGAGATATCAACCCGAATTTTCCGGCACAACCAACTTCAATTGCCCCAGAATATGTGGGTTAATACTTCAAGTTGTACGAGAAGCTAGAACAATCACTGCCGCTTTATCATTTCTTGTAAGCCCCCATCAGTTCATGAACGCCACCAACCCTACCCCACCATCCAGGAACGAGTATCAAGTCGCCCGGCTGCACCTCCAAGGCAAGGCTCCATACATAATGGCTTCGTGTAAGCAAGCAAAGAGTCACCTGAGTTCAGCAGACAAAGGGTTCGGGGAGCACGGGTAGAAATCAACGGGATTTTTCTTTATGCTTATTTGACGGTGTATTTGACACATGCTTCATGCAACACTGTGGTGTTTTAGATCCGATATTTGCTATCCGCCTTGGCAAGACTATCGTTCTGAATAACTTCGATCCCTACAGTAGATTTGGACATTAGCTACTGCAATTATACTTCAGAGGGATGGATAGTGAGTAAGTAAAAGCAGAGTTCGAGTAAGCTCCAACTTGCTTGTAGCATAGAGTTGACCTACAATAATTGTCCGGATCAAGAACGAAAGCAACATTCTTCATACGACCATCAGTGAGCCTCTTCTTCCAGTTGACACCCATATCTTCAAATCTCTGACAAGCCGCATCAAGATCATCAACAGAAATACCTATTGAAATTAGCTTCATGTCGGCCTGGAGGTAGATATGCACTTACAGATGTGACCAAATCCCTGAGGCTCGTCGTTGCCATTGTGGTATTTGAAATCAGCATCTTTCTCCGTTCCATAGTTGTAAGTCAATTCCAAAATTCCTTCTCGGTCAGACGTAATAGTATTTCCCTCTGCGTTAGTGGTTGGAGATCCCTTCTTGCCCGGATAACCCAAGAAATAGAGGTTGAAGTTTGCACCCTTATTTTCGCTCGTTCGGAAGAGCTCCATTCCCATAACCTCCTTGTAGAACTTCAAAGACTTTTCGTGATCCTTGACTCGAATCATAGTGTGATTCTACGAGTCGTTAGTCTAGTTTAGTGGAAGTATGTTTCAACTGAAGATACTTGCCATTCGGTATGTGTTGAGATCAGTCGTGGTAATACCCTCACTCTTCTCAACAGGTTGCTGTCCAATAACTTCAACCCAGTATCCATCTGGATCCAAAACGAAAGCAATACTTCGCATACGTCCATCCGTCAATTTCTTCTGGAACTTGTAGCCCGCGTCTTCGATCCTTTGACAAGCTGCCTGAATGTTGTCCACACTGATGCAAGTATGTCCGAATCCCTTTCCCGGCTCACTATTTCCGGTTGCCACCTTATAATTAGGGTCATCCTCTGTGCCATAGTTGTGTGTCAATTCGATTAGACCTTCGCGATCGGTAAAGTGGTTGTTGTGGGAGAGAG
Organism: Hymenoscyphus fructigenus; assembly: GCA_001414455.1. Taxonomy (NCBI): domain Eukaryota; kingdom Fungi; phylum Ascomycota; class Leotiomycetes; order Helotiales; family Helotiaceae; genus Hymenoscyphus; species Hymenoscyphus fructigenus. The sequence goes on along the minus strand of LKUV01000031.1, from coordinate 343,889 downwards.
CTCCGGGAGAGTCGTAGCCCAGGAAGTATAAGTCGAATTTGGCCTCGGGGATTTGGATCTTATTGATGACTTTCATGCCAAGGTGTTCATAGAACTTGACTATATAATATTATTAGATATACTGCGTTTGTAATTGATAAATGTGTAACTTACCTGATTCTTTTGGGTCTTTCACCCGAATCCTATAACTATTATTAGCATTGCATTTTGGATGGCAGATAGCTTCCGTTGGTCATACATCGAGTGATTGAACTTGTATGTCTTCAGATCTGTAGCCATGATTGCGTATTTCCTGCTAGCTATCAACCTCCCAATGTCAGAAAATCTACCCCACCATGTAGCGGGGTCCTTGGCCAACGTACCTGCGCTTGTAGTGGGGAGTCGAGGGAAGCTTATTCTGTTGATTCTTTGCAGTGTGCGGAAGGAGTGCATGGAATTTCCTAGTTGAGTTGTCGCGAGGGTGAATTATATCGGGAGAGTGGAGGAAAGGGTGATACAGCTGTCATAGAATCGGGTGGGGTAGATGTTATGGGCCAATGCAACTGCACTGCAACTGCCTCAACCAATTCATGCACGGCAATTTTGCAGCTGTGCCTATGACGCTATCTCACTTTTCTACACTCCTCCTAAAGTGAGTCAAATGGCCAATTGGGAAAGAGCTATAGGTCCAAAGGAGAGAGGAGAGAAGAAAAGGAGAAAGAATAGCCTAGCTTGGAAGATTCGGGATTTGGGTTTGGATATCGCCCTTCTGCGAGAGCCTCTTCAATGAATCGGAAGGAACTACCGGTATCGAACCAGACAGCGATTGAGGCAAGCGAAGCCGTGTTTAATATTCTCTTCCAGGTTCTCCGAGCACAATACAGTCAAGGACCGAGCCCGTTGGTATTGTTAAGCTAGGCATGGCAGAGTGATGTGGTGGGCATGGAAAAGATCGGTTCAGGGCCAAACTCGCATTAGGGGGCAATAGCAGCGGACCCGATTTTGGCGGTGTAGTGACAATATAAATAGTGAAGGAATTGACCCGATTTCTAGTCGCTATAGTCCCATTGTCACTTCAAGTCTATGGTGGTGAAGATGGTCCAGTTGGCGGTGGCTCAAAGCTTACTCAAGCTCCAGTCAAGCTTCCCCGCGACAGGCCAAAATTCTCTCCTCGAATGCTCCTTCCTCCTTCAACCCCAGGACATTTCCGCGCACCTGCCATCTCAACAACACCAAACCCAAAAGCTGCCAGGTGCAGCAAGTGCGATCGACTCAAGCTGGAGTAATTGTAATCGTGAAGAGTCGACAGAGGAACTGGTACGTACACCCCTCAATCACCTGAGAAAAGTGATTTTCCTTCAAAAATACCGCTATGGCATCTGCCACTCCTTTTCTGCTCTATACCAACTCATCATAGGACCCCTCTTTAATACGCAAGACCCAATGTCCCAGACGATGCTCCTCACCAAACCCCTCACCACATTCCTCTCACAAAACACCTCCCCCCAACTTCCAACCCTCCTCCTCGTATCACCAGATGGCAAGCTCCTCTCCAGCTCTTCCCCCCTCCCCGCCGCCCTCCTCCGAACCCAATCAACCGTAGCTTCCACCCTATGGAACCTCTACAACCCTTTCCAATCCACCAACAACCTCATATGCTCCGCGCTCTCCCAATCGAAAGATTCCTCGTCCGAAGCTACGTCACGCGACAATGATATGAAGTCCATAACCATCCAACTCTCTCACGGCATCATGGTTCTACGTTCTCTATCCTGCGGTCTCCTCTTCGTAGCGATCGGTCCTATTACCACTCCTTCTGCGAGCGCCAGTTCACCAAATCATAACCCGCATTCGCTACTCACTCCACATATTTCCTCAACTCCGACATCTCCTCCCTCCTCACCACCAGCGAATCAAGAAGGAAACCTCGAAATCGGGGAGAGAGTATCAAGTGGGACGCATATCTCAATTGGAAGTCGGGCGCCTTCGATCACTGGTAGCATTGGGAGTTCCGTCACCGGAGGCAGAACACAGGCTAGTATCCTGGGGGTTAAGAGACAGGCAGATGAAGTTGGGAGATGGCTCGAGAACCAACTTAAGGGCTTCGTTTTGAGTTCTGCTGAGTTTCGATGAAAGGATCGATGAAAGGTGGAAGAATATGATATTTGCTACATGGCGACATACAACTGGGGAAACCAGTGACAAGGAAAATGGCCCATTTTGGAAGGAACCCTCCGGAATTCGGTGGGAGGAATATAGACGGGCAAGGCATCAATGGAGATATGGGAAAGGAATGGAAAGGAGTGGAAAGGAATGAAGATTTGGCTTAGCATTTGGCTTAGCATTTGGCTTCACACTGCCACGGAAGGATGGCTGATCAGAGGGGTTCAATTAAACATCAAACATTTCATGACATGGAGAATGTTTGAGGAGATACAGACCAAGGAGCGGGAGGTTGCCACAAGGAGATTTGTATTTATATTCGGTAACTGGTCGATGGAGCATGTTCAGGATTCCCAACCAGAAAAAAATTCCGATTTACAAAAACATAGTAGTACACGAAACAAGAATATATGGCTTACCATCAAAAATATTCAGATATTGTGATATTGACATGGTGATTTTACTCCCTGACAATTATGTATGGCGTAAGAAATTGTAGTTTTCTGTTGACACTACGGAGTTCGCATTCCTCTTTCCTCTATCATCTTGCACATTTGCTTATTTGTTGACCGTAATATCATGTCATCCCGTCGAGATACCGCCTATAAAAATCGGTACCGAAAACTCCAGAGTAATAGAGTACGCAACCAAACGCGTGTTCTGCCTTATCAGATGGTTGATTTTAAATCTGATAAGGAGTAAGAGGTGAATTCGGCCTTTTCTTGAAAGAGAAGTATTCCGCGAAAGGAACGCAATTGGTTATATGGATGCATCAGTGATGTAACGACGGATATCGGTTATTGAATGAATATCGCCAACTCCGTGCTTACTATCAATATTGAGCCATCATTTGCTAGCCTTGTTTCTAGGAATTTAGAGTATGTGAGTCACTTCTGTGATTTGCACCTTGTGATATGGGTGGTTAACGCCGTGATATGGTTGCGGAGTTGGGACGAGATTTTGAGGTCATTATTTCTGGTAGTGTGAATGGGGAGAGGGGGAAGGGGGAAGATGTATATATTGACGTTGAATTCCCTACTAGTTTTGCTTTCGTAGTTGTTTATCAAGTCCTTCGAGTCTTTTACAATCTAACTCATTCACAAAATAATCGCCCACACCACCCTCCTCATCCTTCACAAACACTACACATACACAACACGACCATCCTCCATAATGTCTTCTCACAAACCCCAAGGCTCCCACCAAATCCCCCTCCAGATCTTCCAAAAATTCGAAGCAGTAGATAACTACCTCGTCGACTCTCTCATCCCTCAAGACGCTTCCTTGAAAGGAGCTCTGGAGAAAAATGAGAAAGAGGGATTACCTTGTATCGATGTCTCGCCTAGTGATGGGAAGTTTTTGTACCTTTTGGCGAAGATGAATGGTGTTAAGAGGGTGCTGGAGGTTGGTACGTTGGGGGGGTATTCGGGTATTGTAAGTTCGCTTTTTTCAAGAATTGTGTTTGAACCACCTCTCCTCCCCCCTCGAGAAAAGAAGAAAGAACTTGTCCTTGAGTGGTTTGATACCAAGAGGTTTTCCTCCGGACTACGAATTGAGCCTATGAGAAATTCCAACTCTCTTTGGGTTAATAGTCGGGTTCTCCTCTGCAGCCCCCAACAAGCAAAGAGGAGAGACTAAACTATTTGCCGGTAAACTTTCTTTCTTCATCGGGATGTAGATCTTCTGTCTCAGAAACAACAGCAATGTCTTAGATGACTCCGTCTCAGACTCGGAGCTCTCTCCTCTCCACAAAATATCCCCACTTCCGAGGGTCTATCAAAGCATTATCATTTCTCGTTTCTTCGTTTTTGTCTACCGGTAGCATCGTCGCTCCTCATAAGGCCAAGATCTGCCAAATTATCAAAAGAGGAAAAAAAGAAGAACGAGGGACTCTGAAGATCACAAAAACGAATAAAGGAGTATACTAACGTATACTCACAGTGGTTCCTCAAAGCCCTCCCCCCCACCGGACATCTCACAACCCTCGAACTCTCCCCCCAAAACGCTGCCGTCGCGAAACAAAATATCTCCAACGCCGGCTATGCCGACATGGTAGATATCAAGATCGGCCCAGCCCTTTCCACCCTTCATACCCTTTCTACACAATCACCACCCGTTGAGCCATATGATATGATCTTCATAGACGCAGATAAAGACAACAACCTCGAATATTTTAAATTCGCTCTCAAATTGGGGAGGGTTGGGACGGTCATTGTGGTTGATAATGTTGTGAGGGGAGGAAAGATTGTTGATTGGAATAATGAGGAGGGGCCTGTGGTTGGGGTTAGGAGGTTGATGAGTTGGATTAAGGAGGGGAAGGAGGGGGCGGAGAGGGTTGAGTGTACGGCGCTTCAGACGGCTGGGGGGAAGGGGTGGGATGGATTTTTGATGGCTGTGATGCGTTGAGATATTTGTCAGGGAAACGACACGGGCGCCAGCGCTCTTTGAAAATGATATCAGGCTGTTAGTATGAATTTTGGATATTCTGGGGGTTGGGTTTGCTTTTGGATAGGAAATGGTTTTTGGGTTAGAGGAATACTAAACCATCTCTCTTTTTTGGAAGTTAATTTTCCGTGAGACAACTTCCCAAGAAGTGCAAAAAAGAAGAGCTACCAAGTCGAGTGCCTTCTGTACAGGTGTTCGTCGCGTGCAGGCCTAGGTACCTAGGTTGAGTTGAGATTAAGTAAGGGAAGGAACGACCTTGACAAAAGCAACTTGTCGTCTATCGCGGCAGGTCGCTTCTTCGCCCTCTGTCTCAAGAGGAAAGCCTTTCGATCTCGACAGAGACCTGACTAAGTGGTCCACCACGCATTTCTATTGTGGAAAGTCATTCAAACCGCTACAAATTCTGGAAAAGAAAGCTTGCGATGTTTACCCACAATCGCATGAATGATGATCGTGAGAAATCGTGGGGTTGGGAACGAAAGTTGATAGGTCATTTTGTTTTCAGAAGAGGTTGAAGAAGTGAGCTTAAAATTATGATAATTGATGGAAGAGAGTCAGTTCTGCTGGAAGATCTATTTGCCGCACGGAGGAGGAGGCTGAATTGAGGATATTTCTTTTGGTGATTAGATTGTGTTGGTGTAACCCTCCATTTGATTTTTGTGCTTGTTTTATCCAAATGGTATACGAAGTTTTGTGTCTGGTTTATTAAATGGCATAATCAACTGTTCAATCTCGAAATGCATAATGAATTGTCTTGTGCCGTTGTCTCGAGATTGAACATCTTTTACCTGGGAGGGTGTGATGATCTTGGTGGTTGTTGTCTCATCCATCAATCCATCCCAACCATGTTTGCACGCGCCACTCATTCCTCCGTGTTCCTCTCAAAATCCTCATCCGCAACCTCACGAAGCGCCTCATCCTTGATCATCATCTGGCCCGACCTCACTTCTTCTCATCTCTCCACCAGCCTCCCCGATTTCAATCTCGGCCGCGATCCCGTCCGGAAGCGAGTCCAGTATATCCTAGTTAATAACACGTTTATATATAGTTCCCCACCTTGTCAACGGCCCATTAATCTAGAGGGTCTTGGAGGGTCCAATGTCCATCACACTCCATTTCGTTCTCAATCTCCCCCATGGAAACACCTCCGTGTATGGAACCCAACCTCGCTTCCAAACTTCAGAGCTTCCCAATGGAAAACCAACACCAATGCTAGACGACGATCTCCTGCAAGCAGTTTAGTGGCTTTAGCTCCCCAATCTAGAGATTAGACGGTGAGCTAATGGCAGAGCTACATTCATTTTATTTCATGCGGAATGCCGGGTAAACCTCTCGCTTTTCTTTCCTGGTTGAGCGGTTTTGGGGGGATTGCGTTGCGCACGATGCTGGGCCTGGTCTGCTCCTGCATGCGCCGGCTGCTGGCCTGGCTACTGCAGATAATCCATGAGGTGGGAATGTCTTATGTTTTTTGGTACCGGGGAAAGGAAGTGACCCCCTTACATATATGAACTGTGCTGCACATTTGTTTTTGTTTTTGGTTCTTTGCTTGTCACGTTTGTCCGATGATTCAAGAGGTGGAGAGAACCTTTTTTCTTAGGTACGGACCTATGAAAAGGAATTATTTGCTAAGAACCGCGAGTGCGGACGTGAGAAAAGGAGACGTGTTTGTGTCGATGAGATGAGGCAATTACACGATACGGAGAGGATGGCGATGCCCAATTCCTTTCCCCGGCGTCGTCGTTCTTCTATTCGATTGTGGTTTTCCCCTACGAAGGGCGATGGGGGATGGAATGGGAAAGGAAACAATAACATATCGCCATTGAGAATCGATCAATTGATAAAACGAAAAATCTCGATTCGAAAAAGAGTACCGCCTTCGATGCAAAGATATCTCGACGAGGAAGTTTTCGAGTTCGATTTGAAGGAGGATTACCCAATAGACGCTTTTATTGGTGCTTCATTCGGGGAGAGGAGAAGAACTCGAGTGTCTGAAGTAACATTCAACCCGTTGGTCTTCCCGTTGACTGATAATTGACTTAGCAAAGCTAATCGATAACAGGAATTCACATATTGAAAGAAGAACTCTTGCGACAGGAGGAGTTCGAGTAACACGAAGACCAACCTGCAATCAATGTCCACACCCAGGCCAGACATGCAATTTCCAACAATACAACCTCCCAAAACCCTCACCTCCAATACCACCCAGGAGGTCTTCTTCATTGCCAAAAGAATCACGTGTCATCGAGTGTATCTCGAATCCAACCGCGCCTCTCACTCCCTTCTCTCTTTCAATGGAAGATGGTTACTTCCTTGAATTCATGCTCAAAGGCTCCCTCAGTAAACTCGATTTCTTCTCTAAAACAAAACTTTGGCCAATGGCCATGCAAAGGTTCCATACCGAGCCCTGCGTCCGTCATATCCTCCTTGGAACAACAATGATCCATCGACAACGCGCTCACCCAAACGATTCCCAATCCGGAAATCCGGAACGCAGTGCAACTCGACATTACGGCAAAGCAATACGACTTCTTAGTGCTTCCCTCTCCCAAATAACGGGGAAAGTGCAGGGAGAAACGCGTGAAATCACCATTTTGACGACCTTTCTCCTTGCTGCTTTCGAAATTCTCAGACGCAACGACGATAGAGCGAAGTATTGGATGGAAAATGGGATGAAGTTACTCGGTCGCGCAACTAACGCGACATCGACATCTCCAACGCGAAGAATAGAACAGGATGCAAATTCCAAACAACTGGCTCAAGCCTTCGAATTGATGGATGTAAATCTCAAAATCAAACACATGAAAAATAGTAAAAGGAACCAAAGAAGTATAGGACGATGTGGCGCCGGGGGATTAAGTAGAAGGAAACTTGAGAAGAGGAGGAGTTGTATTGGATTATTTCATCCTGATGGTTGATGTTGGAAATTCCGAAATGAAACAAAATGATTGATCGCAAAATGTGACGGAAAACGAAAAGTGGGATGTGCGATGCGCAAGCGGGAGGGCGGATATATACCAATCTTGTCAGATTATTTTCTTTGTCGATTCTATCCATCTTTTAAGATGCTTAAGTGGGAGGTCGGAGTTATATAGAGTGCGATGTCCTGTGCTTGGGCACCAGGAGACGTGCAAACGTTTGTGATGTAACGAATGGGGAGACGAGGAGATATCTTCGTATTCGCCCTGCAAATGAGTTGGAATTGGGTAATCTTCTAGAATTAATGGAAGGAAATCTAATCAGATGATATGTCAGGGTCTTGTGTTTGTTTGGTGGTCTTCTGGAAGGTTTCTTGAGGGTGTTTCCTTGAAAAAGCGGTCTGAGCGGGGTTGTTGCATGGAGGCTTTTTATGTATGACCGAGGGATGACAAGCCAGACTCGATTTTTTTGGTCGCTATTACGAATAGTTCAACATCGATTGGGATACTCGAGTAAGTGATTTCGTTGATTTTGGTGGTTTTTGATTTGATTGATTGACGGGAAAAGTGTCCTGGACCAGCATCAACACAACCTCAATTGGAGCTTGAAAAGCAAGTGCTTGCCCTCTAAACTGTCCCGTTAAGCTTGAATCCAGACCAATTCAACATACGTCATCTACAATGGATATCAGCTCCAACTATCAAAAGATAACAACCTCCCCAAGCTCTCCCTGTCAAACTCAACACTAACCTCCCGGATTTCTCCTTATCTCCCCCTCACGGGCAAGACCCAAGTGGGGTATCTCCCCTCTTTGCGAGAAGGGCGTCGGCTCGGCTGCGTTATCTACCTAGCCGCTAAATATACTTTCTTGGTACCTGGATGTCTAAGGTACAAAAGTGGGTGTTCATACTGGTACCAAGAGAATTTTCTTTTGGCATTGTGAACATTGTGAACACACTATTTCTAATGACAAGACCTTTTTACTTGTTAGTCTTTTGATCTGCTGATAAGTTGCCGTGTTTGTGGATTTTCAGGACAGAGATGGGATGGATGATAGCTTGAGAGTATGGGATATTCCGGGAGCTGGTAGACTAGGTAAGGTATAAGAGAGGGCGGGTGTCTTCTGAATGCTTTCTATTGTCTTTCTCTTGTTGTTCAAGTTTTGTTGTATCTTTGAATTTCTACTTGTTGAGTTCTTAAGAAACCGGTGCTCAAGATGTTGTCTCGAAATACTTTGTTTCTCGCTTTGGCGACAGTGGGATCCGCATCTCCGTTGCTCTTCCCTAGAGAGGAGAATCCATTTGTCTTTACCAATTCCAATGGACTTAATTTCACACAGATGAATGGTTCTCTACCTAATGTTACCATCTTCGCTACTGGTTCGTTCCACCCTTTCCACCCTTTCCATCCCATCAACTCCCCCTCCCTCTTTTCTCTCAACACAAAACTAACCAAATCAAACAGGAGGAACAATCGCAGGCTCTTCTTCAGACTCAACAGCAACCACAGGATACACAGCCGGAGCCCTCGGCATACTCACCCTCATCTCAGCAGTTCCTGAACTCCTGAATGTCTCCAACGTCGCGGGCGTCCAAATCTCCAACGTCGGTTCCCCAGATGTCACCTCCTCAATCCTCCTCACAATCGCCCACCAAATAAACACATATGTATGCAATGATCCTCTCATGTCCGGTGCTGTGATCACCCATGGCACCGACGTTTTAGAAGAAACAGCATTCTTCCTCGACACAGTCATCAACTGCCAAAAACCAGTCATAATAGTCGGCGCCATGCGTCCAGCCACGGCGATCTCAGCCGATGGACCCTTCAACCTGCTCCAAGCCGTTACCGTAGCAGTTGATCCGAAAGCGAGAGATCGAGGTGCCATGGTGGTGATGAACGATAGGATTATCTCCGCATACTATGTGACGAAGACTAATGCTAATACCATGGATACATTCAAAGCACCGGAGCAAGGAAACTTGGGCGAGTTGGTGTCGAATACTCCTTATTTTTTTTATCCGCCTGTGATGCCAACTGGGAAGAGAGGATTTAGTGTGCAGAATGTTACAGCGATTCCGAGGGTGGATATTTTGATGAGTTATCAGGATATGAGTAATGATACTCTTTATAATGCTGTTGAGAGTGGCGCTAAGGGTATAGTCGTAAGTTGCCATAGTCTTATTCTATCTCTTGAGAAATAAAAGTACTGATAAACGAATAGATTGCAGGCTCAGGCGCAGGATCAACCTCAACCCCTTTCTCCCTCGCTATGGAAGATATCATCAACAACAAGGGAATTCCAATCATCCAATCCACTCGAGCAATGTCTGGGGAAGTTCCCAGCTCGGGAATTGAGAGTAAAACTGCTATCCATATCGCTTCTGGGTATTTGAACCCTTATAAGTCGAGAATTCTTTTGGGAGTTCTATTGGCCAACGGAAAAAATATCACAGAGGTAAAGGAGGTGTTCTCTTTTGCTACTGGTGCTTAGGGAAGAGGGGAAGGGGAAGGGCGGACTTAATAACTTTATGGATGTGTATATATTTCTAGAATGGGAACAATGATATTTTGGAAAAGGACATTGTGGATTGGGGTTTGGGAAAAGCTAGGTTAATCTATAGAAATGAAATAGAAATGATAGAGCTTTGAGAGATGTTACAGCAAGTCCCTTCCTTACTTTTGAAATGGAGAGGAACCTACCACATCGGCTGACTTCTTGCGATGTTGCCATATAATACACCACAACCATACTATAACATAAAATACATAATGGGTATAACTCAAGCAGCATGCAGCATTCGCAAAATATGACCAAAAAAATGCAGATCCAAATGAGGGTTCATCTATACCTGTTCTTCGCTTTTTTCAAACCTCACCGCCGAGGACATACACAGGGCTGTCCCACCTTTAAAATTATCCGTAGCTTCCAGTGTACAAAACACGCCAAGCGAACCATCCCCAGGAAGTCGGGGCTGAGGCATTGCACTTATAACATAATAACTCAACGTAGAAACAGGACTTTTGTAATCCACACTCTGAGAAACCGCCCTCAGACTCCCATCATGCGAATAAAGCTCCGCACAAACCGCTGCTACCTCACTAATAACAGTAGCCGTCACACCACCATGTGCAACCGTGGGCCAGCCAGCAGTCCCCTTCCCAAATCGAATGACTGTTACCACTTGCCCCGTCGATCGATTGAGGAAGGTTCTCCGCAATGCTACCCCTCGGGTCCCACCTATTGCTCTTTGTATGTATTTTTGTTCCTTCAATTCGCAAGGCTCGAAGTCGGGGTTGTTTGAGAGGGATTGTACGATTGGGAGTCTGTCGAAATTGTTTTGGTGTTTTTCTAGTGCCAATTGATCGTCTTCTGAACCGGGTTCTAGTGTGTCCCCTGTGAATGCGAGGGAGGCGATTGTGCCGAAAAGCAAACCGACGAAGAGGAATGAGGCTGCGAATATTGGTGTGCGCAGAGAGCGCGGTTTCTTTGGTGGAGGTTGTATTGGTATATTGTAGATTTGTGAATCAGGGCCGAGAGCCGCTACATTTTGGGAGTCGAGAGGTTGGAAATATGTCTTGGGAGGAAGTGGAGGAGAGGGAGAAGAATTTGGTGTTTGCGAGTTTGGATTGAAAGGATCTCCAGGTTGGAAATAGGTTTTTGGAGGACTCGAGTATTGTCGTAACTGATGCTGGAGTTGGAGGGGTATTCGCGTGGTAAGTTTGATCGCTTTGGACTGTTTAATTCGATGTATTGAAGCTATTCGCGGGTTTGGAGTCGCCGCAAGAATTGAGGTGGGTACTCGGGTTATCATCGTATTGGTGGGCTTTGTGTTGGGAGGGGAAGAGTAAGTTTGAGGTGTTGGTTTTCTGCTGAATGTTTTGAAGCTTTGAGGGCTCTAGGGATGGGAGCGGAGCCTCGGCGACCAGGCTGTCAAATTGCTATGCGATAAGCTCTCGAAATCAAAAAGAAACACCACGCAAACCACAAAACACTCAATTACTCTAGAGAGTTCTCTGGAATGGTTGCTACAGCTGCATTGCAGATATGCCATCGTTATTAAGATAATACTCAAGCAACTTCCGCCATGCCATCCCTCCTACCACAATAACATCCCCCCCCCCCCCAACGAGCCCGAGTATCTCAACCAGTACAGTACATTCGGAAGAGCTCTCATACCTCCATCGCGATGGCTTCGCAACTCTTTCCTCGGAGAATGGCATGCGTCGCTTCGAAGAAGGCTATAACTACGGTTTATGCCATGCCGCTGCCTATTACAATTGACCGTTATGGCAGAGGCTTCCGAACACTCGCTGAATTCCCCAAACTTCCTGTTCCGCGAAGCGGTATTCCAAGACAAATCGCCGAGAAATACCAACCATTTTTGCTACATCCACGGGTAGAATCATCGGATTGGATATCTAAATTGCAGTTGGAGGTTGTTGCCACAATGGCAGAAAAGTCGATGGAAGAGGACCACAAGCGGAAGAAAGTACTAGTTGTATTTGACAGCAAGTATAAACAGTAGGCATTCTTTTCTCTTTTTTTGTGCGGCAATGACGCTGACTTGAGCTGAAAGCTCACCTGGAAAACATGTAGCATACGAAGCTTGTCGACTGCTTCATAAACTCGGCTTTGTTGTACGGGCACTAGATATCGATTCTCTGGAAGATCGTAGGTCGTTGGGGGACAAAAACCAACAGCCGCAGAGTTCCCTCAAAGAGAGACCATCTGAAGATGTGTCTGTAGACTTTCTTCCTATTCAAAGCTTTACAGAAAACGAAACTCTAGATACCCTTACTCAAAAACCTCTCGAAAACATACCACAAAGCTCTCCTGCCTACGAATCGGAAGAATTATCCCAAGTGGAATCACAGGCTCCTCCTGCTATTCAAGAGGCATCCAGCCATGAATCCGAACTCCATTTTACTTGTATTGCAAATCCTCCGAAGAAGGAATCCCAGGCCTTTACCCACTCCTTACAAGAAGACCCCAAACTCAAAGATCAGGTCCGCCCTGTGGACAGACTACCTCTACACCTCCCACGTCCAGAAAAGGAATTCTTCGAACTTGTCATGTGGGCTGATGCGCAAATCTGGTGTTTTCCAGAAAAGACAAATGATCTGCTCTCCATTTGCAACAGACATTTCAAGGAAGAAACAAGCCCAGTCCTGCAAGGCCAACCTGTGCCCATCCTATACTTCAACGACACCCCTAGCCCGGTATATCAAAGCCATGCTATTCGACATACCATAGGAAAGCATAGAAAACTGGTTCCGATTCCCGCACGCACAGATTTGCAGCAAATTCGCGCTCACTTTAGCGAAAGAATGGCCGAGTCTGGAATTAGGACCAGATTTGTGGATGCTGTGGAGGATCTCGCGAAATATACGCTACTATTGTGCAGGAAGAAATATAATTCAATTTTTAAGTATAAGTATAGTACTGAAAAAGCTAAGGCGAGGAGGTATGCGGCAAAATCTACAGCTCTGGCGGGGGTTACTGAGGATGTGGAAAGTAATGAGAAGCCACAAAATTCAAAGAAGATTGCCGAAAAGAAAGAGGCTTTCACAAGGTTGCTGGATTTACCGAAAGAAAAGGTCATAAAAAATCCTCGAACGAAAAAAGATCCAATTTCGAAAAGTGTTCAAAGAAGTGATGAGGTGTCACAAGAAGCTAAGCTACTTCGGTTGAAAAGGCTGCTGGGGATAGAGGTCGCAAGGGAGCAGGCTGAAGAAGTTGCAGGAGAAGAAGATGAATCCTCAAAAGATGTAGAAAGCACAGAATATTCGCAGGCTGCAGACGAAGTTTGGCCGCAGAATCAACCAACAAGAGAAGCTGGTGGTGCACGGGATTCCCAAGTTCAAGAAGACCGTACTCCAGTGGATCCTCAAGCTACAGAGAAAACTGTGCTGTGGAGTCCACTGGTGCGAACGAGTTCAGAGAACGAGGCTGCTAAACCAAGTTCCTTTGACTCTAGAGATTGATTAAATTGCTGAGGGGGATACACGCTTTCCCGCTGTGGGAAGAAGATTTTCACATCGCGACCGATTCATTCGTAATGTCGAATGTCCATGTATTAACAATTGATAGTCATGTCACTCTCATCTCAGAAGTATTTCTGGGGAATGTAAGATTACTGTTTTCGTATATGTATACAGTCAACATGTATTATCAATGTATTCTACCGCTACGTCTTTGCTCATTGTTCTTTTCTCCTCTTGAAATGCGGACCTGGCGTTGGTGGTTTCAAGGTGCTCTTTGCCTCTGGCATGCGTGTACTTGGATCTTGGGTTAGTGCCTTCGAATTTATTTTCCCGAGGTAGGCGTTCTGTTGTGTCTAATGACTTACCACTCCCAAGCTGGGATGCGACAAGTACCGATCTGTTTTCTTCTTTGAAAGGTTGCATCGATTTAATCTACATCAGAATTCTGCAATAGGTGCAGAAGTTTGCGACAATGTGTGTATGGTCCCCTTAAGCTGCCTGTATGCTGTGCAACCATACTTTATGCACTTGCCCTAACTACCTAAGCGAGCGCCTATCTCAGAGTATGATGGGGCCTGTCCCCTCCTTTTTGTTCCTTCTGCGATTTACACTATTTGTTTTATTGCGATAGCATTGTGTGATTTATCGGAAGAAATGCAGGGCGAAGTCGATCCGTTGCTGCGAGATGATGGGGATCGTGATGGGCGTGGTGGGAATGGTGAGAACGGTACCGCAGAAGACCCCGAGGTGAGAAGAGAGGGGGTTGTGACAAATGTGGCGAAGGGTCCGGCGAGAGAAGATTTTGAGAACGATGGAGAGAATGGCGACTCCGGTGGACAGCCAGCACCTCGACTTGAAATTCGACCAGACGCGCAAGGTGGAGATTCTGCATCACCCCTTGAAACTTCAACTGGCTCTTAGAGGTTCGATGACGTTTCCATACTGGGTGTCCCGTGAGATGTGGTTGAGGAGATGATGAGAGCTTAGAGCAAGATTTTGATTCAGAGCTTGAAATCTCAGGATCAAAAGAAAAGTGTCGAAGAGGATGTGGAATTAGGTCTGCTTGGCTCGGCGATGGGTGAAGTCAATTGTGAAGCTGTTCCCGATGGCGCGGAGATAGATGAGGAAAATTCCCAGGAGATCAGGAGATTGCAAAAAAAGACGAAGGCTTTGAAGGAGCTACGGGCAAAGTGCCAGGAGGAGGAAGCTGTTTTGATGCAGCTTCAGACGAAGGCCAAGCCATTTGATGAGGAGGCTGGAACGAGTGGATTGGTTGGTCAACGAAAGCCTGTAGGAGGAGATTCGAAGTTTTCTCGACCCCAAAGTATCTCCCGGGAAAAAGATTCGGTGCAAAATGATGATAAGTCCCCTGGAATTGAGCACCAAAAGCCTGTTGAGAAGGGTAATGAGAAACCTCAAAGTGAGGAGATGATGTGGAATGAGGAACCAGTTGCTGTTATGAGTGAGGAAGAGGCAGACAACGAAGATCGAGAGCGAGAGGAAAATCAAGATCCCAAGTTGAAGGTCATTGAGGACATGTGGGAGTTTACGACACCGCAAAGCAGCCACACTCTTCTATCGTGGCTCAAATCAAAGTTGTGGACTAGAATTTCAGCACAGGAGTTCAATGTTTTTGAGACACCACACCCCGCGATTCTGTATTACCTGAGCCAACTCAAGGATTGCATTTACAGTATGCATAGTGGATTGCCCATAAACAGATATAAATATGGCCACTGTCATTTGACTCTCATAGGGATGCGAATTTTTGATGGATTGGGTGATTTACCATGCCTCGCTGAAAAGCTTTGGGGTGTGCGGCACCGTATATTCACAATATGTCTCCTTGGGACAAGATTCAGATCATCATAGAGTATTTGATTTGCTTGAAAGAAGTCGAGATCGCCTCGAAATGCACAGTCGACTTGCTGCTCAATAAATGCTATAAAAAAGGCATTCTCAGTCAGAATATCGAATTTCCTACAGATTGGCCCAATAGCTGGGGAAGTAAATCAAGGTTATATGATATCGGGTGGGGAAATCTTGAAAACTTTAAAATATTCCCGCCTGTAAAACTTACAGTGGTACAAACTCACGCATTGAATGCTATGGTAATCATTACTGTAATACCCGCCTTCGATCTCTGTGGATACTTTCCTGAAAATTCCCTTGGATCTGCTTGTTTCCTCTACACAACGTTGAATAACAGACATGGGCGTTATCCCAACCCTTCGCAGGATACGATAGATAGCATTGGCCATGAGATCATTAATCGGCTCCGTGTCCCGCTGGAGGAGATGGGTGACGGAACCGAAAGTACATGGAATCGCGATATAGATATGGAGTTGTCAGATTCCGAGCTCGGCGAGGTCAAATTCGGTAAATCAAACTTGAGGGTTTCTTCATTGCAGTCTCTGGGTCAGATAAGGATTAAGTGTAAGGTACTTCCATAGGTTGAGACCCATCCAAGTTTCAGCTTTTATCTCTAATGGTTTATAGGGACTGCGGAGCTAGCGGACCATCTCCGTCTTTGGAAACAGCATAAGACTTATGTTTTGGAAATATTTTGGTTCAACTTCCTAGATCGGAGCCGGTTATTGTTGGAGCCCTCCATGTGTAATTTGGAATGAACAGACTAACAACCCCTTAGGTTTCCAGGGCTTCCGAATAAGAAATCGCAGCGGACACACTACGAGTTGCAGGAGATGAAGAAACTTGGACAATACTTTTTGATTTCGATCCTGACCATTCGAGAGAGTCAAATGAATTTATTCCTGCCTATAACTCGATTGAGACATCCAAGTGGTATTGTTGCAGGACGGCGGAAAATTCGCCTCGGGTTGATCGTGCCACTTTAAAAAAAAGTTAGGTCTGTTGAATGTATGTCAAACGAAATCCAAAAAATATATCCTGTATTTATCAGCGATGGGAGTAAGCACTATCGGATTCGGAATTAATTAGCAGACTTTAGATTCCGAGGAACTTAGAGGAGAATGCGGGGATGTTTTGGGTCATTTGAGTGCCTACAGAGAAGCACATAAGTTACCTGAGCAGGTTGCATAAAGCAACTTTCCGGCGTTTGGAGACAGACTGAGAAATCTCCACGCGTAGTAAGTTTTACCCCGCCATTTTATTGGCACTTTCTCAGGGGTATTGCAGCATGAACAGGAAAGAACCAAAGGGGCTTCGAGATTTATGGCGGGATAAACAAAACATAGCTAGTCAGTCTTGTGCTCCTCTAAACTCCCCCACGACTCTAACAATCTTTAGACTTCTGGGCAATCTGGCTTATGGTGATTTTCGGTGGTATTAGCATTTTCCTTGCTCTTGCCTCTCTGGCATTATCTTCGGCTCAGGCATGGGCTGCTTTTCATCCTCCTGGATATTGATAGTTTGGAAGCTCATAAGACGAGACGATATTCGTTGGGCCTTGGAAATCTTTCTAAGATATTCCTTTCTTTTTACCTTTGACCATGATGAAAAGGCTTGGAATTCTGACGGTTGTTTCGTTTTCACTTTTTTCGCTCGATTTATTTGCTACATCCAAATCTTACTTAGCATACACTCCTATGAACACCCTGACTCATAGGATTCTTTCCACCTCTTCCTTGGCCCTTTTTGTTGCCATGCTCCCCGGAACTTGAATGCATCTTCTCAGCACTCGCATGACCTTTACTCAAAATACTCAGATCTGTCTCGTCGTTGTTCTATCAAAAACGCGTTAGTGAAGCCACTCGAGCACGGAATTTGAAATGAACTCACAATCAAATTCTGCGTTGTTTCACAGATATCCGAAATCAATCTATCCAGAAGATCCAAACTCATACTCTCTCTAACCACCACTCTCAGAATCTCGAGCTTATCCTCACTGGGTGGCAGTGGATAATTGGGGATGATGTACTGTTTCGCTCGCAACAAGTTGCTGATGTTGACTTGTTTGATATGTGGGAATTCTTTCTTGAACTCATCGCTGAACCGGAATGCTACGACTGGTAGTCCGGCGTTGTAATCCGCGGAGGTATCATCTTCGGGTTCGTAGACTGGGTCATTGGGATCGAACGAATGGACGCCCTTTTTGCGGTGGATGGAGGATACGCAAGTATACCAGCCTGTTGCTTCAAGGGATTTGGACAGGAGCCGGGCGTTTGCGAGGCAGTTTTCCATGATTGAGCGGTAGCCATTGAAACCCAGATGGACAAGGTTGTAGTATTGAGCGATGACTTGTGCTCCAGGCCGGGAGAAGTTGAGTGTGTATGATTCTTCCGTTCCTCCAAGATAATGCTGACGAGATATTAGCAAGTGGTTAAGCCGTGCAAAATTTGTGTGTCTTACAAGTTCGAAGATCAAATGTTTTGGGAGATAAGATTCATCTCTCCAAATAATCCATCCAACACCAGCATAAACTAGACCGAACTTGTGGCCAGACACATTGATAGACTTCACACGAGGGAGCTGGAAATCCCATTTCGGTCCTCCAGCTTGAGCATTAGTAAAAGGAGCAACAAAAGCCCCAGAAGCGCCATCAACATGGATTGGAATATCAATTCCAGTCTCTTTCTCATAAGCATCTAGAATATTGCTTATTTCCTCAACCGGCTCGTAATGACCTGTATAGGTACTTCCGAGAATAACAAAGACACCAATAGTGTTCTCGTCGATATTCCTTTTCACTAGCTCTGGATCGAGTCTGAATTCGCTTTTCTCCGATACTGGAAGAATACGAGCCTCCACTTCGAAGTAGCGAGCGAATTTCTCGAGAGCTACTTGGGCATTTGCTCCCATGATGATATTGGGCTTGAATTTATCTTTTCCTTCAGCGTCACGTTTTTCTTGCCAACGACGTTTCATTGCAAGACCACTGAGATGGATGGCTTCAGACGAACCAGTCGTCGCTGAGCCGATTGCCTTCTCTCCTTTCTGGACACCCCAGAGGTGGGCAAGGATGCTGATGCATCGTGCGTGGATTCTGGTTGACTTGTTTAGTTTTGATCTTGTAAATTTCAAAGGAGTTTGGAGCTTTACTGCATCATTGCTGGATATTCATCTGCATCGCTCTATGTTTAAGGTTAGTTAAGTTTTTCGGGAGAGCTATGATTAGCTGACATACCATGTTTTTAGCAATGTTTTCAAACATAAGCTTCTGGGCATTTTCCTCCATGTAAGTGCCACTATCTTAAGTCAGTGGTTTACAGTTCCCTTGTTTGAAGCGACTCCCCATAAGAACCAAGCAAATATCTTACACGAAACTGCACGAAAGTTAGCTAATACCCAAAAAGACATATTGGTTATAACAAACCTAGCCAGGTTCAGGTTTGGAATGCCATCAAGATCCAATTCATCTTTAATCATCTGATGAACGGCATCTGCTGGCGCTCCTTCCTCGCCAATCTTGAATTTCGGTATTTCTTGTTTACTAGCGAATCGGGTAGAATAAGGGGTCACTGAAGAAGTTCCTCCTTTGGTGTGTTTGTGGTGTCGACCTGCCTCTTTCATGTGCATGTGAGAGAGGTTCTCGATCAGTTCATCGGGGTCAACCTAGATATGTCAGCCAGTGGTCGAGATTGTATGATAGGGAACTTACGTGGCGTGCGAGAGACATTTGGGCAGTAATATTTGGGAAGATTGGTAAATTGCAGTGATAATTTGGAGAGTTGATAGTTGTTGTTTGTTTTGTACAGGAATGTAAGCTGTATTCACTAGTGTCTTACTATGTATGACGACACCTTGAATCATCAACCGAGTTTTCCGTGTAACCCCGCCCAACCACGAATTCTAGAACTTCTACATGTTTTATTATTGGTTATCAATATTTCCTACCGATCCCAAGTGGAGCTTCCATGTTTTATTCTGGGAAGCCAAGAGGTAATGGTCCCTAGGGCTGCAGGCTGGAAAAGCTTGATTCCGCCTCCTCCACAGTTGCCCGGGCTTTATCCGTGGTTCGGTCATCATTCGAATCTCACACTATACCCTCCCGTATTTATTTTTCTTCGCTTAAGACCGAATTGGATTCTATTTATACAAATTCAATACTTATATATCTAAGTTCTCTCGCTAAACTCTCGCAATTCCTTCCCCTTCCATCTCCCCAACAGGCTTCTCACCCCCATTTTCCATTATGCCCCTTCGCTCTTCAGCTTTAGCATTCGTTCGCTCAATGGAAACGTCCTTGATGTTCAGCCACTTCATTCCGAAAGCAATTGGTATTGGAATGCAAATAGTCGCAAGCAGGAATATCATGGTATGAGAATCGCTACCGTGTAAGCGTCCCTAAGTCTCGCGACCAATGCAGTCTCCTTAGTTAAAAGGTTTAAGCCCGTGGCACCGGCGTCAATCACGGCTTGGGAAGATATTTCCCCAGAGGTGGCTTTGCGAATAGAATCACGTAGACCGTTGACGAGTAAGGTGTTGGCAATTGGTATTCCAAGCGCACTGGAAAAAGAGAAAATTAGTACTAAAATTTTGTATCTTGGGATAGGAAAGAGAGACTACTTACCGTCCCAATTGGCCAAAGAAACTTGCTATGCCGTTGGCGAGAAAAATATCGTTATGACTGATTGACAAAAGCATTAGTATTAAAAAGCATTTTCAAAGTAGAAGACCTTATGACTTGCGTTTCCATCACTGCTTGTATCGCAACACGTGGTACATTGACACCTAATCTGAGTCCAAGACCTGTCAGAACCAAGTAGGTAGTCCACTTGGCGGTTGAGGTGTCCGTCTTGAGAGTTATCAGAAGGCTTGAGCTAATAACACATAGCACCTGAGCGAAAATAATGACAGGCATCTATGATCCTTGTTAACGACTGAGGAAAAAAGCTGAGAAAGAAATGGATTCATTTCTTCGCGAACTTACGTAGTGCCCAGTTTTGGTGGTAATGCCTCCACCAGCTAGCAAGCCAATCATTTGTGGTATTGCTAGAGCCATGTATCTCACTGAACTCCTGATAGGAGACTGTGCGAGTGCTGCTTGAAAATAAAACGGAATGTAATAGATTGTCTAACTTTCAAAGTTAGAGTTGAAAATGGCACGGAGTTATAAGTGCATACCACATACGACGCCATATTATCCCAGAAAAAATAAATCGAGCCCCATAGAACTGTCCTATCCTTCAAATAACGCAGAGGAATTGTCGCGTTTTCGCCAGCTTTCCATTGCCATAGTCCGAATATAATAAACAGCAGCCCAAAACCAACGAGCAGGCCAATCGGTTTAGCAGAGTTCCATAGTGCGGTCACTCCCCCTTGTAGTGCCAAAAACAGGCAAGATGCAGAAACAATGATAAGAGAAACTCCAGGAAAATCTAGCTTGATTAATTTTGTACGGAATGGAATTTCGCGTGTCGATTTATCGACTCCCTTGAGATCAAGGAATGCAACAACTAGGAGGAACACAACACCTCCTATGGGAAGGTTTCTATTAAACCGGTTAGCAGCTGTCACAGTTGCCTATTTTTGACTTTAAGTGGTGACTTACATCCAAAAGCACCATCTCCACGTGGCTCTCTGTGTCAGAACTCCACCAATGAGAGAACCTACACTTGAAAATAAACCAAATATGCTGACAACAATACCCAGAAATAATGGTCGCATTTCGAGAGTACAAACGTAAATAAGAATACCAAAAGCACTCTGAAGGAGAGCGCCTGTGCCGAGTCCGGTGACTGCTCTACCCGCAATGAAAGCTGCCGAGGAGGGGGCCAGAGCAGTAACTAGAGAACCAACTAACAAAGTTAGTTGCTGAAGTCAAAAACAAATAATGGAGCAAAAAGTACCTTCAAATATTGCAATAGCTGCCAGATAGACGTATTTTGGATTGAAGTATTTGTAAAAGTTGGCACTGGTTGGTGTTGTTGAAGTCAATGTCATGAAGTAAGCCGCTCCATACCACCCAACATCATTCAAAGTATTGAACTCTGCTGTTATGGTGGGAGTTGCCACTGAAATAATTGTGGCATCCAGTGACATCAGAGTTGTACCAAGTAATAGTGAACCCATAATGAATGACTAGTTGAGACCGGTGAGATAGGCGGTTTCTGATCCCTCTATCATGGCAGAAGTCACGGAAGAGGGTTTTTCTTTGTCATTTTTACGTTTCATGTTGAGAACACTCCGATGGGAAGAGAAGTGGATAGGTGTTAAAGAAGATGAGTTTAATGACTTATTCAAAAGTACGAATGATGAAAGTATAATTGGAAATACAGAGACTTTCTTTTTTGAGGGGCAGCAAAAACTCGGTGAGCTTAGGGTAAATAGAACTTCGACCGGGTCCAGGAAAACACCAACATCACTCCAACACCAAGTTCCGACTCAGTATTCCTGAGCGATATGTTCGACTAGGTTGTGTTGGTTTCCGGTTCTGCAATAGGAAGTTGGCTCGTGGACTACCCAAAAATGAGGATCAGCTAGGCTAAGTAAATGTTTGCGCCCATTTACAACCCTGTAAGAAGCACGAGGGTGACATTATGGTGGAATAAGTGCCATTGCATGAATATCGTGTGCGAGTGCATATGCAGGTCATTTAATTTGCGGAAGCGGAAGCGACCAAGCAGGGGGGTTAAACAAATATTCGAGCAACACCCATGCTTTCTGTAGGTCAGTCTTTGAACCAGTGGTTAGCTTCTAAGCCAATGTTGCTTACCGGAAATCTTGAATAGACCAATACTATTGAGAGACTGAGGCTAAACTGACCAACGTATCCACTTCTAACAGGTGCCATCCGGCTTCAAGCCTGGTGAGGCATTCTACCACGCCTTGGAAATGTGCAAATATTTATCATAAGCGATTATGAATGACGCGAGATAGGTGATTATTAAGCAAATGCTGCAGAAAGGTTGACCAGCACCAAGCGAGAAGTTGGATATGAGAAGTTATACCATTGCTCACCTCTTCTTGCCCTCTTCATAAAGAAAGATCATTTAATTATGCATTCAAATTACACTAGAGAACGTCGCATCAATGGCGAATAGTATTGAACTGGGAGCTTCGAAGCTCATTCGTGAGCTTGATGTCGGTTTGACTGTCGCCTACGGCGAGCCTGGTGGTGAGAAGGAGATTCTTGAATCGGAATTGTTTGAAGTAGGTGAACAAGAATTAGTCCCGAATTCAAAAAATTGCTGATTTGTCGAATGGTAGATAATAAGCATCCTGAACACAGTATTTGGGGAGGTCAAAGTTGACTGCCATTTGATTCCAAACCTCGCTCAACTATTAGTTGGAGTTGAAAAACAGGATAATGAACTTAGGCCCGGTAATTCCTTTCCATTCTAAACCAATTCCTCAGCTCTTTTCGAATAATAAGGTTTTGCTAGACTTGGAAATTTCACTCCATCGTCTTTATGTTTTGTCTCTGGAACGGAACCTGAAAGTACAACAAGACAATAATGTAAGTTATCATATCTGTAAAGGGGATTTAGTCATGAATCTTATATCTAACCGAAATAATAGGGTGATGGGTTCGATTCCAGGTCTCAAAAGCTGCGGAGGCTTTTGGTAAATGCGTTGCCAAGCATCGAGAGCTCAGAGATTTTGGAAGTAGCACTGTCACTTTGCGACCCCTGGTGGAAAGGAAAGGTGATCTATGAGAATATGAGTCTAGAACACCGATTTTCAATGACAATATCTAATTGAACGAAGAGTGTCCCAGAAGAATTTTCTTATATGACCTTTTCAGGAATCGGTTATCCTCCTAGATCAACGACTGAGCCAAGATGGAGCTTTGCCCCCATCAAAAGAATTCATTCAGCGTGCGCCTATAGTTCTGATTCAGATGCTGGCCAAACTCATCTCATCTCAGAACGAAAATTGATCTTGGGGAGTTGATGGTGACGCGGAGACAACCACGATAGCTATACTTGCGATCAATTCAATCTCAAGATTCTCTTATATGCACGTACTTGCGAATGAAGTCCAGGAGGCTTTGGTGAAAGCTGGTGGTGCTTTGACGTTGTTGAAAGACAGCATATCAAACCCCAATGAGAATGTCAACCGCACCATGGACGGGGGCATCTACGAGGCATATTCACTTGTGGCTATGAAACGTCTTCGGGAAAATGGAACTGATCTCTTTCCGGATGAAAGAGATTCTGCTTTGGCAACAAAAGTTTCCCGGTTTGCAAAATGGTTCTCAAACACAAACTATCTCAAACGAGAACCTAGTTTTATGATCAAAGTCTCGATTCTTGAGGCCTCTTTTTACAGACCGATACTTCAAGATTTGAGACCAAAAGTTTTCCCACAAACCAACGCGAAGGAAGGCGATAAATACATGGAATATATCCCAATCATGTGGGTTATACCCTCTACTTGTCGCAAGCTTTTTACATCGCCTGAATTTATTCTGAACATGTTGGTACTATCAATGTGGATCTTCCTCGTCGATGAATACATGGAATCCACCGTAATCCACTTTTCAGCCGACGAATTTGCACAATTCAGAAGTGCAATGGACGAACTTTCTGCCTCTGATGGAGAAGATATTGATTTTGGAATACAAGAAACACCGGAAACTTCGGCAAAGACGAAAGATCTTTCCCGTCGAAGCACTAAGCTGGAAGACGCGGTTTCGGTCTTCACACAATTCATGGACGATGTTCTTGGATATTCTAATGTATGCAATGCATCACAATCCGATAGGTTTGAGCTTCGATTAGAGACTGTAAAGTATCTGCTCTACCATATCACTCAATTGGAGGACAATATTCGTTTTTAGCAAACAACAGCATGCACCAGGCAGAAACACCAAGTTTCTCACACCAAGAATGCCATATCATACATGGGCTCATACAATTGGAGCCGGTCACGTCTCTGGGCCATTCGCATTTGCGTTTTTGACGTGTCTATTAGGAGGTTCAGTTCGCAAGGGACGCGACTGCTTTGGCACCATCACACAAAAGCCCATTGCCTTCAAAATGAACTCGCAAATTGGATCCTTTTGTAGAATTTATAACGACTACGGGTCTGTCATTCGAGACAGGGAAGAGTTTAACATCAACAGCATAAACTTTCCGGAATTCTTCTCTGAGAGTGATCAAATGGAGAACGATGACGAAACAAGGCAGCAAGAAGAGAAAAAAGCTAAAGAAGCTCTCCTTGAAGCTGGTATTTTTGAGAGGAAATGCGCAATTGAAACTTCGCAGATCTTGTATAAAACTCTTGGAGTTGACGGAGAGGAGGGCGAAAGGATAGCCGACGCCATTCGAGTATACATGGGAGGTCGTGAACAATTTTCTGATATGTATCTCACGAGAGATGTTACCAATAGGGTCAAGTAATTTTGAGTAAAGGCGTGGGACTTGTGCGGCAAATCTGGATATTCACAATACACTCATTTGAAAATTTATATTTTAAAGTTAGGGGAACACTTTGAAGCAGTGCAAGTAAATGGTGTGATATGTAAGTATGGATGAGGATATTCCTTGGCAGGCTTGGCATTAAAATATCATCCATGCCATTGCTTCATGAGGTGAAAGAATTAGAAACATAGGGATTGAGAAGTCTAAGTACAAATTTTTAGATTAATAGAAGTGGTGGTTGTCGAATAACTAGAGCTTGAAATCTGGAGTTGTGCAAATAGCTTCATACATGTGGCTGGAATGTGGCTGGAACGAGGAATAATGGAGGGGTATCCCAATTATATGAGGTAATATTCATTCTTCACTATTCGATTTCTTGCAGTTGTACAAAGTTCTGGATATCCTTCAGCAGTTTACTACCACCACTAATCTTAGATCATTTATGTTCTACAATTTCGTTCCTACTATGCCGAACTTACTACACTGATCTCTCTATGAAAACCTCCTTGCGCACCATTATGGATTTCTTCGTCCCCAAGGCGGTGGATCCCCAGACACCAGAATGTTCCACATCCATATGATTTGTGTATGCTCTCCCGGGTATGTCAAGAGGAGCAAGGTTAACATCGTCAAGACCTCTGAACTGACCGGATGAATCAGCTCGAATGCCACTTCCTCACTTGGTATTTCCGGTTCCTTTTGTACTTGATCTTGTCGTTCTTGAAACCCGCGAGATAAATTTCGATTTGCTGACATGGGTGACCATGACTGGGAAGAACGGTAGGCACACGTTTATAACACCAAACATCGGCTCCAAACCAGTGATAAGTCCAACTATAGCGGCTTGTCTTGTGTAGTTGTCCAGTCTATAGTGCTGGGATATGAGAAGTCTGGCCAGTGTCATGGCGCAAATACTAAAAAAGCTGTTAGAGAAGCCCTTGAACTCTTCAATTCTAATTTCTTACAATATACCCATTCCAAACACAATCGCAAGTCCAACTTTTTTCTTCTTGGCCATTTGAAGTCTCCAGAGCATGGGCATTGGAAGAACCACAATGATGAAATCATTGATCAGACTCGTTATTGCCGTATAGAGTTGGAAGGATGTCAAACTCCCACAATGACCACCTGGTGTAACTGGGGCAAAGCTATAGGATATCGGTTTGCATATGAGAAAAACCGAAAATAGGACAGATACCAAGATAATCATATTAATGGCCGAAACTATCAAGCAAATGAGTTAGAAAGGTGGCACGACAAAAATCAGGGTATGAAGGAGCAACATCGAAGCACGAACAGCTACCAATGTAGCGTTCCGCACAATGTCAATAGCAACAAAAATCTGAAACCGTTGGAGGTATTTGAAGCGGAAAAATATGAAAGAGTTTAACTGACTTTTGCTGCAAAGAATCCTTCATCTGATGTAAAAGAAGCGATATCCTTTCCCCAGCCATGGAAATAAACTGTCCAGATGCTAAAGAGATTCTTATTTCCCGCAATGCAGACGAAAGAAACAGTGGCATGACTGACGTCCGAACATTATAATAACTAAGCCCAAGTCCGAAACCTGGCAACGATTTATGATGAGTTTATAGGTCAAACAAAAGGGATTGGGTACTCACCAGTCCAAACAAGCAAGCATAATTGCTCAAATCCAAAGACGCTTTGTGCAGTTTATGAGATTATACACGAACTGCAAAAGAGAAGATTGTGAGGATAACAATGACGACGAAAAAAGCACGACCTTCAGCATTTTCTTTGGAGATGATCCACATCATGCAGTTTCTCGAAGGGGGAGTCGCTGCAAATTTCGATAAAATAAAACAAATAGTTAGGAAAAGAACTTAAGAAGTCAAGAGATGATGTAGCAGTGAAAATTGAAAACTCTCATTATAGACATATTCTGAGCTCCAGGTGAATATCTTGCCTTAAAGCAGGGACTACCTAAGTGTTAAAGACGGTACCGCTATACCCTACTGACCAAGTTGGAAAACTGCTCTGCAATACTCCCTAGATTCGTTGGGTATTTGCAGGGTGTAGGACAAATGTGGGCAACTGCGTTGAAGTGAAAGGTACCTACCTACCCGAAGGGATATTGTTGGTACCCTCGAAATCTAATGAGTTGGAAGTGGGTACAATGGACACTCACGAGTACTCATAATATGCAAGCAAGCCCTGCATATTTTGTGATTTGTTTTCGGCGTCCATGCATAACTTTGGCAATCATCCGGGTTGGTTAAGAAGATCCTTCATATTGGTCGCCCCCCCCCAAACGTCTTGCAAGATTACAAGGCTACAGCCACCAAAGAAGGTGTTGCCTTTCCAAACTCCCCCAAGCTCGACCCTCACTAGGTCGCCGTTGCAATCTGTGTCTTGCTTTCGATAAGTTGAAGCCGGATTTGAAATACTCTTACCTCCAATATTTCTGACTTGAAAGTACTATCCAGCTATCAATGCCGTGTATAATGTGTTTTTTCATCCTCTCTCGAAATTTCCTGGTCCAAAATTATGGGCTTCTTCCAGACTACCGTTCATATATTGTCTCATTACTGGTCAACTAGTCCAACGCGAAAAGGAATTTCACGAGAAATATAGAGATTTTTTCCGACTCGCTCCCGATGAGGTCTCGTTTTCAAGTGAAGAGGTATGGAATGACATCTATAACTTTCGTAAAGGCCATAAACGAGCATTGAGAGACAAGGCTTATTACATGAGTGAGAAACATCTTTGGAAATATTTTGTCGTCAAATTAATAGCTTAGCACTTGATGCAAAGGTCGACAATATCATAACAACTACCGATTTTCGTTCCCACGCTCGCATCCGTGGCATTCTCAGTAATTCATTCACCGAAGCCTCGCTTCGAAGCCAGTATCCCCTCATTCTCTCAAAAGCCGACTTACTCATATCACAACTTCAACTTCTTGCTGATAAACCTTAGAACATGGGAAAAGGGGTTCGCATCAACATGACGGAGTGGCTGAACTTTTTTACCATGGACACAATTAGCGGCCTTGCCTTTGGGGAATCCTTTGCTTGCTTAGAAAGAGGAGAGTATCATGAATGGGTTCGCACCCTATTCAGTTTTCTGAAATATATGTCACTCGGTGCTGCACCCCGATACTACCCGACGTTGGAATTTCTGTTGATAAAATTGATACCAGAGAGCGTAACGGAGGGCCAGAAAAAGCATATGCAGTACGCGTAAGAGAAGATTAACTGTCGCATAGATCTCAAGAGCGAGCGACCGGATTTCATGACCCCTTTTATGCGGAGCAACGTCAATTTCGAAAGTATCTCCCGGGACGAAATTCTCGCGACATTCAACTTCATTATCATCGGTGGTTCCGAGACTTCAACAACTGCTTTGACTGGCATATTCAACCATTTGTCTAAGATTGAGAACAAGAAAACCCTCCAAAGACTATGTGCCGACATCCGTGCTAAATTTATGACACAACAAGAGATTACTTTCGACTCAATTTAAACTGTTCCGTACCTCGAAGCAGTTATCAACGAAGGGCTACGAGTCTGCAATCCCATCCCCGGAGGACTTCCCCGTGTTGTACCCGAGGGCGGTGACACTTACTGTGGAATTTTCCTGCCAGGTGGTGTAAGTTTTACCTTGGGGTGGTTCCAATCACGTACTGACCTCCCTTTAGACTCGCCTAGCCGCTCGGACCTTCGCAACAAATCGGTCTCCAAAGCTCTTCAACAATCTAGACAAATTTGTACCTGAAAGGTGGCTACCAGAAGGTCAACGTTTACCAGGTTATTCAAGAGATAGCCTTTCGGCTAGTAGACCATTCAGCACAGGTTTTCATAGTTGTCTTGGGCGACCTCTAGCGATGCTTGAGATGCGACTTATCATCATCAAGGTTCTCCTCGCGTTTGATTTGTCAGTGGATTCGGAGGACAGTGTTGAATTTGATGACTTCCCAGTGATCATGCTGATTCAAAAACAACCTATGGTGCTCCGACTCAAGCCAAGAACTTTGCAAGGGGTTATTTAGAGACGGTGGGCAATAGCTTGTTGAGTAATTGGAATTAGCATCCTTTTTGCCTTCTCTATAGCCATCTTATCAATATCCCAATCCTTAATTTCTATTTACCATATGGTTTATCGTAAAATTCATTGAAGAAAATCCCCACTCCCAACCTTATCGCTACCAAATCTTCCCCCCCCCCTTTATCACTAGGTCAGCTTTTCATGAGTCGAAGCGAGTGGCTCAAGCCGGGTCCCGAGAGGCGCAGTAGGTTGGTGACTTTTTAATTTAACCAACGGTTTGTTGTGATCTTCGAAGGATCATATACAGAGTCGTAGTCGTTGGGAATTATGCAATGTCTTCAGTTGAGTTGCAACTGCTACCGTATTTCGTCCTAAAACATGAATCACAGATGTATTGCACTTGACGCTGTTGGTATCCTGGCGCGGTGACCAAACGCCCACGATTCTGTGATTCTTTATGCACAGGATGCAGACGTTGGTGGGCGAGTACATATTTAAGTAATACCCATTTCAGATGTTGGTTGGTACTATCCATACTTGTACATGAGGAGGTGGTGGAAATTGGGGAACCAAAGGGCCGATGGAAGAGACAGCATACGCCATCTTGACACTGGCAAGATTACTTGTATTGCCACATGCGCAATTCATACATCCCCAAATCCTCTCAGCCATTGATAGAGGACGAGCGTTTCTCTCGAACTCGAAAGAAAACACCCCCGAATATCTGTGGATAGAAATAGTCGCTTACGGCTCGGTAAATCTCGCAGAGGCATATATTGTAACTGCCTTATACATACCAATAGGCAGGCCATCACTTGGGAGGCCAGTTGTCGAGATTTGCGCTTTGAACAACGAAGAACTAGCCAAATTCGGTATCTTGATCTGTCAAGGACCGTTGTCAAAAAGCCCAAGGTGGATTGTTCTCGCCTCCTGGATTGAATCGCGTCTCTACGTTCTTGGCCAGTAGTGGTCTCCCGAGGAGAAGTCCCACTTCGAAACCATCACTTTCTGGTGGTTTCTTGCTAATAACAAAAGAGAGTCTGCGTGCTCATTGAGCTTCATCCATGATATGATTAGTCTATCGACGCGAATCCACCAAGTGGCTATTTTGTCACAAGAAAGTGTTGCTCGTAAGCATGAGAGTAAGACACAAGGGCTTGTTGAACAATAAACAAAACTATCCTACGATTTGACGTGCTGAACTCGCCATTTGATGTTGGGAGTAAAATCGAGAAGCCAGCCTTGAATGGAGTTGACAAGAGTCCCAAAAAGCACGCCATGACCAAAGGCTACACCACAAACGGAAATATAGCAAATGAAATCAACCACAAAGCATCGAAACCTTTCTCTTCATTCTTCGAGTATTTCCACGACCGCACCCACCTATCAAGCGCTAGTGAAAGCGACATAAACACAATGAACTCCGAAGCAAAGAGATTTCTAGGTTCACAAATCACGCACTTGGAAAATCAGAAAAATAACCCGAGCAGTGGCCAAAAGAATTTGTTATCAGAAGTACTCCAACAAATCAAAAGATTTGAAGATGGGGATTCTATCGTGAGGAATGTTATGACTGTTTTGGAATATACCGAGACTGGGTCCGCGGAATCTGTTATCCCACAGGCTCGAGATCGGCAGCAGAATGTATGAGGAAGAAAGTGTTTTTTGAGCCTTGGGAAGGGAAGAAAGGTGACATGTTAATAATGTAAATATTTGCTTGTATCTCATAAACAAACTCTAATTGGAATGAGCTGTTTCTCTGTACAAATCATTACTTTTCAATTCAAGTTGGCGGGGTTTTAAGAGCCCAGCACCAGTCAACTGAAAACACAGGCCCTATATGGTCGTCCGGCTGCCACACATCATCAAGATTCGGAGGTAAATATTCCCAACCTAAAAAGACATTAGCTTCCAAAATTCAACAATGGAGCAGGAAGAAGTATTTGACTTACCAGGTCTATCTCCAGGATGAATCGTATTATCACGGTTGTAGTACCGAATCTTACAAGGACTATGATACCAAGAAGATTTACTCGACCCCGGGAAATCATCCGTATAAGGAAGTGGATAGATGACGGGTAAATTCCAAGTACACAATGGCTGATCGAGAGTTCCTGGTGTCGAGGAGGAATCCATCTCTCCGTCAAATTTTCCTGTCGCTTGCTGGCACTCTTCCGATCCCGTCACGATGTCCATCAAGTTGAAGGTTTGGGTGGTATTCTCCGCAAAGGTGACCAATTCTTCTTTGACGGCGGAACTGAGTTGTGTTGTGAAAACGCTGACATCGGTGTCGGTTAGAGAAACACCAGGGCCCGCTCCAGCATATTCAATGGCGTAACAATTCTTGCCATCCCAGCGAGAGAGGGGGAAGTTACATTTGTTGTTGCCGGATCCAGCTGGGTCTGAGTGAGCTCCAACGAGGATATACACACTTGATGCTTTCATAATGAGGTTCAGAATTGAAAGACGAATGGTTTTTCTAACAGAAGCTTCAAGGGCAGGTTGGTAAGCTGCTGTGGGGAGACTGATATACCGACCTTTATCGAAAAACTTCCCAAGTGGGTAGACCGCTTTCCCGCCTTGAACGAAGGACCAGGGACGAAATTTTCCGAGGTCGCCTTCTACGAATATTGCGTTTGATGTGTTGCGAAGCGCGGCTCGATAATTGTCAAAACCTGCCCATAGAGCAGCCCGAATCGCTTTTGCCATGTCTTCCTTTATATCTCCGTAATCCCCTGGCTCGGTAAACTCCTCGATGTAACCCAGAGCCCCTCCAGCAACTCCAGCAATCCCACCCCCAGGGAGACCTGGGACCTCTGAAGCCATGGATAGAGATCCGCCAACTACTTTAGCAAACTGGTGTAGGCCAGAGCCGTCGTTGCCTCTAGGCGCAAGTAACTTATCCGCAAATGTTTCAACCATATCATCAACGAGAGAATTTGTACCTTGGGATGTTGCAACGAACTGCTCCATGAGAGTGGACTTAGCTACCGCGTAGAACTGGGAGAACGCCTTCCTAACGAAATACGTCTAATTCGTCAGTTTGAAAATCCTCTTGGAATATAGGGGTGTACAACTAACTTCAACAGTACCATGCTGAGTCTCGCAAGTCTCCTCGTCATAAGCACATATCCCATTGGTGAGATCCGAACAACTCGAGCTAGGCGCTTCAGTATCGCGGGCTAGCATTTCCATTTGCATGTCGATATCTTTAAAGTTAGTAGTGTTCATAAAGTGATTCCATATAGCAACTTACCCCCTTTAGGCCAGTTTTTCACTGCGCAATCAAGAAAGGCCCGGGCGCCAGAATCCTCCCACAATTGCTCGTCGGTCAACTCCTTATTTTTGTGCTTGGTTATAAGGGCACAAGTAGTTTTCCTGTCTCGGGTGGTGATACATGTCGTAGGCTTCTGGAGCAAAATTTGACCGTGACCAGAAACGCGTTGGCTGCACGAGACGTCTGCGCGCGGGGTTGTAGTGAAGGCAACCACCTATGTTTACAAATTAGTTAAACTGACATCATACCAGTCCTTCATCTCAAGTCAACTTACCTCCACATTCAAGTTGTATATTCCGTCGCTGTAGAAAGGTCAGAGTGAACACCATAAAACATGACGAGGGACTTACGGGCACCATTTGTAAGTACAGGGACCCCCCGAAGCAGTCCCAACTACAACACCATTGCTTTTCAAAGTAACTCGTGGGGGTCCCTCCTTCAAATCAAATTCTCCAAAATTTAGTCCTGGTGAAAGAGTCACCTCTTGAGTACCATCAGATACAGAGAAACTCGCCGATCCATCAACGATAACAGCCCAAGTTAGTCTGTCTTGGGCGGTTTCATATCCGTCTGGCTTTGTTGCTCCTGGAATGTTGGAGCAATCGGCTGCTGACAAGACTTGTTTGTACCAAATCGCACCTACGAAATGATTCGCGGTTCCGGGTGGCAACGCCATTTGAGATACATCTCTGGCTCCTTGCTTGAAGGCAATGATGAAAGAGTGGATGAGTGGTTGCCAACCCTTGTGGTTCCCTTTTGTGCTTGACATGTAAAGAGACGGTTCAAAATCTGTGTTCTGTTCGGGCCAAATGTTTCCAATATAATGACTCTGGGAGATGAGAAAGTCAGCACGAACGATGCATGTCATTAATTGACGACTAACCTCGGGTCCATCGTTCCAGGTGATTATTTGGATAAAATCAGGTCCATTCGCCATTGCAAGGGTTTCTTTCATACGTTGGACCAAGTTGAGACCCCCTATAAAATGTGAGTATGACCGAGAGTAAAAAGCGTGAATCCAACACATACCTTCGCGATATACATTGGTTTCATATGCAGCTTTGTATTGTATTGAGCTCATTGGCATCATGTATCTAATACTGTCAGTTTTGGGATTAAAGTGAACTCCTAAATCGTGACAGCTTACGTTTTTCCATGGGCTAATGTCCCTGGGTTTCCATCTATGCCCTCGATAACTTGTTTGTCCCACTAAATAGATATCAATTAGCGAAAGGGAAGGTTAAAAAGTGGTAAGTCCTTGCCCTAGTGTCACCAGGCCAATAGCCACCGTAACCAGCTCTATATGGCCACGCACTTTCCCAAGCAGTGACTCCATCAAAGATAGGTCCCCAGTATTTCCACCATTCGGGATGAGAAGTGTTGAACCTAACATTTCAGTCAGTAAGATATCACAACCCCAAATTCAAGAAAGCTGACCCCAAAGTATGATCTAGATCAGGAACGAAATACACCCCAGTACTGGAAAGAGTTTCCCGCCAACCAATAAAAGAATCGTTGTTCATCCCGCCATCCGAAAAAGTAGTCACGAATGGTTTCCCATTCGGACCAAGATAATATGAGGAGCGGGTGATGAAGTCCCTGAAAGTATCACCGTAGTCGAAAGCGTTGACGTTGCTGCCATCTGCGTGTTTGTGGTCACCAGCAGCCCAGAGATCCATACTGATGAATAACCTGAAGTTGCTTCCTTGTGCTTTGAGAGCATCGGCATGATCGAATAGGAATACTAAGGCGCCGAATACGTGGTCTGCTTGGGGAAATCCACTGGAAGGTGTCAGTCAAGGCGGGGGTAAACTCTAGGAATCAAGAATTACATGTTGAGTGAGAAAGCATCTAAGCCCATGGCAATTGCATTATCGATATCCTGTTCGGCATGCTCTTTGGTCACCGATCCCACCTATATCAAAATATCAATAGACGTTGACTTTGCGGAAGGAAGAGACTTACCATGTAATGAGCAAATACATCCCTTGCATCTGCTAGTCGAATTGCTAACAAACTCGTAACCACCAAGACCAAGTAGGATAAAGAAAGCATGGTCTTCAATAACCCTGCCGAAGCGTGTAGCTGGATTCTCAATTGATGGTTGCAAAGGAAGAAGCTGCAAGAGCGAAAAGGGGACGAGAAAAGAACGCAAGATATACCAATGAATTTCAAAAGTCCATCTTAGGAAATTCGCTCGTAATACCACATCGAGCACCCAAAGCAGCTTGCCGAGTCAATGTCTCTAGGGACTCAGTAAGAGCTAAGTCATTAAAGGCCCTCCCCCGAAGTCTAAATAACTCGAGACACATTTCTTCCCTGCAAAAGAGGCAAGGGAAGTAGAATAAAATATTTAACTGATGTCAGAACACCAAATATATACTTATCTCCGTACAAAATATTCAGCTTCTGGTTCCGCCTGACAGGAGACCGCAATATTGTACGGAGTAAAAACCCTTTTCTAGGTAGTCTCGATTCTCATTTCCTTGGCTGATGACTGCCAAGCTTCATCGTGATTTGCCAATTGATGTACGAGTGTTGAAAGATCTAGAACGATGTAGCTTGTAAAGCTGGGAAGCAATTGTCTGCCCCTCGGTGCGATCAAATCAATGAAGAGAAAAGAATTAGAAGTTGCCTTGTCTTCGGCCCCGAAAGATTTCCCATGTGTCGTTCACAAATTTCCAAAAAGGCCGACTCAGACACTCATCATTCCCCAAGAATGAAAATCTTCCATCTTTCTTATCTACAAAGCTCGCATACGGATTCCCTGAAGAGTTGCCAAGAGAGAAACTCCGAGTGAAGCCTGTGAAAAGGGAGACGGGAGAATGAAATTCCCCGGAGGAAACAGAAGACCTCAAAAGCGACAATTATAACTTTTCAATAGAGGTCTTGTTCTTCGGCACATTTCTTCATTATCACTTCGAACATTTTAGATCTCAACAACTACTCAACAGGATTTAGAAGAATAAATCTTCAAAACTTTCCCGATTAATCGTTTCAAGATTGTTTGTAAAGTAAAGTAGATACCGGAGCCCAATGACCAGTTCTCTTAACCGATGAAAACTTGTAGACCACACGTGTCTTAACCGAGCATAAAACTCTTGCAAGGAACTAACTTGATTCAAAGACTGGAGGAAATAAGAGGGTAGCAATAGGCAATAACTATCATGCTGATGCTAGGACCAAGAGAAAGCGACAACAGTAGATACTCTGCATAGACGAAAAAACAACATAAGCTTTTGCTCGTAAAGATCTTTCAATTCCGGGCTCGTATGATTTATGGCCAATCACAGCTGACTTTGAACGAGCAGCCAAAATTGACCAGCAGGGACGTTCAAGGTTAATGCCAAGTGCCTACTCCGGACAATAACGTACATACCTAGGCAGGGCCTCTTTTCCAAGGAAAGCTCAAATAGAAAGCGAATTGAAAATGAATTAAGAATGAATTGAGAATGAATTGAATGTGAATTGAAAAGAGAGAAAAATTGACGTCAAACGGGCCAATTTCCACAGGACCCCAACCCCAGCCCCCAAACTAAGGACCCTAGGCCTTATCAGGCCAGTTCCGGGGAGTCAACCAGTCAACCTTGGAAGCGTCAGCCTTGCTTACTACCTTGTGCTCTACTGTGCCGTTCCTTTTGCTGCGCGCGCGCCAGATCGTGGTGCTACTACCTACAATCAGTTGAATGTTGGACAATCTAGTCATGGAATTGCGAGTATCCATATCCTTCTTTTGATTCGACAGATGATGGCCCGTAGCCAGAACTTGCAGCTTGTGGCGCTTGGGTGAGTACATGTACTGCCATTTTTCTTGGTGCGACAGGCCGGCAGAAGAATATGGGAGGGCTGTCCTGGGCACTGCACCTTAGCTAACGGAACACCTTCAACAGCAACCTCATTGCGACGACAATATGGATTTCGCTCAAATTCGATACGACCTCTGCCCTTGGTACGCATATTCCCCGAAAGCTGGCTACTAGGCTGAGATCGCGACTAACTCTTTGCTCTAGAACGGCCAATCCATCTATCAGTATTCATTCTACTGCTGTGTAGCTTGGTCTGCTACACCCTCAAACGACGGGCAGACAATAGCAACATCTGCGAGCTCATACCTTTGCAACAGCATGGCGACCACAATTCCGCTTCCAAGGAGGACGCCGACCTGCAAAACAATCCAAATGCCCGAATGCGCATAGTGAGGATCGCGAGGAAGATATGGGCAATTCTGCGATATTACCTACGCGCTGGAACAATCCGGCGGTCATGGGCGGGTTTAGTCTTGTGCATTATCGTCAGGGTTGTGCTCTTTCGAAGTATCATCCAGACTGTGCAATGCTCTTGGAATGGCGTCGGGGTACGTTTGCATCATCCTTTTACGCCATGAGGCTGGCTCTGGCAAAGAATGGAGGCTAACAATATGAATATCTAGATACTCCTCCCTCTCCTCCTTGCGCTATTCGAACGAATCGATAAGGAGCATCCCGGATCCTACTCTCCTCGGTACTCAATACTTCTCGCCGTTTTCACATTGACCTCGCTTCTCACACTCGCTCTTTCTACACACAATTCTACATACATTTGCCCATTGGCTGATAATTGGGGTAAGGCGGTGCGCTTCTTCCAATTTTTGGGTTTGCTCCTAGATGCTGGTATAGTGGTGGCTTTCTCGAGGATATCGAAAGATTCCGAAACCTCTGCCAAACCGTGGACCATACTCGGTGGACTGACCCTCTCTTCGGCCTTAAGTATCACTATCGTTGCATTCTTTTCGCTTCTGAAAGATCCGGGGGAAATTGCTCGTTCATTGCTTCCACCTGGAAGGGTTGTTTTTGAGCTATTATTTTATAGCGTATTATGGACGAGCTGTCTCGCCTCGATTGTGTACTTGATGGGCGAGCTTCGTCCCAAATCGATTTTCACTATTACAACATTGACCTCGATATACGTATCCTATTTTCCAGCATCACAAAGGGATGATTTCTCTTCCAAGCCAACTTTGCTACTCGTGGTACTTAGCTTCATTGGATATGCCTCCATAGCTGGACTTCTCCGCATAGAGCGAGAGGCAGCTTGGTCGCAACGGAGCTTCTCTTTTGGCCAAACTTCCTGGAAATTCTTGATGGTTCTTTTTGGCTGCTTGGCTACTTTCTTTTTTGGATCTCAACTCATCTGTATCACCAAATCGACCCAATTGGAACCACATCCCATCAACAGTCTAATGTTGGCTGCACAACAGACTTCTACCCAGTGGGAAAAGCAGGCGAAAACTAGTGAGACACTAGAAGAAGCTGTCTTGGAATATCAAAATCGATATGGAATACCTCCACCTCCAAACTTCGATATATGGTACGAGTTTGCTACAACTCGAGGTTCCATTGTTATTGACGACTTTGGACAAATAAACGAAGACCTTCTACCCTTTTGGAGTATAGAACCCGCCGAGATTCGGAGGATGACAGCTCACATGATGGAGAGACCTTGGACAGAAATTGGATCTTTACGAATTTCGAATGGTTCAACTGAAATTGGACCTCACATGGCTCCTACACATAAATGGATGATCGAAGAAGCGAGTTTTATGATGAATGAGTTTGTTAAATGGCTTCCCGACATGGATTTGGCGTTTAATATCAACGACGAGAGCCGTGTCACAGTCCCATGGGCAGACATGGAAAAACACAAACGCGATGCGATCGTTGCTAGAAAACAGTTGAACGAGAGCAAGATTCTTCAATCTTTCAGTACAGATATTGCGTGGAATAGTACCTTTCTCTCCCCCGACCCTCCCTCTAACTCAGCTTCGGACTATTTCTATGGTGCTTCCTTCCGCAACTCGTTTGCAGAATATGGGACAATCGGATGCCCACCCAGCTCCCTTTCTCGAAAGCAGACGCATTGGAACAAAAAAGCATTCTGTCCCAACTGTGTTGCACCTCATTCACTTGGTCCTTTTATCAGCAACTGGACACTCTCCGGCTCTTTATGCCATCAACCCGACCTCCAAAATCTGCATGGACTCCACCTCTCCCCCGCAGCCTTTAAACCCACCACAAAGCTCTACCCCGTCTTCTCCCAATCAAAAATCCCTACATTCAACGATATCATATTCCCCTCGCCATGGAACTACCAAGATAAAGTTAGTTACGAAACCAGCCGCGACCCCTCATTCTCTCGAAAACGCAACACCGTTTTCTGGCGCGGAGCAACTTCAGAAGGGGTCTCCACACATGGGACCTGGGAAGGAATGCAACGCCAACGATTCGTCCATCTGGTGAACTACACTCCCAATACTACAACCTCCGACTTTCTCCTTACTCAAGCTAAAGGAGATGGGTACTACCATCAATCCCTACCCATTTCGGATATCCGCTCGGCAACCAAAATCGATGTCTCTTTCGTGAACGAACCTACTCGATGTGATGGCTATGATTGCGTTCTTCAGAAATTGGAATTCGATTGGGGCACCCCCGTCGATTTCCAAGAACATTGGCAACATAAATACCTCTTCGACCTCGATGGTGCAGGATTCTCCGGTCGTTTCCTCCCCTTCCTTGAATCTCGAAGTCTAGTCTTTCGCGCGGCGAGTTTTAGACAATGGTTCGATGAGCGACTTACGGCTTGGAAACATTACGTTCCTGTGGATCCTAGATTACATTCTGTATGGGATCTCCTCGCCTATTTTGGCGGGGTGGGGGCGGGACGGTTGGGGGCGAGGGAAAGTGAGGCGGAGAAGATTGCGCTGGATGGGAGGAATTGGGCGGGGAGGGTATTGAGGAAGAATGATATGGAGGTTTATATGTTTCGGTTACTTTTGGAGTGGGGGCGGATTGTGGATGATAGACGGGATAGGGTTGGGTTTGTTTTTTCGGATGTGGGGAAGGCGTAAGGGGTGATGAATGATTGGGATGACTTGATGTACATATGATGTTGGATAATGAACTTCCAATTTTTTTTCAAGCGGCCGGTGTGGAGGTATTTGCGACGAGAGATGGGCTCGATTACAGGACGATGCGCTGTGATGGGGAGTGCCCTAAAGGCCATTGGTATCGGCCCTGTAAGAGGCGCTGAACCCTAAAGAAATTGGGGTAAGGGAGCCTGTAGGAAGGCATGTGGGCCCTGAATTATAGGGCTGATCTGCTGGAATGAAGCGCGTGCAGGTTGGATACTTCAGGCTTTGTGCTCTGTAATCTTGCCCTGAACTTGCGCTGTCGCGCGCTGTATTTCAGTGGACTCACCCCTGTAACTCAGGGCTAGCATGTTTTTCTGGAGGCTCGCTTACTGCTTACTTGTACGCACGGGACACCAGCCCACCCTGGACAACCGCCCACTTTTCTCTTTTATTTATTATATAAACAAACTACAAAATATAATAAAAAAATTATAGCACTAAAAGTTAGCTCTCAGTCTTCTCTATACATTTGCTTATACTAACTTTATAGCTACACGAATAGATCTTGCGATTTATTGTTTAAAGGCGTGGAATTATTAGACTTAGAAATAGCAGACTTGCTAAAACTTAAGTAAACTACTCTTCTTTAACCTGTATCACAATACGAGAGCACTATAAATAAAATCGCAAGAGTACAAAGAATGCTATATCCTTTTAGCTACGTTATAAGATCTTATATGCATTTCTATCTCTTGTGGTTGATTTGTTATTTGTTTTTCTTTATTAAAAAGTGGGCGGTTGTCCAGGGTGGGCCGGTGTCCCGTGCATACTTGGGGAATTCGCTCTTCTAGCGCAAGCGCCTTAAGTCTTTGCCGTGTCCTGTTAGTTGGTAGAACCTGTTCTTGTTAGTTCGTTTAGTAAATTTCTAAACTTTGGATTTGAAATCTAGGATAAGGAGAGCGGGTTACAGATTTTTGTGGTTTCCGGGACTTGTGAACGATCATCTATGAAGATGGGATTTCTATGGTTTGTTTGGCTGGGTGGTGATTTTTTGGCTTACTTGTAACGTTTTCTTTTTAGTACCTAAGTAGTCAGGTTGTGGATTATTCGTGGCTCACTCGTGGTTTGCTCGTGGTTTACTTATAGCTTACTCGTCGGCCACTTTTTTGGCCCCCAATGTCAAGTTAGTTACTGCGTGACAAATGTAGTACGTACCGATTTCTTATTTTATAAGCAACTAGATTCTGTTTCCTTCACTTTTCAAGGCGCGCGATTCCTACCTACTTTCGTTTTAAGGTATTTTTGGAACGAGGCGTCAGATGGCAACGCGGCTGCTTGGTGCTGCTACACGATGACAAGCTGAAGCAATCACTCCCTTTCCTTCGTGTATTGAAACCTCGAAGTTGAGGCCGGGCCATTTTGTAAGGAATTAAGAATTCTTCCACGTAATAACAATAAGCTAAACTAGCTCCTGATTTCAGAATTTGGTCGGGGACGCGGCGATGTCGCTTGACCATTCTTTGAGACTTAGGCTGTAACTCCTCTGCAGCCAAGCAGGTGTTTGAAGGTGTATACTTTGGAAGATCAAATCGGACAGCTACGGTTGATATACTTCCTTGGGATGGGTGGTGTCAGGGGGCATTTGGCGATGTGAAGGGGAGATTTGGATTGCCCCATTATCACTTGGATACTGCCTCGGACTAGTTCACATATCTCGGAGAGGCTCCTGGGTTTCGTTTTAATGCTACGCCGTTTGAGGGGAGAAAGTGGTAAATGGGTATTTGCCAGAAACATAGATAGTCTACACTTTAGAAACACGTCGATATCAAACGTAAGTCTGGTTTGCGAGTTTTAGGGGGGGTGAAGTACTGAGTAAGCTTTTCTGACGCCTGAAAACAAACTGTAGAATTATGAACAACTCTTAAAGTAAATATTCAGTGAGAACATCATCAGAGAAACGAGTCAGCTAGATAGCGACATAGAGAAAACGCGATGGAGTTTGGAATTGTAGAGAATACAATGTCTTGAGGTGGACAGTAAATGTGGCGGTAAATAGTTACCTCGTTGTTACAACGCTGTAGAGCAATCCACACCTAGAAGGTTAGGATAATAGAAATTTATTATTTGATATCCCCTTGTTTAATATTCTCCAAGTTTTTGGCTTAATTATCTTAAATCAGCATGTAAGGATAAATCAACGAGAGAGGTGTGGAGGTACGACCCCAAAGTATGTACTGCCGCTTTTGCTGTCCATCGGAAGCTAGTTAAGCTATTTGTACCTGGGCAAACGGACTTGGCAAGAGATATTTTATTCAATTATCTCCGTAATGTCGGATGCTCACATTCAAACTACAGGAGGACGCGATTTGAGAGACCTAAATACACAGCGGGTCGGCTTCATTTTCAATAAATGTTTCACTCCTCGCTTAACCATTCATTTACGTTTCAGGGGGTGGGGTGCTCATCACGTGTTGCTTAGTCGTGGCAATTAGCACATGGTATCTGGTAAAGTATTTACAGATATTCTGTAGTACTACGACTTTCAATACAATCTTCAGACTTCTGGTCTAATTCAATTCTATGATGAATTTGTTGCGTCCGGCTAAATGGAAATCTCACCGAGTAGTAAGAAACATGGGTAGGTTGTATTACAGCAACACGGTAGTAAAAGATGCCTGCAATGCGATTGTTCCATTCACAAATAAACACCCGCATCTAACCATGTTAAAACCAACCAACATATCTACGCCATCGTGTTTTCAACCAATGGATCTTCGCGACACCACAGACTACCAGCATTGAGAAAAACTCCAACAATATGGTGAATATAAATGGAGCCAACCGAGCGTTGTAAGAT
The DNA here is from genome assembly GCA_001414455.1 of Hymenoscyphus fructigenus. NCBI lineage: Eukaryota > Fungi > Ascomycota > Leotiomycetes > Helotiales > Helotiaceae > Hymenoscyphus > Hymenoscyphus fructigenus. The sequence goes on along the minus strand of LKUV01000031.1, from coordinate 302,076 downwards.
TATTGGTTGGTACGAGAAAGGTAACTGGAGTTTATGCCAACAATTACCCCTCCTCTTGTTAGTTCCTTCGTGTCAGAGTTCGCCATCATCTCAACATTCTCTATTGTTTCCTCCCTCTCACACAGCAACAAGCAAAATGTCAAACTCCCGCATCCAACAGCTTTCCGATATCATCGCCACTTCGGTGGCGAAAATTGAACAAGGCTTGAAAAAGCAAAATCTCCCTCTACCTTCATTTGATGAAGATTCACCAACTGCATTTCCGTTGGATCTTATCGCAGCTCAAGATGCTGTCATTGACGCATCCACCGAGCTTCGTGATTTATTGATGGAACCGATGATTTCAATTCATGGCCATGGAGGAGTATGTTCACCCCTACTATTCAATTGGGATTTTGCTAAATCACTCTATCAAACAGCACAATAATTCACTGTGTCAACAAGCGATCGCTAAGTACGGTATTGCATCGATGATTCCAGCCGGTGGTAAAGTATCTTTCGCAGATATTGCGAAAGGAACTCCCCTCACGGAACAAACTGCTGCTCGTCTTATTAGACATGCAATCACCATGCGCATCTTTCAAGAACCCGAGCCAGGTTTGTTTCTCATACCAAGCTGTCCAAGATCCTGGTGAATCCCATCATCAATGATTGGTTGCGAGCTGGAACAGATGAGATGTGGCCGGCAGCCACGAAGGTAATTGAATCACGACTAAAAAAATTTACGGATACTAATACATTGAAACCGTCCAGGTTCTCGAGGCGCTTGAGAAATACCCAGATTCTCAAGAACCTAGTGAGACGGTAAGCATCCCTCCAACCATAAGCCGATACCGATACTTTTCTAACACTCATTCCGAAGGGTTTCACTGTCGCAAACAACACAACAGATTCCATCTACGCATTCTTAGGTGCACACCCCGAACGTGCTGGACGTTTTGGAAATGCCATGGCATCATATTTACGGAAGCCGGAACACTCACCACGTTTCATTGCCGATTTCTATCATTGAGAATCCCTTGACGAAGCGAAAGTTGTTCATCTTGGTGGAGGTTCTGGCCACTTTGCGATAGCACTTGCTAAGAAACACCCAAATCTTTCTCTCGTTGTCCAAGATATACCTTTCATGTTTGGACTAGGCGAGGCCGGAGTTCCAGAGTAAGCGATATCCATACCCTCTTTCGTAGAATCAAACGCTAAATTCTGGTTAGTGAGGTTAAAGGTAGAGTAACCTTTGAACCCCACGACTTCTTTGCCCCACAGACAGTTGAAGCCGATGCCATTTATCTCCGCTGGACTTTACGCACCTGGGCCGACAAGTATGTTCTTCTCGCCCTCAGAGCACAAATCCCAAAGCTCAAAGTGGGAGCTGTGATCGTTGTTGAAGACATAATTATCCCAGAAATTGGAAAAGCACCACTCTGGAAAGAGAAATCTCTAAGGATTGTAATTTCCTATAAAATCATTTCAAAGCAGACAGTTCTAACTTATTTATGTAATAGATCAAATGATCTTGCTTTGCTTGCATCTTTCAATTCCCGGGACAGGACTATTAAGGATTGGAAAACACTTTTTTTGGAGGCTGATAAAAGGTTTGTGCTCAAGAAGGTTGTTGAACCACTTGGAGCAGCTTTGGCAATCCTGGAGTTCAAGTGGGAGGAAGCATTGGAATAGCTTAAGTAGCTCTGATAGGAGACCAGACTTTGAAATGAAAACAAATGGTGGCCAACCCTGGTGGATAGGCCAGGTGATAGAAAGTAGGGATACACGTACCCGCTTATGCACCGACTGTTATAAGTAGAAAGCGGTTAAATGTGCCCCAATGTCAGTCCTGATGTGCATGTGATACGAAATAGAATCCAACAGCCGAATATTCCTGCTATGCAAAGGCGTGATTTCGCAGATATAAGCGAACTATGCCCCCAAGTCTTACTCTTTCCACCTCTCTCCTCGCCCCCCAAGTCTTCAATTTTTCTGAAGAACCCCCGAGGTACAACAAAGTCAAATAGCCCCCGGGAGTTGAATTCTCTCCACTCATTCTCCAAAGGCCGATTCAGACAATTTGCATTCTACATATCGCACATGTCTTCAGCACAGAAAGTCTTCGTTTCCAGTGCCACAGGTAGCCAGGGTGGATCAGTGGCAAGGCAACTCCTGGAAATCAACTGGAACGTACACGCAACGGTTCGAGACTTGAGTGGTGCAGGCGCCAGGACTCTCAGCTGGACTGGTGCAAAACTCACCGAAGGCGACTGGGATAATTCTGATGCCCTGCGTGCGAGTATTTCTGGTTGTGACAAACTCTTCCTTTGTCTCTTTCCAGATTTTACAGACCCCAAGCGTGAGGTACGACAAGCGCAAAATATCCTGAGAATCGCCAAGGATGCAGGAGTCAAACAAGTTGTCGCGTCCACCACTTTGGGAGTCTCTCAGCTGGAAACAAATTTGCATGTTGAACCGGGGTCATTCATGGAGAAGCACCTTGGAAATAAGAAAGCGATCGAGGACGCTGTGAGAGAGATGGAATTCGACACTTATACCTTTCTCCGGCCCGCGTTCTTCATGGCCAACTTTCTGGAACCGAAGAATAACAGATATACTGAAATTCGGGACAAAAAGACCTGGACGACTGCTATGACGGCAGAGGATAAGCTTGCTCTTGTTGATCATGAAGATATTGCCAGGCTTGCCGTTGCGACATTCCAGGACCCCGATAGATTCAACAGAAAAGTCGTGGTTTTAGCAAGTGAGCTGTTGACTGTTCAAGAAACCCTTAATCAACTTGGAGTAGGATTGGGAAAGCCAGGGAAGTTCAGGGCAGTTTACATGACGAATGAGGAGATAGAAAGTGCGAGAGATACAAATGTGCTGACGAGTTCGGCGAGCGTTATGCGGTCAATGTCCCACTACGTTGAAATGAACGAGCTGGCTGCGATGGTCACATTGACGACTTTCAGTGCGTTTCTCCGAAGGGAAAAAGATGGCTTAGAGAAGACATATAGAGAGTTAAAGTTTGTTTAATGAATGAAAGAAGGAGATATTTAATCCAATGCGTTTTGCTGTAAAAGCTTGCCCAACTTTTCACTGAGAGTGTTGGGGCCTTATGGACCAGGTGGGAAAGTAGTAGTAGTAGTAGTAAAATTTATGCTATAGGACAAGGAAGTAGGGCACTAACATAAGTCAAATGATATTAGAATTAGTTACCAACGCAAGGAAGTGAAAAACAGGCGGCAACTGGCACTCCGAAGGTTCATGCAATGTCGTGTTGGGATTCAGGCTGCGTTGGTGCTCCTTGGCGTGTTGGACATATATGCTGCTATATGCAGGTAATACCAACACCAACAAGTGCTGAGCATAAGCAGCTGCATCATGCTGTCACTCAATAACTTAGCTAGTCATTCTTCATTCTCACTGAGATACATAAACTTGTAGAATAAACTCAATCAAGTCTGAAATGCTAGACCCGGAGGCTCCATCAACCCATTCTTCGAATAATGGCAAGAGCACTACTTCACAGCCAAAGTCTTCTGAAATTTCTTTAGAAAATGTCAGCAAAACCAACGTAGGCCCAAGTACTCAAAGTCCCCCGCATTTTGATGGTAGCCAGGAGCGTCTGGCAATTGAATATGTCTCTGCATGGAAACTTGTCATAGTCATTGCCAGCGTCGCTTTGTCGTGCTTTCTCATGCTCCTAGACACAATGATTATCAGCACCGTAAGATAATCTGTGATAATTTATTTCAGCACCAAATTTGCGGAGAAATTTCAGCTGATAAGTGCCACCTGTGCAAATCCCAGGCCATCCCTCGCATTACTGATGAATTCAACTCACTTCTTGATGTTGGGTGGTACGCCAGTGCATATCAGTTTGGGAGGTAAATAATGCCTCTCTCCTTGCCAAAATGTTGTCCTGAACAAAGAATAAACTGACTCGGAACACAGTGCTGCTCCACAACTTCTAACCGGCAAAATTTACACTCATTTTAGTAACAAAGTTCGCTAAACTTGACCCTTCATGTTTATTTCTTGCTGACTTGAACACTCAATAGTGGTCTTTCCTCGTATTTTTCGGGGTCTTTGAGCTGGGCTCTGTCCTATGCGGTGCTGCTGTCTCGTCAGCTATGCTCATAGTTGGGCGGGCCATTGCCGGTTTTGGTGGTTCGTATGGCATGTTTCCAAAACCCTATCTACGCTAAAGAGTATTAGCTGCGGGGATTATCATAGGCGCCATTACAATAGTTTCGAGCTGCGTACCGTTAGAAAAGCGCCCAGCGTTGTTAGGGATAACAATGGGATGTGAGTATATCCTTCACAGATTGAATAAGTCGAGTGAGTATGGTTTTTGAGACTTCGCTAAGACTTCTTATACAGTCAATCAATTAGGACTTGTCGCTGGACCAATAATTGGTGGGGCTTTCACTTCTTACAGTGACTGGCGCTGGTGTATGTCCTCCGTCCCTCCCCACCTTATGGATGGTTCTAAAATATCAAGGCTTCTATGTCAATCTACCTGCCGGGGCAGTCGCCGCCGTTGCCATTATCTTACTGCGTATTCCGGAGCAAACGCCGAAGCCCAGTGCCCTGACGATTTTACCGAAGCTGCATCATTATCTGGATCTTGTAGGCTTTGGTCTCTTCGCCCCAGCAGTTCTCCAACTACTGCTTGCTCTCCAATACGGCGGTAATCAATATGCTTGGAACACGTCTGTGGTAATTGGTCTATTGTGTGGTTCTGTTGCTACTTTTGTTGTTTGGTTTTTCTGGAATGGTTACAAGGGGGAGGACGCATTGCTACCCCACTCGATGGTCAGCCAAACAGCAGTCTGGGCATCTGGAGTCTACCAGGGCTTTTTGATGGCCGCGGTCTATGGAGCCATATATTTTCTTCCGATATATTTCCAAGCAATTAATGGAGCGAGTCCTATGTTGAGTGGGGTCTACCTCCTTCCCACTATTCTGCCACAGCTTGTCATGGCTGCATCATCCGGAGCGATCAGTAAGTTCCGAGCTGTGCATTATAAAGTTGTTACTTACGTCTCTTCTAGTATCAAAAATGGGATATGTAATCCCTTTGGCATTTTTCTCCTCGGTTTTTCTTTCTATAGCCAGCGGTTTATACTCGTTGCTGCAACCGGGTAGTCCTACTGGGGAATGGGTAGGATTTCAAATAATCGGCGGCATAGGCTCTGGAGCGGGTCTGCAAGTGGTAAGTCTCTCCCCAATTGAACTGATTCTTAGACTTTCAACTCACAGAAATTTCAACACAAGGCCATCATTTCCATCCAAGCAGTTGTGCAACCAGAAGAACTTTCTTCAGCGATGGCTTTCTTGATTTTCGCTCAGTCTCTTGGTCCCGCAATTGCCCTTACGCTGTACAATGTAATTTTTTCGACAAGCCTCCGATCACAGCTGATGGAAAGGGCACCCAACCTCGACTCAAAAGCAATAATAGCTGCTGGAGCTACCGGATTCAAAGCCATTGTACCTCAAGCTGAGCTCCCCGCCGTTCTTATAGCTTATGCAAATAGCATCGACAGGACTTTATATTTGGTGGCTGCTATGGCAGCAGCTTGTGGCATATGTTGTTGGGGTATGGGTTGGAATGATATCAGAGTGAAAGATTCTCAGGAAGTTGGTGAATCGATGGAACATGCTGTGGCGTAATAGTTTAAACTCGGCTTGCTTGTTGCCAGCTATGTTATTGCCAGCTTTCTAGATTATCTTTCAATTGGAACCTTTCCGTTCTGGATGATCTACGCTATAGAAAGATTCCAACAACGAACAATCATCGGTTTCCACTCCACCGGTTTTGACGCCTGTAACCTCGACTTCCTTATGTAGTAACAAAATTCTCTACAACTTATGCTTCTCATGTTGCCCATTTTGGCAGTGGGGTGGCTCTGTTCAACTCATAAATCTTCATAGCTTCAACAACTGCTTCCTCGTAGTGTTACAAAATGGTCTGCAGTTTATCCTTGATTTTCCACAGCTCTTCCAATCTGGGTCATCCTCTTCTTTGTTGAGATTCGGATGGGGAAAAGTTTCTCAAGGAAAGACTCCTCCTCATCATCTGTCCAAATATCTCCCAATCCCTTGATGTTGTTTTTATTGTTTCCCCAAGAACTACCCACGGCTTGCAGCTCACGTTTCATCCTTGACTTGAATTCAACCTCAAATGTCCTTGCGATCTCAAGCTCCCATTCTCTCAACTTGAGCTCCATTACACGAGCCAATTGACCTTCTGCCCAACGCCTCTCCACCGGCAGATTCTTGAATCAATTTTCTCGGGTCCTCGACTCCCATTCGCAATATACTGCAATGCCATAGAGCTTCTCGTTGATTTCGTCGGACACGTCTGGATTTTGTGGGGGTCGTGGGACAGATTCGGGACGAACGTCTTAAAAATTGTCAGCAATGCAGAATAATAGCAAATACTATCCGTCGTAATGAATAGAAAACAGAAAGAGGGTTACTCTACGATTATCTGTGGTGAACTTACATTTCCTTAGGAACAGACAGGGCATACCATGAGACATTTCGTTCATTTTGGCTTAGTTGCTTCAGGGGATACTGTAATGAAATTGGGGGAAGATCCCGATAGACTTGCCACCGGCGATTCGGTTATAGCCTTCGAAATGGAAGGTACTGGTGTATGCAACTTTTTCCTTTGTTTGAACTCCTATTCTTAGTGGTGGGGAGTTGCATCCTTAGTCACGGCTCCTGATTCAAACGAGAAGAACATATGCTAATTCGTCGCAGGTTTGCGACAGCCTTCCGTGTTTAGTGGTCAAAAGCGTATGCGATTACGTTGATAGTCACAGAAACAAGCAATTGCAAATGTATGCAGCAGCCACTGCTAAGGCATGTATCAAGGCACGTACTATTGAGCAGGAAGAGTTACTTATTGCTGATCAACAACCTCTCGGGTAGGCTTAAATATGGCATGAATCTAGTGCCTCCGATTGATGTAGTTCCAATACATCCAGATGACCCTTTACGATTTCTGGAGCTCGCAAGAGGCCAGAATGTAAATTGCCTCAAGAGTGTATGTTTCAATATTGGGTATACAACAGAATTCTGAAAGTGCCCTCGCAGTAGGTATTGGGAAAGACTTACGAAGCGGCACGATAGCTACTGTTGCAATTCTCCGGGACTTGGAACTCTACGTGGCCAATGTCGGTGATATACAAGCAATGTCAGTTACGTTAGATTATGAACCTCGATTTCTCGCTCAAAAGCATATTCCCACTGATCCGGATGAAAGGGAGCGTATTGGCAACGCTGGTGGTTGGGTGTCAAAAGAGGGGACGTTGAACGATGTGCTTACAACATCGAGAGCTTTTGGATACGGGGACCTCATTCCTATTGCACTCGCCAAGCCCCATATAACTATGACGACCTTGACAAAAGAGGACCAGTTGCTGGTGATTGCAACTGGGGAAATATAGGATTTTTTGTCACCAAAATTGGTTGCTAGCGTTGCGCTCTCTGAACGTGGTGACCTAACCCGTGCTGCTGAGAAGCTTCGTGATCTGACCATTGCTTACGGGTCGACTGAAAGTATGATGGTCATGGTACTAGACTTGGGAGATTACTATAAGCCGAGATTGGTGAAAGAGTAGGCTTCATGTTCAGAAGTAATCCTTCAATTTGTTACGTTTCCAATTTTTCTATCAAACAGGCTAGGTTCTTGTTATGTGTGCATTACAGGGGTAGATCTCAGATAATCGCTGACATTGATCAAGGAAATCCACTTTACAACTCCTTGAACCTGCCTCAGACAATGCTTTTAATTATCCTGGGAGGTTTCGCAAAACTGAAATTTAACTCATGACAGCTGTTGAAATTAAATCGCCCCAGTGACTGCTCAAATAATATGCACTCGCCACGGTAAATCCAACAATTCCCAAAGTTCCAACCTCCCGACGACGAGGCTATTCGGAGAGCGCAAACATGTGCGTCCTCGAATACAATCCCGTTTTATACATATATATTCGAACGGAGACGAGGGGCCACCGAAAAGCCGTCATAATATGGGTTAGCGCCAATTCCAAGGGTGGGGAAAGCATTATAAAATCACGGAAGGCAGCTTCACTCCAATCTTCAAACTTGCCAGTCCTTTTAAATTTCACACATTAAAGTTCTCGCTTCAACCATGATTTATACTCTTTACGACGGAACCATTGTTGTGCTCCAAGGCATCCTCAACACCTTGACCCACATCCTCCACCAAGCAGAGAAACGCCCTGATGCGACCACTCTTCTCGAAGCCCGTTTACACGAAGACATGTATCCATTACCCGAACAAGTCCGCCTCGCAACCCAATGGTCCGAAAATCTAGTCGCAAGATTGACCGGTCGAAAGCCTGTGACTTTTGAAAGCAAACTCACGACATTTTCCGATTTCTACGAGCGCATTGACACGGTACTGAAATCACTCAGCGAGGCGGACAAGGAAGTCGTCAACCAACATGCCGACATACTTGAATCGACTGCTATGGGTCCGGGAAAAGAGGTTGATATGAGTGGTGCTACGTATGCACATAGCATTGTCTTGCCGAATGTATACTTCCACCTTACTACAGCGTATGGGATCATGCGAAAGGAGGGGGTGCCATTGGGTAAACTGGATTATTATACTGGGTTCTTTCCTAAGCCAGTCGCTGGAATGCAGTAGAAAGACTTCCAGCTGTGAATACTTTGCGTTAGTAGAGAATTGTGAAACCGCAGTTAATGGTGTTCATGATGGAGAGTGGGGTTTGGAAGAAGAGAAAAGCCGTGAAGTGAGGGTAGGCACAAAAGTCACCCTCCAAGTATCTTTGTCTTTGTCCACCTACTGCTTTCAATATAATTGGGCCGCGAAAGAACTATTCTCAATCTCTCGCTATTACAATAAATGCCAGATTCATACTTCGGAATATTCTGGAAGCCCCGAGTGCTTATTTTCCATCTCGGCAAGCTTACGATCCACCTGTCCCTTATCCAGTTCAATCTTTAGTTGCAGTAACCTTAATTTTAGATCCATCTGCTCTTTCTCCCTCTCATGCTTTGCCTGTAGCTCAGCAAGCTTCCGATGCATCTCGCCGTTCTCTCTCCCATTGTTGATTTGCATCCTAACAGGCTCTGACGTGATACCATATTCACGGTCTTTCTTTTCTTCCTTGCGTGCTTGAAAGAGTGCATATGTAATAACTTTGAAAACGTCAGTATATTTTTGGAGAATGAGTGATGAAAAAGTGTGAGGCGTATAGAGGAGGAAGGCAACCACTGTTACCCCTAAAACGGCCCCAACTATAATAAGAATTTGCGCATAGAGTGGTAATGCATCAAACCCTGTCTTGTGATCATTTATAGGGAGAGTGGAATTTGAAGGCTTTGAGTGGCTTGTATAGAGCACAATCCTGTCGGCATTATGACTGGCATTTTGAGGTTCTAGATATTGCGATGTGAAAATATTTGTGTGAAAAGTAATGGTTCTTTCCCTTTTCAGTCTCAAAAATTGGTACTTAGTAGTCTTCAAGTTGGTGCTAAATGTTCCTATGATTCTGGTTCGCGAGTTCTAGTAGCCCTAGTGCTTTCGGCAATTGGAGGTATTTGTACTAGCATGGTCTTAGACCGTAGCTTCTGCGACTTGGACATTCTTCCACGGGGTCAAGGGATGTAACCAAGCTGGCCATCTCGAAATTTAGGTAAGAGATCTCCCTTCAAATATTCCGGGACGATTCGGAATATCGCACAAACAAAGCACGTTATCCAAAAACTTCTGGGAATTTTGACATGATTATTCAAGGGCATCTACGTCTATGTGAACTACGGCTTTTTTCTTTTGAGTTAGTTTGTATTGTGCTGCTCATCTATGTCATATGACGCCTCACGTTTCTCCAATCAACTTTGAGGTCATAGAGGACTATTTTCCACACAAAGTTTTAAATTTCTCCTCACTTTCTTCCCTTTTCTTTTTCTCTTCTGGGGTTTCTCCAACTATACATTTGATGATGCCTTTGAGAAAGAGTTAACATGTATAGAATGCTAAAATGCGCTGTAGGGAACGTACCGACAAACACAAATACACTTCCAAATATAATAAGAATTTGCGCCCAGCTGGGTAAGGCATCCCATCCAGTCTTATGAAATTCGATCGGGGCAGTGGAGTTTGAAGGTCTTGGGTGGTGGTTGATGACCACCCGGGGGAATATTTCTGGTGTTACAGCTGGCATTTTGGAGGTTGTGACTTTTTTTTTCTCGAGTGTAGAGGTTGATGATAGATTACGATATCAGTGAGTTCGAGCTAGAACTTCATGGTTTTGGGTTCGGGAATTTTAGTGGCCAGTGGTCTTCGGCAATTGTGAAAGTATTACAACATCAACGAGTCCCAAGTTCAAAGTATAATCTCATAGAAACTGTAGGCTACAAGTCTCATCATGCCCCAAAGATGTTCTTATGTTTTTCATTCAACATCTCCTAACCGAACTCTTTCTTTCTTTTAGTGAAATGAGTAAGTTGAAATCAGTGGAAGCGTTACAAAATCCAAATCGGATAAGTACACCGAAATATGTACCATGAGCCAAATGATTACCAATATTGAGAAATGATTGATGATATGCACCGAGGTCAATTTTGAAGAGATCTCGTTATATATACATATATATTACTAAAAAGAATACGTAGAACAACCACAGCATATACTTGCAGCCCCTCACTATTCATAAAAACACAAGTTAGAAGACGAAAGTCTTCTCGATCAACAGTAGGAGGAACTCGTAACTAACCAAAGAGTAGAACACTTCTTACTCTCGTTCCTCCGATCGTTCAACCAAGGATCAGAAAACCAATCTAATTCTCCCAAACGACGAGAATAATTGAAATTTCATTACCTTCATCTCCGGAGAAGTTTTGGGCACAATTGTGGATGAGAAAGTGTGCGCAAGGGACTCGAGTTTTGAATTCCCGCAGCCGTTTTAGAAGTCAGCAAGACAGGAAACGCACGCAGAGTAATAATAATGTTGTCTTCTGAAAGTTTTGGACTTCGAAGGCATCTCAAGAAGAAAAAACACACCTCGAAAAGATAACGAGAACGAAAATTGACAGCTGAGAGATCCCGTGGAAGTGATTGGAGTCTTGGACCGCCCGAGAGCCCCGCAAAGAAGAGAGATGGGGGTATCATTAAATTAAGAATCTCATATATATCACACCATATCCAATCCCCAACCTCAAAATCTCCCCACATAAAGAAGATCAATTCGCATTAGCAGTCCTCTTATAAATCATAAGCGCCGCCAACATCGCACAAGCCGTCGCCCCAAGCGCGACATACACCCCCGTGCGATCCGTCACCTCCTCCTCACTCTTCGGAAACGCCAAATTAGGATTTGTAGCCGCCTCAGCAAGCGTAACAAACAGCTCACTGATACTATGCCACGTAACACTAACATGCAGCGGCGCATTCATGCTCAAATCCACAGTATATTGATCCGGTTGCATCTCCGATCGTTGAGTAGTCTTATCCTGATCCGCCTTAAGCGCCGTGTAAATAGCCGGTAACTCATCGAGATGCGGGTATTTCTTTCGCAAAGACACGATGTGGGAGAATGAGTCTGGGTCCGAGGAATCGTAGGTGTAGCAGATTAAATCACAAGCGTCGAGCTTTGCGCGGTTTTCGAGGATCGCGGGTTCGAGCTCGCCGAGCTCTTCAAGGATTAGGTAGCATTGCTTGCCACCTTGGAGTTCGACGCTGTTTACTGCTGTGCGTGGTTTGATGGTGGGGTGGTAGAGAGAATCGAAGGGTCGATTGAGGAAGGCATCTAGGAGGGAGGATTTCCCCGATGCGGGTGCTCCGAGGACGTAGCAGAGGACTACATTTCGTTCTACTCTACCAGGTCGCCGACGACGTTTTCTGGATTTTGTGGTTTTTAGTGCAGAGGTTGTCGATTCACGGGCGCTTTGAGGCTCGAAACCAAGATATGCTAGGTATGCGAGGGTTGTAGTTGGAGAGACGAAGGTAGTCATTGACCATTGTGCAAGCCAGCCTTGAAGAGTAACATGGCCTCTCTCGTTACGAACAGTAGAAGCTGGGAAAGATGTCTCCAGCCAAACTTGCGGTAGTCCAGGTGTAGGCGCAAAAAGCGCTTGAAGATCAGAGTCTGTCAGTCCTCCATCATTGTCTTTATCAAACAAGAGGAATCTGTCGACGAAAAACTTGTACCCAGCGGGACTCAATTCGGCAGAAGAATATTCCGGAATCTCGAATTTGGGGTGGAGGAAGCTATCTCTCAAGCTTAAACTGTCTGTATAATGGTATTTTCGAAGTATGATCCATATCGTCTCATGTCTTCCCTTTTCTGCGAATAGCTTGTTGAGATGTATAAATCCTTTCTGGTCGATTCCCTTGTCCATATCAGATCTGGGGAAAGTTTTGCTTATAGATGTTTTGATATTATCCAGATCATCGTCTGACAATGGCTTCTCAAAGCATTTCGCTTGAAAGTCATGCATTTCCTGGTCATTTAAATAACCATCTTGGTCCTTGTCGGATAAATAAAATATTCTTTTGAGAGCAGCGACCGCAGCCGGCTTTAAATTTCCTTCCTTGGAATCGAACAGAGGAGCAATTGGATGTGTGACAGCCTTCTGGCAGAGAAAAAAGACCTCGTTGACATTGTGATGTTCCCGAGCGCTTGTCCTTATACACGAATCGATTTCCTTGAACTCGGCCATTACTGGCATCATCTCATCCTCCACTACCTGTGCCATACTCCCCGTGGAAGTCAAATCTGATTTGTTGGAGCATAATACGACTGGCACATTGACCCCCAGGGAACGGAAATATGGCATCCAAAACAACGCAACTCGCTCGTAGCTGTAGTGGTCTGAGTAGACGAGTAAAATAACATTTGATTTCCGCAATTCCTTCCGCAGTGTATTTCTTTCTTGTGGTAAGGCAGAGGTGTCGACGATGGTAGTGGTGACATTTTCGGGCGTGCCAATTGTAGGAGGGATTGTGATTTGAGGGAGGACGGACTGGATCTTGTTCGTTACGAAGACATCCTTGACTAGCGAGGTTATGAGGCTCGATTTCCCGGCGCCTTCATCGCCGCAGACACAGATGCGGACTGTGGCATATCAGCAGTGTCCAGAGGGGAATGGAGGGGAAGTTGGAAGTACCTGTCGCCATTGCTGTGTCGTTTCAGCCTTGCAAAACGCGGCTGTCAGTTGGGCATTGCGCGAGGGATTCCCTCGATTTGCGATCTTGGTTCCAGTTTCGCCAGTGCGACTCTCTTTTCGTAACGGTATAAATACCCAGCCGTGAGTGGAGAACTGGCTCTAGTGTTTGCAAGAATGAAGCTTCTCGTCTGGTAGAAATGCGACTTATCACCCGATACTGGAGCGGAGCGGGTGAAGCTCTTGTGGATCGTGTGGCTGTGCTGACTTTAATATGTGGCTGCTGAATAGCTTCTTCCCCTCACTCGAACATATCTCATCAATTTACACTCCTCCAGCTTTCTGCTATACAACCTCATCGCGACCATCAATTGCTGCCTTTTAGAGTCTTACAGTCTCGATAACGATTAGCTTTCTTAACCGCTGATTTCCCATTCCGCTTCCAGCCATCATGGTCGGGATTGTGGCCCATTCCTTCTTCCTCGGGGAATACCATCATCATCATCATGATTCTAAGATGCGTCCATCTTTGAGGAGTTGAAGCGACAACGGAGAATCCCAAACGGATTCCTATCTCCCAATTGATGACACCCAGGACGCGATACTGGTTATTTACCACGATGTCTAAGGTCCCCACGGCATTGGGGAAACGGCCTTGGTTGAAAATCATGAATTTCCCCGCTATCTTGACAACAGAAGCTTTGGAGGAACTGACGGACAAAATAATTCCATCTACAGTGGCATGAGCAACCGGGTAATTAGGTAGCCAACTTTGAAGGGTCAAGGTCGTTCCTTCCCAAAAACATCATGCGGCTCGGTCACCGCGACGAAAGTTCAAGTCGTTCCTTTGCTCTCAAATCAGCCTCGCCCACGACAAGACCAAGAAGGGAAGGCACGACTCTGCCCTGTTCCAACGTATAAGTCGGGCTTGGAAGTATTTCTGCTGTCGAGGGCCACCTCTCCCGGGAACTGACCCTTGGATCCATGGTCCGGTCCTTTGCTACGAAAGTTCCAACAGTTGGGACTAGATTGAAGAAATCTGTGTTCCTTCATATAGTAAGTGACATAGCGTCAATCATGAGTTGGAATTATGCTTATACGTGTGTGAGCCAGCTCGGTGAAAAAAGGTTGCTTGTGTTCAGAAGGAACCTGCATTCTCCACCCCTACTCCAACGTTACCTTCGAGACAATCGATTCCAACATGAAGGAACCTTGACCAGAGGGTGCAAAGAGGTCGATTTCATCTGTGGGATTGGAATATTAATTGGGGATGCGACGAGGGAAAACGTCAAAGATTCCGATTCCATCGAAGCTACCTTCCTATCAGGGCTGGAAACGCCTCGAGAGTCGTTGGGGCACTCGAAGTTTTGAAATCCCATCGCGTATTGCCATAGAACTTCAAGATGGGCACCATGCTACCTGATAAAGTGGAAGTGATTTGAGCCCACAGGTGACCTAGGGTTCGACTGAGGTTCAGTCAATGTCCTAGGAAGGAGCGACGTCATGTCTCGTCTAGGTGCTGAGGGTCGAGTACAAAGTCGCTCTTTCCCTGATTGAACGTTGACCTCAACACACTGGAGGTTCCAGACAAGTCCAAGACCCGTGTCGATTGAGAAGTGAAGGAACGAACGATCCCAGTGTTTATATCCAAGGCCAAGCTCTGGAGGTAGGGCGCAAGCAAGCGCTTGTTTTCCGACATGAGGTATATGCACAAAGCGCATCTCAATCTACCGTTTCTGCTCTTTCTTTGCAAAGCCCCAAGGAGAAAGTAGCACCACTGGCATCTCATGAACGATTTAATTCTCTCTAAATTTGTTATCTCATTCTAGTGGTCTTCTTTGGCAGGGCGGGGTACATTCTGAAACTCATCGACCATCGCCATATGACATACATCTTTATTACTTTAAATTTGAAAGGTCCCTTCGCACATAATCCGCAGTCTGTCGTACTTCGCTGGCCAGTGAAAGCGTTGGAGGGCAATTTACGTGGAGTCCCAAAAGCTCGGGAGGATCTGTTGGCTTTTGGGGCTGCTTGCACTAGGCTCCGCCCCTGCAAGCGCTTTTTCTAAGTCCAACTTCCTCGACAACTTTACATTTCTTGCCTTCTCAGATGAGATGGCGATTTCGAAAACATTCAAGGTCATTTCCAATTCTAAGCCTTACTTTTTTGCTCATTTGATATCTGTTTTCTTCTTTTCATATGCCTTTCCAAATTTATCAAAGTGTACGTCAAAGACCCTGTAAGCTGCACAATTAAGATTGAGAGGCTCAGCGGCTCTTAGTCCAGGGGCTGTGAGGCTTACTGCAGGATCGCCATCATCCAATCTGGGGCAAAATAGACTTAAAGTTTTATACGGAAGTACCTCTAAAAGACCCTTTATGTCATCTTTCCTTTCCATATTTACGTTGTCTAATTTCTTCATTTTCCATATAACGTCGTTCAACCGTTCCATATGTTTATCTCATAAGTTTATCCTCCACCTACCCATCATTTCCTCCTCATAATGTCTCCTAATTTTCTCTCCACCGCCCTCCTCTTTGCAGGAGCAGTCACCAGCTCAGCACTCCTCACCCCCCGCGCCGGAACAGAACTAAACCCCGTCCTCAAATCCGACTTCGCAGACCCAGCCGTAATTGGTATCGGCAACGGCGCCTGGCTCTCCTTCGCCACAGGCTCAAACGGGAAGCATGTGCAAGTAGCAAAGTCCACCAGCGGTCTCAATGGACCCTGGGATCTCCTCGACCACGATCTCCTCCCCGACGTGGGCTCCTGGTCCACGGGCCATATGGTATGGGCTCCTGATGTGCGTCGCATCGGCTCGAAATTCGTACTTTATTACTCTGCTGGAGCGAAAGCTGAGGGGAAGCATTGTGTTGGTAGTGCGACTGCCGATGATGTTATGGGTCCTTATGTTGCGGATGCGGAACCTATTGCTTGTCATTTTAAACAGGGTGGTGCTATCGACCCTTCCGGCTTCACGGATGGGGATGGCCGCCAATACGTCGTCTACAAAATCGATGGGAATTCAGTTGGTTCCGGTGGTTTGTGCGGGAATGGGAATCCGGGCTCCGTTCCTACACCCCTCATGTTGCAAGAGATGAAAGCGGATGGCACGACGAAAGTTGGGGACCCGAAGCAAATTCTTGATCGGGGGAAGTATGATGGACCGCTTGTCGAGGCGCCGCATCTTATTCATGCTGGGGGAATGTATATTCTGTTTTTTAGTAGCAGCTGTTGGAATGCTCCGACTTATGATATTAGTTATGCTACGTCTGAGAATCTTGCTGGGCCGTATAAGAAGGCTAAGGAGCCGTTGGCGGTTACCGATAAGCCTTTTCATGTTACTGCTCCGGGGGGTGCGCAGGCTACTGATGAGTATGTTACTTTTCCCCCTTCCTCCCTCTTTCTTTTCGCGGTCGAGATTTGGGCGCTTGGTTCAGGAAGGATATTTGCTAACCTTTTTGCAGTGGCAAGCATTTGGTTTTCCATGCCAATTGCAAGGTTGGAGATCATGGGAAGAGGTGTTTGTTCACTAGGGATTTGCAGATCAAGGGGGAGATTGTCAGTTTTGTTTAAAGGGTGTGCGGCTTGTGGTTTCTTCTTATTTGGATCGATATTTATTTGCATTTGAGCGTCGTTTTGGAAGAGCATTTGCATTGCATGGGGAGGCGTTGAGTGTTGAGTCGTTATATTCCATTCTTTCTTTGCATCGACTGGTGTAAAGTTTTTTTAGTTTTTTTTTTATCAATTCGGTTTAGTAGGGGATCCATGGGTTTTTTCGAGGTATAGCCTCTTTTCTCATTATCACAAGTTTACTCAGACAATGAGGTTGTTCGAGAAGGTTTAGGGAAATCAAGAATTTTGGTTTCTTATTCTTCTAAACCTCCTCCGGATGATGTTTATGATTGTCTGAACTGGCTTGCTATAATATTACTCAGAAGAAATATTATGTCTCTGTTGTCATTTATGTAAAATATTACACACAAGGTCTCGAGTTCTCGAGTTATGATGATTTCTTCCATTTGTGAGATTGGAATGACCTTTTTTCAAAAGGAATGAGGAGGAGTTGAAGTCAAGAATGAACTGTTTCGGTTTTTACCAAATTGGATGTCAATTCGTCCCTTCTAACCTTGGGCATCCTCCGGTGGAGGAATACCCGGAAGGATTTCCTAATTTCGATGGGAGACGCTAAGGTAAAAATGTTTAAACACCACCCCTGTTTAGATGAGAGTAAGATTGTTAAAATTTCAGTATACATCTGGTCAGTCTTTCTATTTTCCCAAATTTTAGAGGTCCATATTAATTGTTGAAGCAAAGGTTGACTGCGATTTACAGCAGTGTTGAGAAGCCATTCTGGATTCAGTGAAGAAGACCCGCCAAGGCCTTTTTGGGGTGAAACCCACTCCTGGAAATCCACTGCACGCCCACTTTAATATACCATCCTTCATTCTGACTGGCGACTCGTCCTCAAGACTAGATGATGGTTTATTTTGGGGGTGCTACGCCGCTGGATAAAGATTGATTAGGAAAAACAACGACTCACTTCGACTCCACGAGCGCATTTAGGTGCCGGAAATCCGAATCCCTTCTAGAAAGAGCCTCAAATTCGTGAGGCACATCATCCAAAATAGAACATCGGAATCCACAAGATGGGGAGGATTGAATTAGCGCATCGATCATCTGCATCGGTGGGTCACATCAAGAGTCCGTATAATACGAGAATCCCCTCACTATTTTTTCATCTCCAACGACAATTCGTCTACCACATTCATTTAACCTAGCAACATGCTTGGATTCTCTAAATTTCTTCCGGCCACGATCTTAGGATTGTTGGCCACCACACTCGTTTCAGCGGCACCTACTAGAGAATCAGCAAAAACCGTAGAGAGGGCTGCAACCGATAAACTCGTCTTTGCACATTTCATGATGGGAATTATCGGGGATCGCAAGAGCGCTGCGGATTACGATAATGATATGAAGCGAGCGAAGTCATACAATATTGATGCTTTCGCACTTAATATCGGAACAGACGCCAACGCGAATGAACAGCTTGGATACGCCTATGAGTCCGCTGCTAATAATGGGATGCATGTCTTCATCTCTTTCGACTTCAACTGGTTTTCTACGGGTAGTGCGGCTACTGTTGGAGCTACGATTGGAAAATTCGCTAGCTTGCCAGGGCAATTGCTTGTTGATGGCAAGGCGTTCGCTTCTTCGTTTGTGGGAGATGGATTGGATGTTGCTGCTATGAAGGCGGCTGCTGGAACCGATGTCTTTTTCGTGCCCAATTTCTCACCTGGTCAAAGTGACTTTACTGCAATCGATGGAGCTTTCAACTGGATCGTAAGTAATCCTCATGTGGAAATATGGAGAGACTTATCATTAACTGGTAATAGGCTTGGCCCAACAATGGAAACAACAAAGCTCCTGATGCATCGAGCAGCGTGAGTGTTTCAGATGGCGATGTCAGATACACAGCAGCTCTCGCTGGCAAGCCATACATGGCGCCCGTATCCCCTTGGTTCAACACCCATTATGGCGCAGAGGTTTCATACAGCAAAAACTGGGTCTTCCCATCTGACCTCCTCTGGTATACTCGATGGAATGAAATTCTTACTCTCGGCCCACAATTTGTTGAAATCATCACCTGGAACGACTATGGCGAGTCTCACTACGTCGGTCCTCTCGCTTCATTGCATTACGATGATGGAGCCTCCAAGTGGACCAACGATATGCCCCACAATGGATGGCTCGAGATGGCAGCTCCTTTTATTTCAGCATACAAAGCGGGCTCAACCTCCGTAGCCGATTACATTACCGAAGACAAGCTCGTTTATTGGTATCGCCCAAACCAGAAGAGTCTCAACTGCGATGCTACGGATACTACCATGGCAGCAGGAAACAACGCTTCCGGAAACTACTTCAATGGTAAACCAAGTGGATGGAACAGCATGGCCGATTCGGTATTCGTTGTCGCTCTCCTCAAAGAAGCCGGTGTCGTCACTGTAACATCAGGAGGAAACACACAGACCTTCAACGCCCCAGCAGGAGCATCCTCATACCAGGTTGACATGGGAATTGGACAACAACAGTTCTCCTTGACTCGTGATGGGGCCTCAGTTCTTAGTGGTGTTTCCCTCAAAGATATCACCTCTGAGTGTATTTGCGGTCTTTACAACTTCAACGCATTTGTTGGTACTCTTGCACCAGGTGCATCGGATCCTTTGGGAGCTGATGGGCTTACATCCCTCACTGCTGGTCTCAAAGTAAGCACTTGCTCCGCAACACCTTCTCTCGCTACAATCGCTCCATCTGCGACCGATGTACCAGCCGCTACTACCACAGGCTCTTCAAACCCTATCACCACCATTGCATCAAACCCTACTACCACAGCTGCTCCAATCGTTACTCCAATAACGACTTCCGCACCAGCGGCTACCACATCGGCCTCAAGCTCAGATGTTTGTATCAAGGGCACAGGTCCAGGAAACTACGAGGGACTTTGCAGTTTCGCCTGTAACTTTGGATATTGTCCAGAAGTTTGTACCTGTACTGCTACTGGTTCTCAAGTAACTGCTCCCGCCAATACCGGGGTGGCTTGTGTTCCTGCGGCTGGATTGGATGTTAGTTACTCGGGACTTTGTAACTTTGCTTGTGACCATGGATATATTCCTGCTGGTGCATGCACTGTTGTTTGATGATATGGGCAACATGATGAGGAGGAATCTGTATATAGATAGGGAGTTCATTTCTGTGAAGAAATATCACAATGTAACTATTATAGACCTACATATTTTAAATGTATTTTCGTTGAAACCAATATGGATTGCTTCGAGTTGGAATGTTGGGAGAGAGTTCTCAGAAGAAAGGGATGTGCGGTATACATTATGGAATGGATTAACGCAACTAATCTATACCCTAAATTCTCTATTTGACGAACTTAAAGTGTTCTAAACCTTCTGGAATAATGATGCCAATGTATGTTAATCGGATGAGTCCTTAGTACGCTATACGAATGACGACGGGTCAAAGGTACGAAGAATACAGAGCAGTACGTTATATGCCCTGTAATAGTGCCCTAAAGTCGCAGCTTAACGCGGGGGCTGTATTCTAGTAGACCTCCCTGTAAATCAGGGCTCAGATGCTCTCCTGGTAAGCTCGCTTACCCTATGGCCTCAGGGGCTCAGCGCCTTTTACAGGGAGGTTCCCAATCAGACGCCTTTATAGGGGATTTCAGCGTACCACCCTGTATCTTCTCTTTTTTGATCACGTTCTCCACACTTCTAAATTTTTCTTGGTCTAATTAATACATGATAAATTTTCTAAAATAGCTAGTTGGAATTACTATACCAACTACTTCATACAATGAAGCAGTAACATAATTGTAGCTAGTGTATGCCAGATTGTAGAGATGAAATCTTTGCTAGTATCGTGGATTTCAGAGAAGGGGGAGGAGATGGCGAATTTCGGACCTAGGTTAAGAGGGGAGGTGGGGGTTGGAGGAGCTGGGGATTTGTGAGTGAACTGGAGAGCAGTGAGTGAGCTGCAAACACGTAGGCGAGGTAGCGATTGGAATTTTGTGAGTAAGCTGTCAAAGTTTGGATAAGTTGTCAATGTTTAAGTGAGCTGTCAAAGTTTGAGCAAGCTGCAGAATTATAGGTGAGCTGCAAATTTGCAAGTAAGCTGGTAAAATGTGAGTAAGCTAAACAATTATCAAGTAAGCCAAGCTTCAATTTGGTGGCTAAAACAAGTTGCGAGTAAATATTCGGGTTATGAAGAGGGTACGAAAGGTATCTTTGTGAGCGAGCGAAGCATGATTCGAGGATTGTGGGGTTCACTTATATATTATTTATCTACCCCCCTACCCTCAAACCCGCTATTCCTCCAGAACGAAAGTAGCATATGCTACAAAATATTATCTAAAACACAACACCTTTAGTCTGCGACACCTTTGATACCTTCAAATCCCTCATTAACAGAATCCAAAAGAATGACAAAGACATGATACCCGTTCCAACAGCCAGCATTCGCGTCTGGGCATATCCATATGCTTCCTGTATCGCTAGTCGTTCTAAGCTTCCAACCGGGTAACTAAGTTGAACAGGGAGACTGGCATAGATCATGGTGACATTCGGCAAGGCGGATGGCGGGAGAAAGCGTTCTAGGGCTGGCTCAAATGTATTTGTCCAAATGGCTCCCGAGACGGCATTGCCTACAGCACCACCGATAGTCCCGGAAACGAAAAGTAGAGCAAGGACGGCTGCAAAATGTTGGTGGTCAACTGCTGCGAGAACGGCGAGTTGCATGCAGAGGATAAACACGCTTCCACCCATCGATATAAATATCTCGCACATAACCAAGTATCCAATCTTGCCGTTGGGTGTACGAAAGTGTATCATCAAGCCTAAGG
This sequence comes from Hymenoscyphus fructigenus, assembly GCA_001414455.1. Taxonomy (NCBI): domain Eukaryota; kingdom Fungi; phylum Ascomycota; class Leotiomycetes; order Helotiales; family Helotiaceae; genus Hymenoscyphus; species Hymenoscyphus fructigenus. The sequence goes on along the minus strand of LKUV01000031.1, from coordinate 280,508 downwards.
CGAAAATGTAAAGCGGAATGCCAATGTAGAAAAGCCATCTGAAACGACCCGTCCTACGGATCGCATAACCGACGATGAAGAGTAGAACACCGGAGACAATTTGAAAGGTGCTGTTGACATATCCCGCTTCGGCGATTGTGAGATTGTTAACGACTTGTAAGAAGGATGTAAAGTAGCTTGCCCAGCAGTAGTAGGACATCTGATATGTCATGTCCAGGAGGCACGCTGAAATGACCGTTCGGTCGGCTAGGAATTTACCGTTCAGGAATGGTGTTGGAGCGAGATAAATCTGATATAATGCAAAGATAGCTAGAATTACGAAGCCCACGACGATCATGGCGATGATATAGTCTGTCTTCCAGCCGTTTGGCGCTGATGAAGCGAGCGTAAATGGCAGTAAGAAGACGGTAAGACCGCCGGCGAACAAGAAAACACCCAACACTACGGACAGTTAGCATCGAATATGCGAGGGAAGCGGCTCTAGTGTTTACTCACAGTCAAACTCTACGACACCATGCCAGATCTTTTGTAGAAATGTACGCCCAACACTTTCCTTGACATAGCGGCCTTGCTGCTCGGCTTTTCGAAGATTCAACTTCAGTAGAATGAAGATAGGTGAAGCCATAAAAGGCAAAATAATTGCGAAGCTACCAAAACCCCATCGCCAGTTCACATTGTAATAGAATCCTTCAGCAGCTTTTGATCCTGCAAAAGCAGTGATCATGTATGGGGATGAAGTGAAAGCAAATGCAAGACCTCGGTTCCTTAAATTAGTTACATCAGCTGCGAGGACAACTATTGTGTAGATGACACCCGAGAATCCAACCGAGTAGAATACCTGGAGTAGCTTTAGTATTCTTGGGACACGAAAAATTGTGAGTGAGTTTATCCTTACCTGCGCAGCGCAGAATGTAGCAAGGTTATGGGATACAGCCATGAGAATGAGGCCAAGAGTAGAAATGCAAACCATAAGAAGGAATCCTTCAGCTCGACCCCAGATATCAAGTAGCTTGGCCATTGGGATGTACGTCGCAGCAGACATTGCGTCTGCCACAATTCCAATAACAGTCAAGAGAGAATGAGACTGGAAAGTACTTGTGACAAAAGGTGTCAAGCTAGCAAGAATAGAGAGCCTCATCCCGTTTGTTAGGAAAAGAAGCCAGATGCTGTGGAAACAAGAATATCAGCTGCTTGACGTATAATCTGTAAAGGGGAAAACATACGACAGCAACATTGCAAGGAGTTCCTTTTTCGACCAAGCCAGTGTCACAGCCTCCATTCTTTGAACACCACCTTGGGCATCTTCACTTGGCACTTCCGACTTAACAGTATCATCGACGAAGTCAACATCATCCCTATTGTTGTTATTTGGTGCTGCCATCTGGATTTCCGGGTCTTGAACTGCGACATCTTGGGTCGTCTTCTTGCCGCCAAGGCTAGCCGGCAGCTTGTTGAGGATCGACATCGTTGTGAAGTTGAGGTGTTGAAAACTAAGTGTATGTGGAATGCAGAGAGAATGGAGACATGGGAAGATAATTGAGGGCTATTTAGGATCTAAGAGCAAAATATTTTTGTTCGCTACTTACCCTTTATGGTTTGGTCAGGCCATTGGGAAGAGGGGCAGCTTTTTTCTCTCACACTTTAGTGGAAGTGATAGCGGCCAAGCACATTAGTTTGAGCCGATGTTCGGGTTGTTATGCTCCTTTAAGGCGCATTGCCGAGCAAGTGAAGTACTGATCTAATGAGTGCATTCTCTTGTGATGATGAGCTTGACACAATGACAGCATGTGCGTTCACTGGGTTAGAGTATACCTAGTCAACCCGGTAATTTACTACTTACTCGATGATCCAGATCTGCCAGAGAACTGGGAAAATATTACTACGAGTTGGATGGAGTTATAATCTGAAAAGTAACGATCCGAAGTGGGTTTATGGTAGATCAATCAGATTAGATAAAAAATTCTCCACCGATCCACTTTAAATCCCCCACTTATAGTCTTGGTACCTTACCAGCCGCCTCGTATATTGAATGGGTACGTAACTACTCTCTTTCCTTTACCCGGAGAATTGTCGTACGAGGCCATCTAGCCCTTTGTTTCGAAGACTTAGGAAGTTTTGATCTGATAAGAAGACATGACTATATTGTACTTGTTGCTTGGTTCACTCTATAAGCAACTTGACAGTTATAGGTCCCTAGTACGATATTCATTAATAGGCATTGTTCAGATGAGGGATTGATTCCTACAAATCAGGGTAACTTTAGCAGCCAATAATTGCCCTGAGTCTTTAAGTTTTCTCATTGTAAGTAGAAAAAAAAAGAAGTTAATCGGACAAGAAGCTTGAACAAGGAAACCTTATAACTTAATAGAATTTAAAGAACTAATATTCATTATTCCTCTTCATTTAGCGTTACTATAATTGAGTAATTAAAAAGTTCTTGAGGTTTTAGAAAATATCAAATAACAGGCGTTTTTAAATATAAGAAGTTTGGTAGCTCAATTGCATATTTGTATTACTAGATATTGCTAATATTTCAGGGTACTCGAATATGTCAAACCATCGCTTTCGGACAAAAAACTCATCATATATATCCATAGGAGCCTCATCAAAATGCCCCAGGTGACCTAACCTTACGTCCAATCATTGGTAGTTCTACGCATGTGGCTTGATGACAGCCACCACCGATCGATTAACCAGACCAACTTTGCTTTTGACAACACCCACCCATGTCGTCGACGAATTCACAATATTGAAAGTGTAAGATTCTCGAAAAGAATATATTTCTGCTCTTAAAGCAAGCCGTCATGGGAAGACGCGTGAGGCCGTACGGATGTACGTTTTCATCATGCCGTAAAACCTTCGGCTCGAAAAATGACTGGAAAGGACATGAGAATTCCCAGCACTTTCAAATGGAAACCTGGTGCGATCTCGACACACCAAGGGGTGTTGCTAGCACTATACTTTGCTGGCGCCGTCAAACGTTCCGGGAACACCTCGAGGATCGCCACCAAGGTACAAAGGAGGTAGTTGCGGAGAAACTCGAGAGTTTCCGTATAAGGAGGAATGGGCAGGACCGCTTTTGGTGTGGATTCTGCATGGAGTTAGTTGAATTGGAACAAAAGGGCCTTCTAGCGTGGGATGAGCGATTCAATCATATTGATGACCACCTTCAAGGGCGTCGTGGCTTTCCCAGGAGATCCATTCAGGACTGCATATTTTGTAACGGCACTAAAGGGAGCTTTAATAACGAGAATCCGGCTCCGACACACTGGGAAGCTAGAAGCTAGGCTGGAGGCCACTCGAGGCGTAAGATCTTGCTTCGGAAAATGAGTTCACTACTAAGTGTTGATGCAGGAAAAAGCTCGAGGTCAAAGTAGCAGAAGAAATTTGCAGAATAAAAGAAGAAGCAAGTCAAGACGAACTAGGATCTGAGCTGAAAGCAGAAAGAAGGAAGGAAGACAATCTCTATATCAAAGCAGAATTCTAGAATCTTAGAATCCTAGAATCAAAATGGAACCTGTTGTGGAATTTGGAAACGAACTCGCATACAAGATATCACCAGAAGTTCTCCAAATCAAACGAGAGCCAACTCCAGAGGATGAGAAACGAAGGCTTGGGGATGGATTGAAGCTTGAGCACCCTAACCTTACATCTATCCTCTAGTGATTAAACCTGATTTAATCGCTAGGAGAAGGTCATTTTGGTATTATTCAATCGGGTTTGATGTTTTTCAGAACAGAGATTGGAAGGTTGATGCTTTTCGCAATTGATAGCGTTTCATAGGCTCCCGAGCCCTCGGTCTTGGGGTAGTTTTTGGCGGGCCACAGGGTAGGTCTACTCCACATGGGGGACTTGTCACCCCCCATGCACTCGAGAGGCACTGCAGACTGCCCAACCCATCTCATGATACTCTCCCGTTCACCACACCAACCCTTTCCTGCTCCTAATATAATTCCTTATTAACCCTTCTCCTCCCTTACGCATCACCCTCTGCAGTTCACCCTGTGAAGCTAATTGCAAATGTGGCTCTGAGGTTACAGCGACGTCAGACACCCAACCTTGACAGGCATCGCTCTGATACCCCACACTCCTACCATCGTACCTTGCAGCCCAAAGTCCAGCGCCAATTCACGCCAGTTGGTACCAACAGCGACTGGATCAATTGCCTCCGCGGACCGTCCTTACTATACCTCCGTATCGTTACCCTCACTAAACTCGGCCCACCCGGCAAACAGCAGCTCAATATCAGAAAGCCATGTTGTAAGCACCAACTGAGCTCCCCGACAGGCTTGCAGACGACTGACAGGAGGAATAGCGTTCTACCACCACCCCCACGATACCCCTCCCAAGCTGCCTACAATAATGCCGTCGCAAATGGCCAGGCGGCCCCTATGATTGAGACAAACAACATCCTATCACATCCAACAGGGCCCGAATATCAACTGGTGGTAGGAGAAGGTGCGAAAGTGCGCCTCGAAGGAAGCAACTTGAGCTAACTAGAGTGGCAGGAACATATATCCTCAAGGAAGACCTACATCTTGCAACGCCCCCTCCACATCCCTCAGAAGCCCCAATAATCAATCCAAATCCTCTTGCGACAACACCACAGCCCGCGACAGCCGGAACCAAGATATCCCTTCTCTCTTTAAGCTCTCGATCGGCTCCCCTTCCTTTCTACAGACTCGATACAAACCGAAGTACAAACACCGGGTTTCATTCCAGCATACAAGAACATCCTAATGAGGGTCGACCGTCGGGGGATTTTGTACCTCCCAGTAGTGATGGGGGGGAGGCTTCGGTGGCTGGGAGTGCTCGAGCACCCCTCTCGGTTGGTTCTGCGCCTGCGTTTGGAGAGGGAAACTCAATGCTGTTAGCCACAGGAAAGGATGCTGGAAAGCGACGGAAACCCAAGAATAATATTGCCAAAAGCAACTCCTCCTTCATATCAAGATGTATTGTGCATGAGAATTTGAGTAAGAGGTTACAGGACCGTCCGGCGGATGGCCATTTCGCTTTCGCAAATATCAACCGAGCATTCCAATGGCTAGATTTGTCATCCACCCAAAAGGTTGTTCTTTATTAGTCAGTTGAAATATGGTTGAAATGGTGCTAATAAATTTGTAGTCCGATCACTTGACCAAAATATTATTTACCAAAGGACATTGTTTATGCCATGATATTAACCAACTCACCAAAAGTCAGAACCATATTGATTTGATCATGGGTTTCTCCACAGGCGAAATCATCTGGTATGAACCCATATCTCAGAAATATACTAGGTTAAACAAAAATGTGGGTACCGGAGAATCACTCGAAAATACGCATAGAAATTAATCCTTGACAGGGCATAATCAATACAACACCAGTCTCCGAAATTCGCTGGATACCAGGTTCGGAAAATCTTTTCCTAGCAGCACATATGGATGGCTCGTTAGTAGTTTACGACAAGGAGAAAGAAGATGCTGCATTCTTGCCAGAAGAGCACAACACCAATACCAATGGCAGTTCAGACGCAAGCAATGACGGTTCAGAACCACATATAGTGCTTCACGTCGACAAATCTGTACACTCCAAAAACCAAAAGTTCAATCCCGTATCTTTTTGGAAATTATCAAATCAGCGAATAAATGCTTTTGCATTCTCTCCGGATAACAGGCACATTGCTGTCGTATCTGAAGATGGCACTTTACGAATAATTGACTATCTGAAAGAACAGTGCGCAACTTCTAATCCTTATGCTTCGTAAACATTTACTGACAAAAATATAGACTTCTAGATATCTATTCAAGCTACTATGGTGGCTTCATATCCGTTTGTTGGTCGCCAGATGGTAAGTACGTGCTCACAGGTGGCCAAGATGATCTCGTATCAATCTGGTCCGTAGCTGAAGCTACAATCGTTGCTCGATGTCAAGGTCATCAATCGTGGGTTACAGCTGTTGCGTTTGACCCGTGGAGATGTGACGATAGAAATTATCGTTTTGGAAGTGTGGGTGAAGATTGCAGGCTACTATTATGGGATTTTAGTGTTGGCATGCTTCATCGACCTAAAGCTGTGAGTGCTGATTCCTTTCCTTCGAAGGAGCATATCTAACAATTTCAGTCCTCTGTGAGACAACGTGGCAGCATATCTTCGAGGCTGGCGAACCCACTGCAGAGATCTGAGACTCAAAATACGTCTGCGAGTCGGTTACGGTCGAACTCTTCTTTGTCTGTTGATCGTGAGGATGATAATACCATTGAACACCCCGTTGAACCAAGAGCAACTACTGCAATGCTACCTCCCGTCATGGTATGTCTACATATGTGTACAATTTCTTGTATTGGTTGTGCTAACGTTCAGCAGTCGAAAGTGATAGACCCGGACCCATTATGTTGGTTAGAATTCACCCAAGATTCCATCATTACGAGTTGTAAATCAGGTTGGTTCTAGAGTATTTTGATGTATTGCGGATTTAAACTGACAAGCCACAGGACATATCCGCACATGGGATCGACCAGCGGATGGAACGAATGAGAGTGAGGCAACTTCTTCTGCAACATGAGTTTTGGAAACGAGCTTCTATTTTGGATTGACATTAGATGGTACTGAAAATATTCAGTACATAATTTACCAACGCAATACAGCTTTGGTATGAATGTAATGTGAAATTCATATGGACTCCGTATATTACCCGTCATGTTTTTCTAATTCTCTGAGCGTGAGATGTTCAGTCTTCACTCCTATTATACTAGCATTATTTTATGTTATTATACGACATGTTTTCGGAGAATCAGAAGTATTGTCTGAGAATATCTGAAAGAATGGAGAGATTGCATTTCTCATTCTCCGAAATTTGTTCTATATTTTTTTTGTAAACACGTCTTGGTAAAGTACAGCGGTGATCAAGCGTCTTACACCTGAATAATATCTACTGGATGATATTGTGCTAAAGTAAGTGTCTAGGAGAATGCAATTGATTATATGAGGTTTTCTCAAAGCCTCGCGGACAATTAATTTCTTACCGTCGTACCAGAATTGGCTCGCACCTCCCGCACGGCACCACGTGTAGCTTGACATGTGTGAGGGCGTCCAATGGTTCGCTGCCGGTTATTATGGATAAATACAATTTCACTAGCTTCCATTGGTACTTATACTTCTTCATGATGGATTGCTATCATTCAGAACTTTCAAACCTGGTCTTCAAGAAAATCTCAAATATCAAATGATAGGAAGTTATTTTGATCTGTCGCGAACCACTTATGTCTTATTTTTTTCAACTTCAAAATACTTAACTTTATATACCACCCTTTCCAGGTTCTTTCCACGAACTTAAACCCCACTTTTCACCCCTTCCTCTCCTCATCACACTCACCCCCATCACCACCCCAAACCATGTGCACCTCCTCCTCTTCCTCCTCTAAAGAATCATATGCTCTAACCACCGCACAAAAATCTCACTTTTTGGAACATGGATACATCAAACTCACCTCCTGCTTCTCCCGCGAGCAAGCAGAGGAATTCACGAAAGACCTTTGGACTAGAATAGGTTTTGATGAGAATGACAAGAAGACGTGGGGGAGGGAGAGAACTAATATGGCGAGTCTGAATTTTGTGGATGTGAGGGGGTTCGCGCCTAGGGCTTGGGGTGGGGTTTTGGGTCTTCTGGCGCCGGAAGGAAATGGAGTCGAGGTACAGGATGAAGATGAAAATTTGGGAGGTGGAAGTGATAGGGGTGAGGGAGAGGGAGTAAATGGGAATGATGAGATTGTTGGTGATGAAGAGAGGGAGTGGGATGGAAAGGAGGGATGGAAAAAAGAGGTTGAAGATATGATAGATGATGAGAAAAAGGTTTGGGGGGATGGGTTTATTGTTAATCTTGGAAAGGAGGGATGGGAGAGGGAGGTTGTTGGGGGGGAGGAAAGTGGGGAGGAGAGGGGGGAGAGACTGAGGGGGTTGGATGGGTGGCATGTTGATGGGGATTTTTTTGTGCATTATTGTGAGTTACTTCTTGTCTTGGGTTTTGGGTTTTGGTTTTGTTGGGATTCGTTGAGGAGGGGGGGGGGGGGGTTGCTCTTATTTGAGGTGACGGTCGTGCCTTCCCCCCTCGGAATGAGGTCAAGGTTGAGGGGAAAGTTGAAGGGAAGGCGCGACCTCGATTCTCCTTACCTAGACCGGAAGTGGCCGACGAGCTGGGGAAGTTAAGTTAAGAGGGAAGGAGCGACCTGAAGCACTCTCTCCGAATGAAAATTTTGAAAGAAGACTAATTTTCCATACTCAGTGGATAGTCCCGAACAAGCCCTCCTAGTCATACCCCTATGGAGCGATATCGAACCCCAAGGAGGGGGCACGGCAATAGCGACGGATAGTATAAAATATATTGCTCAACATCTATACGACCACCCAGAAGGCGTAACCCCCTGGTTCAACCACCCCTCTAACCCAACAGAAACTCTCGCGTGGTTCCAAAATCTAGCCTGGGATAAAGATAAGATTAGATCTGAGTCGATAATAGAGGCTACGGGGAAGGTGGGGGATGTGTATTTACTTCATCCTTTTATGCTTCATTCTGCTAGTCGGAATTTGAGACGGGACCGGAGGGTTATTACGAATCCGCCTGTTAGTTTGAAGGCGCCTTTTGGGTATGGGAGGACTGGATTTAAGAATGGGGAGGGTAATGGGGGGATGAATGGAGATGCGGGACGAAGTGGGAAATTGAGTCTTGTTGAGAGAAAGACTTTGAGAGAGGTAGGGTTAGAGGAAAAGGGACTTGGGGATTGGAAGATTGAGGGGGAGAGGAAGGGATGGGTAAGTGAGAGAATGAAGAGGTATGAAGAGGCGAAGCGGGTTGAGCGGGAAAGGTTGGAGAGGGAGAAGGCAAGTAAGTGAAACAAAGATTCTCTAGTTGAATAGAAGAATTGGTGAGTTCTTCCTTACTGCCGTGTATGATTGGATTTAGCCTCGAGTGAAAGTAAGGTCTACGAAGACATAGGACTTGAAGTCTTTAGCGCGTGATGTTCACTTTTGTAAATATTTAAACAGCATCAGTGTATATACACCTTAGGCACTTTGACAAAATGTAACTTAGATAATTAAATTATTCCTATGACATTACGAGGGTTTCGATTATTTTTAAATATATTCTCGCAGCTAGTTTCCCAGACACCCAAATATGAGACTTTACATCTTGAGAAGTCTTAAAACATTAAATAATAGAAAAAGTCAAGACAGTACATACACCCTAAGTAATGTCACTGCCTTCGATTTTTAAAAGTAGCAAGGTGATCTTCTGTTGCAGAATTGTGAGAGGAACCTGCAGGCTATTATAGATGGCTTCAAGTAAATGGTAGCATGAAAAATTTAAGCGAGAAGACTCGGTAATTGTTTAAAAAAATGTACCACCATGAAAGGATAAAAATAAAAATAAAAGAATCAACCACTAAATCAAGAAAGAATAGAGGGAAAAAAGGAAAACAAAAAAAACCATAATCATCACATCGCTAGAGTTGGCAACCGTACTGGCGATACCGAAGCAAGTCAGCGGACTTTGAAGCGCACTAGATCTGATCTGATTGAAGAACAAAAGTGGTTATTTGTAACTATGAAGATAATTTGGATTTGTAAAGGAAGGCTGTGGGTCCTTTGTGCCGAGGTTTTGCCAACACGTCTGTCCCCATAGGAGGCGGAAGGTGAATACCAGGCCAAACACCTCAACGAGTTACACATCGCAGACTCGTTCTCCCCTCTTCTGCGAACTACATCCCCTCGCCGTGACTACTGTGGTCCTTGCCGTTGGATAAAATGGTACGTAGATCTAATTTAATGTTTACAAACACCGATCTTAACAGCTCTAAGCTTTAATTTCGATTCCAGACTTCAACTTCACCTTTGATCCACATACTAACAAATCGCCATCTCCAGCCTTCTCAACCCGCTGCGACGCCTGCCAGGCGGAAGAAACTTAGATTACAGCACGCAAAAAAGATGTTCTTAAAGAAAATCGAGGAGTTTTACCAGAAGAAGTTTCCGGATCTCGTCTTTGATAAATCCATCTTGGTGTTTGAGCTAGCCCTCAACCGGGAGGAGAAAGAGGAAAGAATGTATGGAAAAGGAACGCGGAGATATTATCATTGTGTATGTTTTAATAACTCGAGAGTTATCCACAATCAAGATCAATGTTTCGGTTCATTGCTAACGATCTGCTAGACATTAATGTTAACGACGAGATGCTCCCCCCCCCCTACTCTAAATCCCCTTCTCCCAGAAGCCGATCAAAGAAAACTATATGGCCTCTCAATCTTCGAAACCTGGGATAAGAAAAATCATGCCGACAAAAAGACTCACGAAGCCCTCAAGGCAAAACCCCAATTGGAACGCTCGAGACATTACCGCCAAAGATGGATCCGACACCTAAAGATCAAACAATTTGTCTTAGAACAAACCAAAACATTACAAAGCATGATGCCACCACCAAAGAGGATCAAGAGAAACATCTTTGAAAACGATGAAGCATTTCCGGAGAGATGGTCTGTGGCGGAAGCTTTGCGTAATGCTCTCGACACTGAAGCTACTGAGAAAGCTCTGAAAAATGTGGGAATAAGTCATCCGGAAGACGTGAAGGATGTTATCTCTGATTATGCTATGGAAAAGAATCTTGTTCTCCCTGTCCGAAATTGTGAGTTGACAATCCTTTCTTAAATATTCTTATTCTAACATGGTCTAGTGGTTAAAAAAACCTAGATAGTTACAGATATAGAATTGTTGAGCGGTGATTGCTTAAATCACAAGGTCTGAGGAGTGAAAAGGAAAGTAGTAAGAGATTTAATTCGGGTCAGAGCATTGTAAATGAGTTAGAGGTTAGAGTTGAGTTTTAAAAACTAAAGCTAGGTTTCTTCATCTTCTTGAATTGTACGGTGATCACAAATCGTTGGTGTGGTTGAAGCGTTACTATACGAATACCCTATTTCTCATTGCCCGAGTCTATCTCAAATGACTACGAAAACTACCCAAAAGCTTTTGGGAGAATTAGGTAACTAGTTTCTTACCAGATAGTTTCAATTCTCCTTGACTGCTTAGTACAATCCAAGTAAAAGAAGGCGTTCGTAGAGTAAAGCCTATTTCACTTAACAGTCTATAGAAGAAAGGTTACTTGCAATCCCTAAAAATTCACAAAGATGCTTTATATCAAAACAATCCCTTCTATAAATGTACCTCTACACTACCTATAGACATCATCAACCATCCTTCATTTTTTCTTTGAAATTTGTACTTGAAATTCATATGCTATCACAAGACAATTTCTCCAAAGACATCACCTTCACTGGCATCCCTCAAAAGAAAACGACCCCTGCCTTCATTAAAGCGCCTTACCACTCTTTCAGCTCATATCAAATGAAATGAACAGTTCCAAAATTCGGCTAAATAGGAGACGTTGTTTGTTCAAACTACCGCTGCTTTTATTTTGTTGAAGGGACTTTTGTGGGTCAGACTAAACGAACTCTGATTGGTGGGTGGCTGAAGGTGGGCCCTCAAGCTTCTGGATCAACGAGGCGCTCACGCTCAGCTTGGGGAGAGAAGAAAACACTTGAATTGTCTTTCGCCATTCCTCGACAACTCCATCTCCAACCTCCCACTATCCCCTCCGCAGATACATCATATTTCTCCATTGAGCGCATATCACCTCGCCATACCACTCTGCGTATTTCGCATCCGGATCTCAGATCTTTGTAAAACATGGCCTCTGTGAGTCCTGCCCCTTCACCCATCAATTATGTCAAGTAGCTCCAGTCGTTCGTCGATTATATATATACCAGAGGGTATCCCCCTCAATCTGCGCGCCACAGTTCCTTTAGCTATACCTTCTCTGTGATGGGATTTGCTGGCTAATCATCCTCATTTAATAGCAACGTCCTCATTCCTTCAACCCTCCTGCCTACCTCCCAAACGGTGCTGCTGGCGGCCACCCTGGCTTGCCACCGGGAGCTGCACCTCTTCTACCTAATAACGGCCGAATCATCCAGCAAGGAGGAGTCAGAGTGCTTTGTGTAGCAGATGTGCGAGGTGAGATGCAACGCGATGTAGCTCCTCGGAATTGCGAGGCTAACTTTCGCCAGGAAACCTCAGATCGCTCAATGAGCTAGCAAAGCAGGCACGCGCAGATCATATCATTCATACTGGAGACTTTGGGTTCTACGATGATACTTCCTTAGAACGTATCGCAGAAAAGTGAGGGAGATTCGGGCCACATTCCATCAACGGGGAACAATTGCTAACCTCAACACCCTAGAACCCTAAAACATGTTGCTCAATATTCACCGCTTATCACCGAGGCAGTGAAGAAGTCTATTGGCGCGCCAGGTGGCCCAGTCAAACAGCGATTTCCAGCCAGCGAATTACCTCTTTCCGAACTCCCACAATTTCTCAACGGCAGCCTGAAATTGGATGTACCGGTGTATACAGTCTGGGGCGCGTGTGAAGATGTCAGAGTTTTAGAAAAGTTCCGATCGGGAGAATACAAGGTGGACAAGCTGCACATCATTGATGAGGCTCGGTCAATGCTTTTGGAGATCGGGGGCGTCAAGTTGCGACTTCTCGGGTTAGGAGGTGCCGTGGTCATGCATAAGCTTTTCGATAATGGAGAGGGACGAACAACTATCGCCGGTGGGCAAGGTACCATGTGGACGACACTGCTTCAGATGGGAGAATTAGTGGATACAGCGAATCGAGTCTACGACCCTACGGAGACGCGAATCTTCATCACACATGCTTCCCCAGCTCGTGAAGGAATCCTAAATCAGCTGTCTGTTACGCTCAAGGCCGATTTCTCGATATCCGCAGGTCTTCATTTCAGATATGGCAGTTCATACAACGAGTTCAGTGTAAACCCTACTCTGGATCATTACCGTGGAAAGTTGGCTGCATCCAAGGCCTCCTTCAATGATGTATGGGAGACTGTTAAGTCTGAGGTCCAGCCAGCAATCTCACAAAACGAAGCCCAGCAAAACCTTTTACAAAATGCCCTCGGGATAGTTGACAAGATGCCTAGCACTGCTCTTGGTGGAAATCCTTTCGGTGGCCCAGTTGGCGGAGCAGGTGCTGCTGGAGCTGGTCAGGTCGATGAGAGTGCTTTCAAGAATATGTGGAACTTCAACTTGGCAGATGCGGCTTTCGGATGGTTGGTTCTCGAGGTCCAGGATGGCAGAATCGGCACAGAGATGAGAGCTCAAGGATTTAACTTTGCCCACCGTGGTGCTAAGCAACAGCCAGGCCATGTTCAACAACAGGCTGCTCAAGCCCCATCGACCGGAACTGGTACCCCAGGCTCCAGCCATGCTCTTGTTGCATCTGCTCCAACTGGTCCTGGACAACGATCTCCCGCTGCCCAGCCTACGGCACAACCATACAACCAAGGTGGCCCTCGTTCGCAGCAACAACAGCAACCAAGAGGACCACCAGGTGCTCCATCGGAATCGCCAGCTCCAAAGCCAGCTACTCCTCAACCATCAAATGTTGTTAACCTCCCTGGACCCAACAACAAGGAGAACGAGAAATCCGGTGCCAACGGAACACCATCCAGTGGCCCTGATGCCGTATCCCCAGGAGCAAAGAACTCGGCCGAGCCTATTATCGGTCTATTCGTGATGAACGTCACATCGGACGACGCTGTCACTGAAATATTCAACAATGAGGACAAGCAAAAGATTGTCCGAATTGACAAATGGGGGCAATCCAACAAAGTGGTTGTCTTCAAATCGGTTGAGGAGAGAGATGCCATTCTCGCCAACCTCCCAGAAGACGTCAAGTCAAGATCCGGAGAGGATAGAAGCCGACCATTGGTCAAGGTTTTCCAGCCTAGAGAAAACAAGACCTTCGAGCCTCGCCGTGGCGGAGCCGGAAGCTGGGGTAGCGGACGTGGAAATAACAACTCTAACGCACCTCAAGGTGGATATCGAAGCGGAGGAGGTGGTGCAAGTGATAGCGAAGGTGGTCGTGGCGGTCGAGGTGGACGCGGAGGTGCCAGAGGAGGACGTGGTGGTGAGCGTGGCCGAGGCCGAGGCAGAGGATTCAACAAGAACGAATCTTCACCGGCAACATCTAACGCGACACCAGCTGCAGGCGACTCCTGATTGTCTCTCATACCCATGGGTCCGATATCCCTTTGCTTTTCACCAAAAGTACTCCTTTTTTCGGTACATTTTTTTTTATTGAAGTGTGATTGATTTCAGATCTCAACCAACAGCTGTCATTTGTTTCGGCCAGGTTCTTACAGGGTTCTGATATTGGGAGGAAGGTTTGGAGTTTAACTAGCTTACGCTTCACTAATGATGCGAGGAGCGATGATAGCTTCTTTTTGTCTCTGTACTTTTGATCACCATTATCGCATCATTGGTCGCCTCAAATAGCGTTGCGTGTATTCTAGTTTTTTAAGCCGGAAGACAGGAACGCTGGTTGGCGACGGGATGGAGCAGCATAGAAAGTAACTAAAATCCGTTGTACATGTACATTGTATATTTATCTTGATGCTTCTTGTGACATTTCGTGCTACTTCTCTCATTTGTTTAATCAGGCTTGAAATAATTAAGAGTAATAACTTAGGCACTGTTTGAGACTTGACTATGCCTGAGGCAGTGAGTGTACTTTGTCAGCCTCCAAAACGAGGCTGACAAAAATATATATTTTGGCCACAAGAAGCCTCACTCCCATAGCAACCCCCAACCCCAAAAACCAACTGGGTTTCCATTCCTTTAATCATTAAAATGGCTTCCCGAACCCTCCGACCTCTTTTCCGAGCCAGCAGATTCCAATGTCTCAACGCGCAAGCCCCTCGGTACTTCACGCAAACAACCAAAAGCCAAGTCGAAGTACCACCCAACCAATCTACAAACCATGAAAGAACAACTCATTTTGGATTTGAGACTGTAGCAGAGGCTGATAAGGAAGCTAGAGGTATGCGGGATGCTCTAATTGATATGGATGGTGCTAATGGGTATTGGTATTAGTGGCGGGAGTATTCAGTAATGTCGCGGAATCGTATGATGCGATGAATGATTTTATGAGTTTGGGGATTCATAGGTTATGGAAGTATGTTGGTCCTTTTCAATCACGCTTCCAATTCTCCTCTACAACCAAGTACCAAAGACTAATACGACACATGACAGAGACCACTTCGTCCGCTCCATCAACCCCGGAACCTCCCTCCCCAACCCAGCTACCTCCCCCAACTCAAGCTCCCACCCAGCAGGTTGGAAAATGCTCGACATAGCTGGCGGAACAGGCGACATAGCTTTCCGTCTACTTGACCACGCAACCAATATAAACGCCTCCCCCTCAACCACAATAACAATCTCAGACATAAACCCCTCCATGCTCTCTGAAGGCCGAAAACGTTCCCTCGCAACACCCTACGCCCACTCCCCCCGCCTCTCCTTCCTCCTCGCCAACGCCGAGAATCTAGAAACTGTCGAGAGCAATTCAATAGATCTCTACACCGTCGCCTTCGGCATCCGAAATTTCACCGATAAACCAAAAGCCTTGAGGGAAGCATACCGAGTATTGAAACCAGGTGGTGTATTTGCGTGTTTGGAGTTTAGCGGGGTGACGAATCCGTTGTTGGATGCGGTTTATAAGCGCTGGAGTTTTGGGGCTATTCCGTTGATTGGACAGCTTGTTGCGGGGGATAGGGCGAGTTATCAGTATTTGGTGGAGAGTATTGAGAGGTTTCCTAGGCAGGAGGAGTTTAGGGATATGATTAGAGAGGCTGGATTCTTGGTGCCGGGGAAGGGGTGGGAGGATTTGACGGGGGGAATTGCGGCTATTCATAAGGGTGTTAAGCCTGTGGAGAAGTTGTAAGAGGGAGTGTAATTTGTATATTATGTAGATTGGTATACATGTATCACCACTTAAAGAAAAGTAGAAAGCTTCGAACTTGAGGGCCCATCTCATAATGGTTCTCTACGGGCCCCATAGCCAACTTATGGCTGCAATCGGACAGTTAATTGCCAAGTCAACACATACGATCGAAGGGATCATCTGCTTGCAGGAGTATGGGTTGCCTTTGTAATACAAATGTTGGTATGACTTGGTAGTCATAGAGTGTGATGCAATAAGTGGTTGTATTCTTATATCTTTATTGCATGAAGAGTAAAGGTAAAGAGGGGTCGGATCCTGTGAGCTTAAGTATGTGAGTGGCAAGCCACTCACATGAGCCGAAGCACGTGGATCAACTAGGCTGTCCAGGAAGGTGCTATTCACCAGGAATATGTAACGACAACAAATTTGGAAAGTTATACATGGATATTATGGAGATAGTATTCATCAAAATTCTAATCTCTTTTGACAAATTTTCTAACTCTTGCTTGTATGCATTTTTCCCCAAGCCCTTGATTGTGGGGTATTGTGTTCAAACTTTCTAGTATAAAACAGTGAAACATGATTGTTCTAAAATACCTAAGCTAATATTCGAAGTTGTTATAGGTAACTAGGGCAATTAATTTCAATTACCCTAGACTTTTAGAACAATGAGGGAGGGTTAAAATTTTTGCTAAGGAGGGTTTTAGAATCTATATTAGGGGATGTAGGAAGCAATTATAAAGAATTAGGGAGTGAGTAATTCATCTAAACTCGTTTATATAATAAAGTATTTCACTTGCAAAGGGTAATTCTATTGTGGTCTTCCTCATGAGTATATTCACAAGCGCGCTGTTGAAGTGTTTTACTCCATGGGCTTTCAAAACACTACATGGTATTCACTAGTCTCATGCATGAGTCTTTCTAACTAAAGAGGTCTCTTTGTGGACTTAAAAGCAAGCAACATGGCCCAAAGAAACCCCCAACATGAATCATTATCATCAATCATCTTTCAACTTCATACAAACATACAACTACCTATAAATAAATCCCAGCACTCACGAGAAGGATTTTTATCCAATCCTCCAATCCTTCAACGATGTCTCACATCCAGAAAGCACAAGTCCAACACCAACAAACGCAAAGAGCCCAACAACAAAATTCCTTCTCTTCATCTAATAAGAATCCCAAGAACAAGAACAAGTCTAAATCCAACACTGCAACCAACCAACCCGAAAAAGATGAAGATTCCGATTCCGACTCCGGGTTCTTGATGATGAAAGATCTGTTGAGTTGGAAATGACACCAAAGTGATTGATTGATTCTGGAACTGGGAGTGGCTACATGGGCTATATATACAGGGAAAAAGGGGGGCTGCCAAGTCCTGTTACAACCCGAAACAGTGGGATGTAACACATGTAGATCCAGCACAACAAGATCCTAAGAAAGAAGCGAAGAAGGACCCTGAAGCTGTCAAGAAAACATTACGGGATTCCTGGGCTATAACTCGGGGCAAGAAAGATAATAAGGGGCATTTACCTGCTATTGAGAAAGTGGTCGAAAACTATGGGAGTGTTAATTGGGGAGATGTTGGCTATGCGGGGATATGAGGAAGGAAAATTTTGGTGGTTTGTGAGGGGGTCGTCGATGTATGTGTTGGATGGTGGGAAGTTGTGCTAAGCGAAGAGGAGCAGAAATTAGATTCTAGGTTAATTTAGTCAATCAATTGACTTCCAAAAAAATGGGTCCAGGAGGTTTTGCAAATATACAATCTGTTGGTAATAATTTAGAATTGCTCATTTCACTTAATATCAGCTCTACTCTTCATCAGAGGCTGAATCTTCTCGCCAAAGTTATCAAGCGCAACCAAATAATCATCAAACGTCAACATTATACCCTTCGTGCCAGGAATATCCGCAATCTCATCCAACATCGCGGCGACCTGCGCAAACGAACCCACCAGAGTTCCCTGGTTCAGGTTCACAGCACCTTCAGGAAGATTGATACTTTTCGCCGTTGCATTCGCGTCCGCTTTCGTATCTTTGCTTCCTTGATCTGCCATCCAGGCAAGTGCTTCAACATCTGCACCCTCCTTATAATGTTCCCATTTTGCTTTGGCCATCTCTTCGGTTTCCTCGGCAATCACCATGAACAAAACATAAGCTCCGACGTCTCGTCCAGTCTTTGCAGCCGCCTCGACCAATCTCTCATTCGCAGGTGCAACGGCCATTGGAGTATTAACACCCGAACCCATCGCGAAGTTGAAATCCGCATACTGCGAAGCGAACTCCAACCCCTTTCCACTCTGAGCAGCAGCAACGATTTTGATATCGCTCGATGGCTTAGGAGACATCTTGCAATCAGTCATCGTAAAGTGTTTCCCTTTAAAATTCGAAACTCCATTCGCCCAAAGGCCCTTCATAACCTGAACATATTCCGTCGCATATTCATATCGATATCCAAAATATGCATTCCCAGGCCAAATGTCCATCTGTGAATATTCCGCTTCTTGCCATCCAGTAACAATATTGACACCGAAACGACCCGGAGCTATCGAGTCGATTGTCGTTGCCATACGTGCGACGAGTGCGGGTGGGAGTGTGAGGATTGCAGTTGAAGCGAAGAGCTTGATTTTTGAAGTTACGGCTGCGAGACCGGCCATGAGGGTAAAAGATTCGAGATTGTGATCCCAGAATTCGGTCTTTCCTCCGAATCCGCGGAGTTTGATCATTGATAGGGCGAAATCGAGGTTGTATTTTTCGGCTTTGAGGACGATTTGCTTGTTCAGTTCAAAACTGGGTTTGTATTGGGGGGCATTTGTGGAGATGAGCCACCCATTGTTGCCGATGGGGATGAAAACACCAATCTGCATTTTGAATTATTGGACTGTGATTACTTTGGAGTGTAAAAATGAACGAAATGAGCAGATTAGTAGTCGTGTAAAAAGAAGTAAGAAAGTAGATTTGAAGGATATAATATGGTCATACAGGGAGACGCGACTGCGCGTGGGCCATGATAAGTACTGAGGAGAACGGAGTTCCGTTGAGATAAGAATTATCTTTCCGTACTATGCTAAATCGCGAACAGCATACAGAAATCACTGAAATCGATGAAAGAAGGAAGAGTGAAAAGAGAAGAGTGGGATTGATCGGCCAAGTCCCGAAGATAACGGATCCGGGGTACCACAAGTACTTGAGTAACCAATCACGTGCATACGTATATGACCCTCAAGTTGCATGAGGGAAAGAAATTAGTGTAACTTGTACTCTTTAGCAGATAAGTAAATGATTTTCTGAAGAGGGTGCGGATTTAAAGCGCGTTTCCCACCCTCGAACCCCCCTCTGGTACGCTTCGACTCGCTTACTCTGCGTATTACCCACCTTTTCTGAACTGTGTGATAAAGGTAAGGAAGCCTCAGGTTCAAATATTCTAGAATTACTAGAGCGATAGGAAACGCAGGTATGTGTTTCACGCAGACGGACTACGGTCCTCTGCCTCGAATTCTAGGAGGAAAACTGCCATCGAAGATACCATAATGCCTACAATAAAAATTGTCCAGACAATGATCGACACCTTTCTATGCCTGGACAATAATCTTCCCAAGAACGTATAACTCCACCACTTTTGTATTTTCTTTTCCAAAAAGATCGTCGATAGGATCCATAAAAGCATGAAATCCCAGATAGTCCATTCGAAGTAACCAACTACGAAGTATATCAAGTCCCCACCAAAATCATCGTGACCCCAGGTAATGTTACGATCGAGTTTTTTCAGCGATTTTTTGAAGTTTATTAGAATACGTATTAGAACTGCAAGACAGAATAAGTAACAAAGCCAGAGTCCTTTCTTGAACCAAGGTTCTTTAACAATCTCTGCTCTAAAAGAATTGCTTGAGTCGCCGGGGACTGGGGAGCTATATGGCGGAATAGATCTCATCTCGGGATGAAGTCGCTGGTGCGATCTGGAATTTGCGTTCTGGTGGACAATATCAAAAGTAGGCGAGAAGAAAGTTCCTACTTAAAGTATTAAGCCACGTCGATTGACTCACAAAACAAAACAACTACGAACCGAGGAATGAAATGAAAGGCAAAACCAAGAGTGCTACCGAGACTACCTGGCCAAAAGTCCATGACCTCTGAGCATCAAAGGAGCTCAGTTCCACATCATTCTCGAAGCTCAAAAATGTCCCCCAAATGAGAGCGGAGGAGAGCCAGGTTATCTAAGAATATATATAAGTATTCCATAAGTGAAATGACTACTTTCAAAAGACGTACCTCCCAGGTACGTGAACTCAGAAGGCTGTCATACATAATCATTGAAGCGTAGAATGCCAGGAGAAGCTTGAAGCACAATTTGTGAGTGTATCGTGTCAGTGAACTGGCCGAGCTATTGTCTTGAAGCTTCAGCAACGCAAACTGAATCCATTTTCCTGGTTGACCTCTTGAAAGCTTTGAAGCTAAATTTAGGACGCCAATGTCATATGCCAAAATTGCTAAGCGAGTACAGAAGCTGTAGATGAGAAACCCAACTGTAATAGAAATGTAAAGCCAGGAGTATCTCTTGGAAGTTACAGTGCTGCTCATTTCGGAATCTGGGGAAAAGGGAATGTCATTATCCTCCTTCGCGCTCTGCCACTCTACACTCGGATTATACAGGCACCAAGCCGGGAAATTTTTAGGCAAATCGCTGTTGTAGAAGAAGCCAATAGGAATGATCGCGTATATGAGGAACGCTAGTAGTATGCCCATCCCCAAGATGCGGAACAACCTGATAGGCTTATTCAAGCGAACCTCATCTCTCAAAATTGTAAGCGTCAACAAATGGGTCATAGTTGAGAACCAAGCAAGGTTAACAATAGACTCCCAATGGTATATCTGTATCCCAGATTGAAGTTGTGACAACCCACCAACAATCATAGATATTCCAGTGATAACCTGTTGGTCGCTCATTCCTGTGATCACAGCTCCTAGGGCGAAAGACCAACGATCTAGCTTGCGGCTGGTATTCTGGAGCATAATTCTTCTGCGATCGATGATGGCTTTGGTAATGCAACATGCAAGAGTGAGATATGCTGTCCCAAGAAATGCAGCTCGGATCTATTTCATAGCTCATTAGCCATAATATCAAATGGACAACGGGGAAGCCTACTAACTCCGATGCCAGATACATCTGGGTTTGGTAATAACGCAGGATATACGGTGCAGTCTACTGCACCTATTCCATGAAATACCATCGTGCAAGTGACACCACAACCAAGATTGAGAGGTGCCACCAACTGAAGATGAAAGCCCAAGTAGCTGATACTCGTTAAACGAGGAAGGATAAAGTTCGACTTAAGATTTACAATTATGTTAAAAGACACTTGAAAAGTAGTTTGCAAGACATACCCAAAGACAGGTGGCAATTATGACATGTCTTGTTGTACCGAGCTAGTAAAGTTGAAGGGATCTTGGTGCTACGAGACGCTGTCCCACTCCATAAATCGCGCGTGAAGTATTTCTTTGTGATGACTAAAACAGCGACAGATTGACCTTCGGACAATGCGAGTTTGTAAAACTACTGGAGAGACTATACTCTCATAAACTCAAACTCAACAGGAGAAATGAAATGAGGAATATCCCTTCCAGGGTCGCTGTGCACCCTTTTCGAGCTTGAACCACTTTTGAGGCTCTGTTCCTTGGAAAGTGGATATACATGGGGTATATATGAGTCAAGCAACCTTCTTTCATTCTTTTTTGTATGTGCTCACACGTAAAGTGGTGACCATTTGTGGGGATACTCTTGGAATTGCTCCGAGCGTAAAAAAAGGTGCACAGCGACCCTAGAAGGGATAATCTTTTTGCACTTGAAACTTGAAATTGTGAAGAAGTTAAAAGCGAATTTAGAAGATGCATTGCGATCTGGTATGCTTTATTCACTAATCATGTTATTACTCTAAAATATTGAATAGGAATATCGAATAATATTATTCGAAGATATCTAGATTAATCAAGTTAATCAACGATAGTCCGAAACGTCTCAAGAGTATAGCCTATGGGGCACAAATACTCGTCTGAAGAGATGAAACTTTGCTGTCTGAGAAGAAAAACTCTTTTAGCCTGTGACCGCATCATATGCAAATATCTCATCCCCCTTTTGGGCATCGTATTTATTCCACGTTCTGTTGTGGGCACACGTGACCTGGCTCCTGCCCTCTTCTTAGCTCTTTAGACGCCACAACAATACCAAATACACCACTGAATTAACTATTCATCACTGATCCTAAACCAAGGCATCCTTTTGAGTACTGGTTCCGGTGATACGTTCCAAGTAATTTGGCACGTACACATTTATACCAGCCATTATTTGCACTCCGAAAAGCAAGTACTAAATTTGGTAAAGCTCGAAGTCACTAATAGTTGGGTTCACAATTGGCGTTTGAAAAATCCAGCCCTCCGACTTTCCGTATGTGCTTCATAAAACTTTAAGTGGTGTATAATCCCACGTCAGACAACCAGGACCAATCCTCGGCTGAGTTGAACTCAAACATATTCTCCCAGCTAAAATCAATATGAGGAATTTCCTTTTCTCTACTTTGGAGATTTTCTGGCACACTCTGGGGCATGTTTGGAGTCAATTGGGGAATCTCGTAAGTGCTATTGGACAGGGTGAAAATGGGTAGCTCAGTCAAAGATGGCTGTGTAAGCAAGGTTCTTGAACCCTTAATTAAGCTTCCTGGAAAGATAGTTATAGTCCCAGAGAAGGGTACAGATACTTTGCAGTCGTTCATTTTGCATTCTACGTGCAGAGAACAGTCTTGAGATGCCCTGTCTATATATCCCCGGGCGAGAGATGCCAAGGCCTCTAAGCCCTCGACTGCTTGCGCAGCTATCGTGTTATTCGAAGTTGTCGAGGCTTGACGAAGTATGTCCAGAGTTGATTCAATCAACTCCCAGTCCCTATTATGATGGGGTGATTGGCTTTCAGAGGGTAAAGTTCCCAAGTCAAATTGCCCAAGAATAAGCAATGTTGTATAGATGAAGGATTGATAGTCGATTAGCTTCTCCAAGCTAAATGCCGCGAGCGAATCCGTACGCATGATACGATATACCTTCAAAGCTTCTCTAGACCCAGCAAGACAAGCTATTTTATGGTCTTCCAACAAAGGGTCTTCAATGGATTTTATCATGAGAGGCATGTGGATGAAAAC
Source organism: Hymenoscyphus fructigenus (assembly GCA_001414455.1). NCBI lineage: Eukaryota > Fungi > Ascomycota > Leotiomycetes > Helotiales > Helotiaceae > Hymenoscyphus > Hymenoscyphus fructigenus. The sequence goes on along the minus strand of LKUV01000031.1, from coordinate 257,494 downwards.
GCGAATTTGGTGATACCAAAGTTGCAATGAGACATTCTCCATATACTGCAAGCGATTAATCTTTTGAAGGCTAAGTTCGTTTGCCGCGTCCCAAAACTCTCGATCCATGTCGTATGCCGTAAGCGTAGCATCTCTTTGTAAATCTTGTGTCATTGTTGTCGATAACTCGAGTCCTGCGTGATTTCGATCAATAACTTGGGCAGATAGCCTGAGCAATCGAGACTGAAACCATGAGGTCGTTCCCCGTCTGATTCGGACGTCGTTTTGTATCGTACAGCCACTCGCTGCATATGGAAGGCCAATCAACAAACTTGTGTATAAATCCAGTTCACACAAATACGCCCAGGTTTGTTGGCGACGAACCATGGTAATTTCGGACTCGTTCTGTAAGCGATGTGGGATTTGGAGGCGAAGTAGCTGGCCGTATGAAATGGTCCGATGAAGTAGCAACCAGGCTTTTTTTACAAGGCCCAAACTCATGAGAATCTTAGCCGCAAGAACACCTACTCCGAGGCCCATCTTTGTACTCGCATGATATGCGTCGTTGAGAATTAACACTTCGACACTGCCAAACAATGCGTGGAAGAGCTTTCCTTGGGAACTTGGAAGACGTCGCAAAATATCCTCATGATGGGAATCAAGTTGCTGGATCGAGAAGGCGACACACAGCAATCCCATGCCAACAAGTGATGGGTCATTTGAACTTAGAGAATATACCACAAATCGCCCCACCATCTTGGTATACTTCTCAGGCGTGGTTTCCAAAACCCAAGGTGCGATTGCTCTCCTAATATCTAGTCAGTATCAAGCCGGTATTTTCATTGTACAACTTACCATGTATCCCACCAGAATTTCGCGGCGTCCGCGTCCAAGATAAGTGATAACAACTCGGGTGTTGGGAGGATCTTCCGAAGTTGTTTTATGGTATCAAAACGTTTCTGGGGTGATGCCGAATCTTCTCCGATGACTTCCTTCGCACCTGCTTTTCCCATAGGATCCCGAGACCACTAAACTCAGTCAATATTCAATCAAACCAAAGACAAGAAAGAAGTCTGACTTACGATTGCGTTATCAAAAAGCGATGGAATGGGTTCTATATTGCTTGAAACACTTGTACTAACGGGCACAGAATCGTGGATGGGACTTGAGTCTTGCAGCATGGGATTTAACGCAGCTTCGTGAACTCGAGTGTTTATTTCCGGACCCAGAGGAACTTCATGATCACTTCGACCCGCTGATTTGATAATGGCTTCTAGTTCTTCAACTCTCGAGGATAATTTTGAGACAGTCACTCTTGTATTTGTCGAAGGGACATCTCGAAGAGCTTCCTCACTCTGCTCGATGCAAGAATTTCCCCGCGATTTGCAGCGGAGACATATCCGAGACCCATCGGAAGAGTATATGCAGCGAGCTTTTCTCCTTCGACCTGTACCCAATAAATCAGCAATATGTTTCAACCAAAGTTATGGTGTAAATATCTCCAGAGTGGAGAAATCTTACACTCGAGGCAGCTCTTGGTTCCCTTTCTCATGGGTCTAGAATTGGACGATGACATTTTGATATAAGCGGACCAAGATGTCGATGGAGCGATGGACGAAGAAGCGGACAAGCAGATATCTTATTCCACCGTGACAAAGCATCCAATAGTATCAGCCAATGGTGTTGAGGCACCGCAGGGCCGGCGGAGAAACTCGTCCGGGCGGACGAAATTAACCGAAGATAGTAAGTGGTGATGTTTTTGCCACAAAATGAACCACTAGTTCAGGACCTCCGAAAGACTATATTTTCTTTTTCTATTTGCATTCTTCTCTATTCGGATTCCACTCATGGGATTCTTCTTTTCTAGTAGGCGCAATATTTGAAATCCTCTATCTACCAATTCCGCTTTGTTATGGCGTTCAACTTGAGCTGGCTTGCTTCGTTGCTATACTCACAATTGTTTGTTACACCTCCATCGCCTACCAAGGATTTTTCAGGTCAAACAATCATAGTGACAGGATCAAACACCGGTCTTGGACTTGAAGCAGCTCGCCATTTCTCCCGCTTGAATGCAGCACTCATTATTCTCGCCGTCCGGAATCGAGAGAAAGGCGAAGTAGCAAAGAAATCCATTCTTGAGAGTACGGGCAAAGCATACGAGAGCATTGAGGTATGGGACCTCGACATGCAGTCTTACGAGTCCATCAAAGCTTTCTGTTCCCGAGCAAAAGATCTTCGACGGCTGGATGCCGTTGTCGAGAATGCAGGTATCGTTACAAAGTACTTTAAGATTGTGGCCGGCTATGAAGCTATCATCACCACAAATGTCATTGGCACCTTCTTTCTGGCTTTTGGGCTGTTACCAAAACTCAAACAAACATCGTTGGAATTCAACACTCTTCCAAGATTATCCATTGTGGCATCCGATACCCACTTCATCGCCAAATTTCCAGAACGCAACAACAAGGATATTTTTGCTGCTCTTAACGACCAAAATTCGGAATTGAGCATGGAAAGGTAAGTAACATGCATGAGATTTGCCCAAACGCTTTTTTGTGCTAATATTTTACATCAGATATTCCGTATCAAAGCTCATTCAAGTCTTCGGTGTTCGAGAACTCGCTTCCCGCTGCATTCCAGACAACAAAACCCCTACTATTATCATTAACTGTATGACTCCGGGGGCTTGCAAGTCGGACTTTGACCGCGAATCCACTGGGCTCGAGACAATAATTAGAAAAGTTATGAGTGCATTTCTTGCACGCAGTACGGAAGTCGGGAGTCGAACTATTGTGGCAGCCGTCGCTGCTGGTGAAGAAAGTAATGGAGCTTACATGGCCGATAGTGTCATTTCGGAGTACGTACATTACCACGTTTGTCTTTTAGACTGCGATACTGATGCAGTGGTCAGACCAGGTCCCCTGGTTCAGGGAGCAGACGGATTGGCTTTGCAAAGAAGGATCTGGCATCAATTGGTTGTTCAATTGGAAACTATTCAGCCGGGAATATCCCAGAACCTTGATTTTAAGAACTTATAGAAATTCGTGAAGATTTTCAGATATTGAAGACGCATAGTAGTTTATTTATCCTCGTTGGTAAATTTTTATTTAGCCAACGTCGCCGAACTTAGAGGGAGGTTATTGAGCTGTTTTAACACAGCATGATATGAAAATTATTTATCCCCATCTCGCAGAATCATGATGAGAGAACCAGGAACTGCTCTACGTATCCCTCACTCTTTTGATTGTGCGAGACCGCCAAGGGTAATGAGGGCAAGAAAGTTTAGAATAATTGAGAACTCAACTTCTTCCTAAATTTTCTGGACCAATACTGTTAATGCCCTAGACCGTTTCACGTGGCCAAAATCAGTAGGTGTACAAAGAGTATCCTCTTAGGTTAGCTCGCCATCCTCAACGTACCGGTATTTTTGTGAACCTACCCACTAATTGACTGAACCAGTTTAGTTGATTGATAGAGTTTTACTTATTTAAGAATGGCTTTGAGGCTTGTGAGCGGCTGTGAGGGGTGACCGGGGTTTTGGGTGTAATTAGATGGGGAGAGTGTGAGGTAAATGTTTGGCGGTTCATCAGATTACTACATACTCATCTCCCTCTCATTGCCTTTGAGAAGTAACTTGGAGACCCGATGGCGAGTAAGAGGTCTCGAGGATGTCACGGCGTCTTTTACCCTACACATGAACACTTTCTTTTATAAATGATAATGTGTAGATTTTCTCAATTCCTACAGCCCCAAAGTTCACGAGAGGAATGGAAAGGAAAACGAAACGATGCGGTGCAACTTGCTAAATGTAGACATTAGGTAGCTTTTGAGGCCCACCAATCCAAAGAGCTTGATCTAGAAGGAATTTTACTCCATACTTGGTGGGCTCATGAACATAATTATCGGGATATTTGATGGAACCTACGTGTGTGATAAATGCGCAGGAGTTCGCTTAACCCCTTTACTTGTAAACAAAACAAAATTCAACATTTATTAAAAGCATACTAAGTACCAACCTAACCCAAATGAATTATTTTTCTATTCGGTTGCCGTATCTCTGGGTGTTGCTTTGATTGAAGATGCTCGCCGCACGAACTAATTGCTTAGTTGGGCCATTGCGGCGCAGCATGCCATTGGGTCAAAACCAACACTAAAATTCGTGAACTTTGTCCAACGAGAGTCACTGTGGGGTAGGATGTGCTTTAAATAGCATTGTTAGCGTATTTGAGCACCAACCCAATGGGCAGGGTAAAAGGAAGCTTTCTCAAACTACCCACCCGTTCAGGGCAGTTCTCAACAATGGAAATTGTGGTACGAAATATTAATCCCATATAAGTACTGTATAATCATAACAATTAACCATGCGTGTATAGCTCACTTCAAAAGTTTGAGTTGAATTATGGAGTTATTCGCAAATACCCTGTTCAGCCTCACTTAAATCCATGTAAGCGGCGGGTCATTGGATATAGCGTAACGAGAGAACCATGCCACTTCAAAGGCCCACTAATCATTGTTGCGCCTGGAACGAATCAAATTAGTGGCGGAGGGATTATTAGGGTCTTGCAATCCTTGCTAGTACTTGAGCAATGTGGTATAGGAGATAAAATGCCAATGTGTGCTCTCTTCATAAGCAAGCGATACCCTTCCAAGATTTCTCTCGAAATCTCGCTGTTCGAAATGGCAAGCCAAGATCAGATCCGCCGCAAAACACCTCCGCCATCGAACCAAAAATCAAGCGACCCTCAATATGCCTTACTCGACAGTGTCACGCCAAAATCAAATAACTCCTCGAGGGACCATGAGGATGTCGATGGCCAAGTGCATTTTTTGTCGGACGATATGAAATCACCACCGCAGTTGGAGAAGCCTTTTAAGCAACAAAGATATCCAACTTTTCCGGTAGATTCCCATGGGTTTCAGATCATGAGTAGCCAGTAGTGGGTGTTCTCCGAGATCTTTTTTTCTCTTTCCGGTTGTTTTGTGAGGATTAATGTACCGTTTCCTCTTTAGACAACGCACTTCCTCCTCATTTTCCCCAAAAATACTTCTGCAAAGCGCAATACTAACTTTGAGATTATCTGCAGTTGGTGGAGACCGATCGCTTTTATGCTGGTGTTTATTTTTGCAGGCACCGTTGTGGGGTTGGGACATCATTTCGGATATCAATATCTCCATAAAAAGCCATCTACCATCTTTTCCCAGACCTGGAGTCACAATCTTGGTATTGGGGCTGCGTTTTTTGTAAAGTCTTCCTTCACACTTTCAATCTTGACAGCACTGCAAGAAGTACTTTGGTTCAGCTTCCGTAAAAGAGCCATGAAAATATCCCTTCTCGATAAGCTCTTTACACTTACGAGTAACCCTCTCAGCTTTGGACCAAGTGCACTCATCAACGCTCCGCTTGCCACTGCTCTCGCTGCAGCTGCTTGGACCATCCCCATTTCAGCCATATTAGCTCCGGGTAGTCTGACGGTTGGCTCGCTAGTACTTTACAACGGTAGCACTTGTGCAGCACCTACTTTCGCCGCATCATCTTCGAATATAAGCTTCTACAATGGCATACCCCATTCAACCTCGCTAGCGGGACCAAATGATGGTATCTCGAAACTTGCAGGTCAGGTTCTCGCACAAGGGACAATTCTGGGGTCCGGCTCTCCATGCGGATCCAATTGCTCATTCCAACACTACTTCTACGGTCCTGGCCTGGACTGTCAATCCATTTCCAATCCAACATATATTGTCAATGAGACTAGTTTCCTGTTCTACAATGCGACTTCCGACTACAAAAACGTAAATTCATCCATGTCCTTGATAATGACATATCGAAACACCACGAAGGAACAAGCCCCAACAAACTGGACACAACCATATCACACAATGCGCTGTCTCGCCTACAATGCGACATATGACGTTACCGTCAACTACACAAATGGTCTCTCTACCTTTACGACGAAGCTTACGAAAAACGGACCACTGTTTAATCTGAACACAACAGAGACCAGCATTAGCGGCATTAATACCTACCTCAATCAGAACTCCACAAAAGCATTTGCAGGAGGTGGTAGTGACATGATGTGGCGTGTTAATTCTGCCATGCTAGTTTGGGAAATTTTCGACGATTACTTGGCGGGAACCTGGCAAAAATCACCTACAACACAATATGCCCTTCCCTCAACAAACATAATGAAGACAACACTCGCCAGTGACACAGACGATGCAAATTATGGATCAAAATCCTCCCTCTGGTTTACAAACCGAGATTTACTTGTTGCGGTTCCAGAGCTACTCACCAACCTTACTCTTTCAACGCTTGCTATCAGTCCCTACAACTCACCCACGCATTGCTATGGTTCAGAAGAAATCCTCGCGTATTACTACAACCCGAAGCTGCTTTTAATACCCTATTCGGCAGCTCTGCTTCTTTCTCTTGTCGCCTTCGTGATTGGAGTTTGGGTTCTCAGGAGAACTGGAATGCGCACTGGTGGTATATTTAGTCAGATCTTGGTAACGACCAGAAATCCAATGCTGGATGAGATTTCAAGAGGAACTTCTCTCAGCAGTGCTGATGCGGAAACGCTGAAGCAGCATAAGCTTATGTTTGGAGAATTGAAACACGATGTCGAGGTCGATAGGAGGACGGGACATGCTGCTTTCGGATCTGCGGAACAGCTTTTGAAGTTGACAGGCGGGAAAGTATCTTGATACTGCCACATCTTGGGAAGGCGGTTGTGGGGAAACTTTGAGGCCCAGGAGGCAGTTCCATTGTTTCTTGGTGTTAATAATATGATGAAATGGGGTTGAAGGGGTTCGCTTATATCAACTAATGTTTATGTCAATATTAGTTTGAAGCATTACAAATTCAGGTCACAATTAAAGGTGCATTAAAGTTTTGTCATTGATTTTATTAACTATCATTGGATAATATAAAAGATAAAGCCCATCAGCTATCCAAAGGAGGGTGGTTGAAGTGCAAAAGTAATTTCGCCACTCTCAGCTTAGTATACAGTCTCGCAGTTTCAAAGAGTGCAGAAGGCACCTCTCCACGACAAAGCACAGGCTATTATAAATAGTCCAACGAAGACCGCAATGGCGATAAGGACCTTTTGCCATGTTTTGAGGTAAATGATGCGTCTTCCATCAGGCGCGACTGTCGGTCAAGGGTCTGGAGTTTCCTCATGGTCCTCGTTATTCTTCATTATCTTGGATTTAGCGAGGTTCACGAGATGTCCCGTTGGCTTGTTGACGACGGTGGTCAAAGTAGTTGGGAGTAGAGCGGGGCCAACTGATGAGATATGGGTGGCATGGAGAGAAGAGGCTACTTCTGGAGATGTTGATCGGAAAACCATTGATATTCGCTCCCAAGAACGGGATGAGGATGACGAGGTAGATAATTTGGGAATGCACTGTGTAAAGATGTTGTGGAAGGACTTGATGATTGCAGACGGTGTTGTGTTTAGGGAGAGATGAGAAATGAGAAATTGGGGGAGCTTGAAATTATTTATACCTCCTTAGGCTGGTGGGTAAGCCTTGTGTTTTTACATCAATCTATCGTTATTCTGGTGAATTAGGAATGTGTTCAAGCTGTTTCGCTACATACCCAATTTCACTAGTGACCTGTCATGTTGAACTTTGCTCACTGTTTTGTTGTTCTTTTGCTTGGTGAGGCGGAAAGGGCAAGTTTATCAAGTTTTGCGTGAATTGCGGATATTGTTCTTCCGTTGTTGAGTACTTAGTTAAGATCAAGCGGGATGTGGATTTACCACTCTGTTACTACTAACATATGACTTGGAGTTGAAGTAAGCATTTAAAAATCTATGATAATTACTTACTAAAGCTCCTCACTCAAGGTGTTGTTTTTTGTTGTTTATGAAAGCCTAAATGTAGTTTTGACTTGAAAGTTAAAACACACCCTTCAAACTTTGATTCTCTACACGAAAAAAGAGCACTCTCTAGGAGTTATCATGTTTTGGTCTGTCTATTCCCTTTATTATAGAGGTAAGATATCCATAGAGAACTTAAAAATCCAGCAATAAGTAAAGAGAATACATTGGCTGAGGCTGTATCACCCCAACAAGATACAACGGAAAGATAAGCGACACTCCAATCTGGAAAACAAAACATACAACCAACAAAAACACTGAAATCCTCTTGCTAATACATAGCTGGCTTATACTCAAATTGCTCCACCATTGAAAGATGTGTTCATCCATACAAATCACGGCATTCAACCACAAAAGACAAAGACTGATCACGAGTGCAATTAGACAGCCTGTTCCAATCAATACTACTTCTTGCCAGTTTGTAAGTGCAACAGATTCATCTCGCGATGAGAAAATATATAAGAGGTGTGCAATAAACTCGAGAGAGAAAATGTACCAGAGCCAAAGGATTTTCGGATACCACTTGTTGGCATATATCTGAGACCTGAGAATTGTAGTAGGTTGGCTGTGACTAGAATGCACTTCTGTGTGGTGGAAGTAGGGATTCCCAAGGATTTTCCACTGTGTTTGCGTGATATTCGTACTACTACTAGATATTGGCGGTTTTGGTGAAAACAAAACGCCTTGCTGGGTGTTAGCTCATACTTGGCCCAAGGGGGTGTTGGTTACGAACCGAAAAAGTTGGCTAATGGCAATAACAAGAGTCCTATTGATATGACTTGTCCAAACCCCCAGAAATCTTGTTTTTGTTTGAATTGAGTGTAGGAATCGTTGGTGGGGAAGAGAAAACGGAGGTCTTCCCGTTGTGAAATAATCCGGATCGTACCCCATAATATGGTGGCTGAGAGCCAAGTGAGCTATGTTAGTTAGCTAATATTCCGATAGATGTGGAAATAAAATTTTAATCAAAGGATTAAACTATTTGAGCTTCCCTTTGGCAAACATTACCCTAGCTATGAGGCTTGGGAGCTTCATTAATGCTGCCCGAGACAGTTCAGGAGAATTATGGACTACGCGTTTCGATCTCCCAACCCTTTCGAACAATGCTTCCAGCACGGAAATTACACACCGCCGCTTGAGTATAGTCATGGCAAGTCTAATAAGATGGGAAAGACCTTGAATGAGTCTAGAGAAGTCATGATTATAAAGACTTGATTGCTCTAGACTCTTTCAAGAGATTCGATCCGCCTTAATATGAGTGGAGTAGCTAGGCAACTTGAATAAAGATTGCAACACTTACCTCCCAAAGCCTGGATCTGTATATCTCGTGTGCAGAGACAGCTAAAACATAAACTGCTCGAATAAACTTGTAAAAGATGGCATGTCTCTTTTTAAACTGACCCGCTCTTGTTATACTGCTGTCAAGTTTCACTAATTTTCTTTCGATCCACACCCAAGGCTGACCTAGTGGCATACGAAAAACAGTATGGGGGTTACCCTTCTTTTTGCACAAAAGTATCACCCTAGTGGAAAAGGCGTAAACCAATAAACCCAAGGTGAAGGTAATGTATGGCCAGTTGTACCTCTTCCCAGATTCCAATGATGTCGAAGGATACCGCGAAGCAGGTGGATAGAGTCGGTACCATTTGATATTGGGATGATAAAGGCACCAAGCGGGGAGGCTATATGACGGTCCGCTGAGTGACGTGAAGTAGCCCATCGGTATCGATACACAGATGAGCATAATGGCAAGAACTCCCATTCCAAAGAGTCGAAAATACCTGATTGCTTTTCTAGACCGCACCTCGTCCCTTAAAATTGTAAGAGTAACGAGGTGAGTGATAGTTGAAAACCAAGCGAGGCTCACGATTGATTGAAAGTGGTAAGATTCCAAACCCCAACCAAGCTGCGTTAAGCCCCCCACGATGATTGATAGCCCAGTAATGATTTGTTGATCGCTCAGTCCGATGATAACAATTTCAAAAGCGTATGACCACCGGTTCAGCGAAGAATTGTAGGGGCCGATAGTGAACACCCGTTTGAAGTCAATCACTGCCTTTGATATACAACATATGACTGTCAAGTAGGAAGACCCAATAAAGGCAACGACGACCTGATAGCATTTAGCGCGTGTCAAAAAGTCAATGGCAATTACATACTCCAATACCCGATATGTCTGGGTTTGGCTGTAGGAGCGGGTACTCTGTGCAATTGACAGCGCTCATGCCGTACTTCAGGATCGACATAGCAACGCAGAAATAGAATGGCTCGTGATTAGCTTGTGTGATAGACAAAATGGTATATAGTAATGGAAATAAAAGAAAACCAAGGGGAAGATGAAGCTTAAGAAAAGAGAACGTATTGGGCGAAAAAGTAACTGCGACCCCCTTTAACCGCATAGTATAACCTTGGATGCCTGAGAGCGATCGCACATAATACAAGAGGAGGGGGAGTAGGAGTGGATGTGATGTCTTCAGCTTGTCCGCTCTAGAAACCGACTGCGACACTATTTCAGAGGATGTCCTGAGATAGGCGACTCTTGATGGAGAGGAGATACAAGGGAGAGTGAGAAATTGAGGTTATTCAGATGGAGGTTGGCTTTCTCGCAGGTCCGATGGACAATATAAGCGGCAGTAAATATCTCTCCATAATCCAAATTATTGACCCAGAGAGTCAGGATGATTGAAGTTGATTGTTCCAGATAATTATTAAAATTACTCTACACCAACGAAAATCAAAGTATGAATTTAGGGAGTAAGCTTACTACCGCTTTTTCTGTCCATCACGAGCTCGCTGGTCCTTCCCCATTAAAACTAGGGCCCCGGCAGACCTTCTGTTCCTCGCCCACGCGAATATATCTGCCAACGTCATTGGCCTCTCCTCAACTTTTCTCGGCCAACTTGAATCTGTTCAGTCGGATTACCAAGAAGAGTCATTGATCACAAGCATCAATCAAGATGCCATCATCTACCCTACTCAATTCCTAATTCCCTCAAGGTACAAGTATTTATACTCTCCTTTCTCCTCTTTTCTCCTCTTTTTCCTAACATCCCTCAATTGGCAGATCTCTCTCAAACAAATTGACCTCAGAACCATTGGGACTAGAAAAATCGGCACCCCACTACTATCCCACCATTGAAAACAGATCCAGTCCATTGCATCTGCAGACTTCTCCACGAAATTCCTCCTCCATAAATACCACCCCGCGAACCCCTCCTCCCCCTCAATCCTCATCGAAACCGCCTCGAAAAAACCCGCAACCATGGCAAAAGTCTACCTCCACCTCGTCCGCCACGCCCAAGGCTTCCACAACCTCTCAACCGAAAACCACATCCTCCCCGACCCCTCCCTAACACCCCTAGGAGAAACCCAATGCCAAACGCTCTCTTCGAGCTTCCCCCACCACTCGAAGATCACCCACCTCGTCGCCTCCCCCCTACGAAGAACACTCTACACCTGTCTCCTCTCCTTTCCCACCGCCGTCGCTGCTGGAAAGAAAGTCCTCGCTGTCCCCGAATTACAAGAGACCTCCAATCTCCCCTGCGACACCGGTTCCGAACCCTCCGTCCTAGCCGCAGAATTCGGTTCAAAAGGAACGGTAGATCTCTCTCTTGTACATTCAGGTTGGAACACAAATACCGGGCGTTGGCTCCCCTCCGCCTCCGCAATCGAAGCTCGAGCGCGCGAAGCACGAGTCCTCTTGAGAAAATTAGGCCAAGAAGCTGCGGATGCGAGTGGGGAGGACCAACATATTGTAGTTGTTACTCATGGCGGGTACCTACATTACTTTACCGACGATTGGGATGGACATGAGAAGTTCACTGGTACCGGTTGGGCGAATACTGAGTACAGGAGTTATGGGTTCACGAGTTCTGAGGATGCGGATGCTGCGCTTGTTGAGACGGGTGAGAGTCGGCGCGCGAGGAGGGGGGCTGAACATGCTTTGAGTAGGGAGGAGCAGAGGATTTTGAGGGATACGGCCGAGAAGGGTGTAGGTAATGGGGACACTGTTTTCCCACTTTCTTTCTCTTGAATCACTCTTGGATCATTCCTGAACCCCAGCATTTATCCTATGCCGTATCCCGAGACATTTTTTGATAGGCAATACTGACTCCCCCATCACCTAGTGGAGGGTTTCTGGGTTCCAGACTCCGCCTGAGGTTGCTGGGGAGGAGAAGTTGTGAGGGGTTAATGGGGATTTTGAATAGAGGGGTGTTGTGTTTACGCGGGGCTCTGGGTTGGGATGGAGTTTGGATATAACAGAGGACTGGATACACAAGGTGAGATAGAAAGAAGAGAATAAAGGATCGCGTATGATAGATCAGTAGACCGCTGCTAGAAAACCAGAAATAGAAAGACATTTCAACCCTAAAGCAGCAGTCACTAAGTTTATGAGAGAGGAATGTTAGAAGTATTTTCTTGTTCTTATATAAATACAAAATCATATACAAAAACACATATTCCTACAACCTCCTTCCCCTCTCTCCTCCCCAATAATCCTCGGCTATCAATCCAAACACTCCTCAATCCACTCCCGCACCTCCTCCCCCTTTACCCCATCCTTACACTCCCAAACACCAACCCTTTTCATCCCCTCAGCCTCCGGATCCAAATCCTCATCCCACATCTTGCGATCCTTGAATTCAAGTTGACTGATACTTCTCCTCATCAACCCCCCAAGTTCCTTAGCTTGAGATAGCGGCGTAATTTTATCCTTCTTGACTTTACTTTTTGAAGATTTCGAGGTTGTTTTCGAGAAGGAGGATGGTGAAGGGGTAACTAGGAATAGAGTTTGAGGGATTTTTAAGTTGCTTTTTGGAGGTGGGAATTTGAGATGTGATTTCCTGGGGGCGGGGGAGAGGTCTGTTGTTGTTACTGTTTTCCTTGGACGTCCACGGGTGGGTTGTGTGAGAGCTTTTTCTACACTCAAATCTCTATTCGAAGTAGATATCCCCTCGTTCATCAACTCCGCCCACTCATTCTTCCCCGAATCCTCCTCCTTCGTCGGCCAACTAGGTAGAACATTAACTCCCGCCGTCCGGAAAAATAGAACCGGCGAGACGAAGGTATCAAATGTCCCCGCGGGATCAGAGAATAAATGGTTCTTTATCCTATGTAATTTTTTCATGTCCCAGGATTCGAAATCTTCCACTTCTTGGACTTGAGAGGAGGAAGAAAGGGCTTCTGGAGGAGGGGAGCTGCCGAATTCTGTCCAGTCGAAGATGCCATTTTTGGAGATTATACCTGCGATGAGGTGAGGGTGAGATTTTGTAGTTATGGATTCGGTTAGGGCTAGGGATGTGGCGAGGGTACCGCCTAGGTAGGAGCCGTAGACGATTATGGGACGTTGGATGGGTTTCGGCGGTGTTGGTGGTGGGGTTGGGTATGCTGCTTTTCGAGAGGGTGAATTTTTAGATGAGGAGGTGGAATTGGGTGTGTAGGAGGGTAGGAGGGAGTCTGTGAGGAAGGAGAAGGCGTGAAGCGTGTCATGGAGGGGTGTTGGGAATGGGTGCTTGGCGTATGAGGGATGTGATGAGAGGAGGTCTGGAGAAGAGAAAGAGGGAGGAGGAGAAGCGTCAACGTCTGTTGAAACGTGACGAGGTGGTGAGGTTAGGTGGTTCCATCGATAGTTTATACGTGCTACCGCGGCGGATGGTGAGAGGAGGAATGATGGAATTGGAGGGTGGCTTTTTCGTAGATGAGATCCTGTTGGTGGAAGATAGATGAACAGGGGCGTTGTAGGTTTTGACAGGAGATTCGAGTTATATACACTGGATGTGTGTTAGTAATATTTGACAAAGAGGAGGCTTCTCACGAGAAAGTCTCACAGTATGAAGCGAGTCACGTGTGGTAAGTTGATTATGGTTTTCATTTTTCCAGAGAAGAATTGTACTTACTCAACTGTAATCGTCCCAGCTGCTCCACAAGTCACATTGAAAGTTTCAACATCTCTTTCCTCGTTAGATTCTCTGACCTCACGTGTACTGGAAGAATACAATCTTGCAGGCGAATGCCATCTGCAGGTTCCTGGGATGATGGCGAACTGAGAATGCGATAAACCTTTCCCGCGCATAAAGATCCACCTATGCGAAGAGAGCTTCATTGGGCAATGACCTCGCAACAAATCGCGTTCCACGGTGAAAACAAGCAAGATACCGCGATCTTGGAGGCGTCGTCGCACGCAGACAGACACGTCAGCTACTGTAAGATCCACGGATTTATTTGTCGCTGATTTGCGTTGAGATACATGAGCTGATGCGATCGTCGACTTGATTGAGGGAATTGGATTGTTGGTGGTGTGGCTTAGGTTGATGGATTTCTAGGGAATTTGCCGATCATGAGGGTTACGATTGCTGAGTTCTGGGGAATAGCCGAACCCTGCAGGAAAATGAAAATACCAAAGATACCTAAACTCAAAGATACCTAAACTCATTTTTTAGTAAGAGCTCAATTCTTCGATTAATCCAACTATTTTGGATAATCGTTCGTTCGGTAATCTCATAACTAACCTATATTCATACCTAGTAACCGAATTCATATTTGGTAGCTAGGGGGTTTGGAGCAAATACAAGTCTCCAAGTCCAAGTCTTGAACACGAAGAATTAGCATATGTCTTGGCATGGTCTGGGCTGGAACCAGAAGTGCCTTTCTATGCAGACGAATGCCTAGCAATGCCTAGAACTCTTTGATATTCTAAGCCTCCGTATCCTGATTCATGAATTTATTTCATGTTTTCAAGAACCGACCAACCTCATGAACCTCTGCTCACTCACCGCTCAGATTTCCAAAGCTGGAAAGCTCCTCACGATAAGATCATCGTAATTCTCCAACCAATGAATGGGACCTAATATAAATATTCTTCGCGTCGGAGCCGGTTACCGGTTACCGGCTGCGTACCTGTCATCCCCATTCTGGAACTCTTCTCAGCCAATGATCGTCAGGTATACGCCCCCTGGAGTAAGAGTGAGGGCTGTGCAAACTGCAGTGCTCACTCTTCTGCAGAGAAATGAAGTTATTAACAGTTCTCCATGCCCCTGTAAATGCAGTCGTTTTATTCGCTGTCGCTTGTAAAAAAAACCACGCTCTGGCTAACTGCATCGGGCGAAAAAGGGGCTGAAGGGGTGGCATCTCGGGAAGGATTCGACCAAACAATGGCAATCTTTGCACAAGGCGGCCCAGTTCTAGGCAAAGAGGGTGCATGGAAACACGTTTGGGGCAAATTTTTAGAGCGGGGAAAGGAGCTTGGAGACGGGTAGCGACTTGTCACTTGCGTTAGCTTTGGAGAGATATCTCCTCGCGGGTGCCACTGGCTGGCGATTGCTTCATGTAGCCTCTGCTGCCACCGTCTTGTGACTGGGAGTTGGTGACACCTGGTCAAGCCACTTCTGCAAAGCGTGGTGGGCTATGCCTTGAGGGGGGTGAAGATTGCTTTGTTTCATTGTTGGAACTGCAAGTCTTGTAGCAAAGCCTTGGAGGCCACGAATATGTTTCGAGGGGGCAAAGCAGGTTGGTGCTAAACGAGAACCAATAACAAAGGACTAGAAGAGAATTAGCTGAATGATCTTCCTTAGAAGAACTGAGAAAAATAAGCAAAATAGAGGTTCCCAGAGGAAATATATGGCAGCTGAGCAGTGAGCACCAATCCATGCTGAGAAAAATAACCCCTCCCCCTCCCTATCAGGACCTGGGCGAGCCCACGTTTTAACATGTGCGATTGGGTAGCCAACACATAACCAGAATTGCCCTGGAACTTGAAGCTCTCTCCCACTTTTAATAATTGATAAGAATTTCAGATTATAATATGCTCTTGCTAGCGCCATCGTACTCTTTGTGTATTTACTTGTTCTCGCTTCAGGGCCCACGCGTTCAGTGTAAATTTCGGACCGCTTTTTTGACTGCGGCGTTGCAGACCCCTACCGGCGCACTAGGCACTAGGCGAGCTAATTTGGGGCCTGGTCTGCCAACCTTCTTGATCGTCAACCCTTTCTCTCCTTCCCTCTTTCCTTCCCTTTCCCAGATGATACTCTGCGCACGCGATCCTTTTTCTTTTCTTTTTCTTGATTCCGACTTTTAATACATAGAGAAACTTGCCTTAATTGGCCTGTCCTCAACTTTGTCGTAAGTTGATTTACCAACTGCCTGTCAGCCACGCTTGAGTGAGGCTGTGAATGTCGGTCCCATTTACGTACCTAACACTAATGCGAGTTAAATCTAGGCAAGGCACACAATCCTTCAACATACACAACTCCTCTCCTTTTCAAATACAAGACGCTACCTCAACATCAATTCATGGCGAAGACACGAATTTAATACAACCACGAAACTCACCTCAATCCTTCTCAACGATACATTTTGGTCGACGGGGGTAGAAGGAGACCAACCGAGCGCGGGAAGATAAGATAGCCCAAGATGGCAAAGAAAAGCTGCATGAGCAACCTGCGGGGGGTTTTCCAGAGTGTCCTGTTCGCGTCAATTATCTATGGCTGCATTTACCTCACAGTCATAATTTTCCAGACAGGATCAATTCCAAAATCAGCCGCAGATCTCTACCGAACCCCTTCTGCAAACCACCGCCCAGGGTCCTCCTCTTCAGACAGTGTTGGGTCAGCAGGACCACGGCTACCTACCAACAAGTTAAAGGTCGAGGATATCAAGCCAAGTGCCAATTGGTATAACAGACCAGAGAGTTTGGTGGTGCCAAAAGATGACTTTCTGGGCAAGAGGCCAAACATCGATACGATTGCGAACCTCACAAGACTCGTGGAAGAATGCAGAGGGTCATATGCGAATATCGAGAAGATGCCATATGTCTACGACTGCCTGAAGTACATGGAAACGGCTGAACACGAGTACTACTACACACCTCCCAGCGGGGAACGAGCGAGCGAACAACCCCCGAAGATGGCAGAGTATCTCAACTCAGACGGTGCCGACAATACTCTTGCTCGGTATCCCAAATATAAGCCAGCGACAAAGACCTCAATCGGGCAATGCAATGGACCTATTGTGCCATATCACGTATACTGGACCGGGCCTGCAACTTGGCGAGTGGAGCTCTTCGTCAAGAGCCATTTTCACACCCAGAACATTCCTTGTGTGCGATTATGGATTTGGTTAGATGGCGATCGAGACCCGAATGCGGCGGAGAAGATGATGAACAACGATCCATTGTTCAAGAAATTTTTACCGTTTGTTGAGCGCGGAGATATTGTTTTGAAGACATGGAAATTCCCATCCAGAATCCCCTTACCAAAGGGCGACAACACCGATGGGGTTGGATATTACAAGAATCCAGGGAAGCCAAACTCGAAGAACGAGACTTTGGTTGGAGAAAGCTTGATCCGGGATGCGAACGATCAAGAGTGGCTGGTTTTGACAGAGAAGCAAATGACCTTCTTGCCCGTGGCAGTATCTGATGCGGTTCGATTTGTTGTTCTACATATTTATGGAGGGGCTTATTTTGATATGGACGTTGTGATGCTTCGAGACATGCGCCCACTTTTGATTGGAGAAAAACATTCATTTGCTGAACGTTGGGGTGGCCATCCTTCGCCTGGAGATTACAACACTGCCATCATGTCACTTTCCGCCAACTCGACACTCTCTTCCTATTTGCTCCGAGGAGGCGTACGCATGGGTCTCAATTTCCACCCCAGAGTTATCGGAGTCATGAGCGTAAAAGACCATAGAAATCAAGAATTTCATATGCTCGAAACTGCGGCATTTGATCCAATCTGGACCGAGTTCAACTGGGATCGACTAGGAAGATGTACCGTTCCTTGTATTCACGATTATGGACAAGTCTTCAAGGGCAAGAACGCATTCCCCTTGAAGGATGAATGGGAAAGTTATGATGGGCAACCATTGAAACTTATTTCGGCATCAAAGAAGAGTCACTTTTGGGAGATGAAGCGGGATGTGGTCAAAGTAGAGGAGCGGTCTTTAGAGGTCCGGGCAAGCGAAAAATCGACCACAGAAGTTGTTACCATCGACAAAGAGGCATTGAGTAAAGCAGAGTATAAAATTGAGGAAGACAAGTACCCGCCTACGAATCGAACCATGGAGAATTTCTTTCGAGGTGCATGGACATATCATGTTCACAACCAGGTTAGTCTAGTGCATTTCCCCTTCTTGAATATTTAACTAATAATATTTCCAGTGGGCCAAGAATCCCGAGCCTTCTTCTTGGTTGAATGTGATCCAACGTGCACAAGACGGATTTTTCTCTCATGGTCGTTTGAATCCATATGGCGAAAAATGGGATGGCCCAAGCATTGTTGAGTACGAAAACAGCTGGGAGTACCCTTGATTTTCCGAAACCTCAAAAACCTCTCGCTCCCCAGCCTTATCGGCAAACCCAAAACCCCAATATGGAACAGAACCCTTCGGGCATCTTTACCCGAAAATTCAAGCAACAGACAATCCTATGGCGACACGAAGATGACCCAACTCAGAAGGGATAAAATATCCCACGACGATTGATGACCCCGGTACATAGCCTTCACGACCCAACCACGCCCCTTCGCATATAGAACACTTACACATAATCTAACACGTACAAAACAATCGAAATTTTTGAACATCGCATAGCAACCAGGACTGGAATTGGGGGAGCATTCCAGGGGGTTACATATAAGAGAGGAGTGTACATACAACCCTTTTTTTTATTAATTATCCTACGCCATGAGAGGAGTCAACACGACTCGGGAAAGCACCCTCGGAGATGTAGAGGGGCGCTTTGTTATAAATACGAAATGAAAAACCGAGGCATTGCATTGCAGGCGTACGATATTTGTATTTTTGCCCTTTGGGGAGGGGAGTCTTTTTCCTTTTTTTTTCTTCCAGGCGTCAGGGAGATGAGACTTTGGATTTCTCGGGTAGCTCTTTTTTTTTTCCTTTTCCTTTCTATTAAGAGGAGGGGATAGAGCTGTGTATTGGATTTTTGTATTTGGTGTGGATTGGCTGGTCTGGAGTGTAGATTGGTTGGTGGATTGGTTGGTGGATTGGCTGGGGTTGTAGAAAAGAATCGAGAAAGTCCTATCCACGAATGATGGATGGGATGGAATTACAGGACATGGGTCGATGGGAGAACAGGAGACAGCAGGAGATGAGAGAGAAGAGATACACTATACCCTTGAATAAAAAAGCCTGTGTGAAATACAAATTAAATTTCAATTTTTCTCTCCAAATCTTTGTTCACACTAGGAGAATGCATCATGCCAAACTAGTTGTTTTGGGGGCTAACACCAGGCCGACCAAGAGTAGCATGGCCTCTCCTCTGAAAGTCAGTGTAGGACTCGAAAAAAACTATCGATTCAAGTCCAAAGTATTTAAAGGGAAACTCTGAGAGTTACGTATTCCTGTAGCTTGGTGTGGCGTAACTGTATCCCATTATCCCATATTGTTCACGACGAATACAGAGTCACAGAGAGGGAGGTTCATGAATCATTATTATTGTAAGTGAAGTGTCAGTTCACCACCTTGGGGTAATTGACATCATGATGTAGATGTTGTTGTTGTTCATGACGTAGAGTTGCTCTACGCTTCATTCATTAGGATGATTAGTTGGCTGGTTAGCTTGTTGTTCTTATTCTGTTCTTTGGTTTTGAGGAAGTAGCCATAAGGGATCCTCTGGACCCTCTGGCGACAGCTCTTGGTGATACTTATCTCTGTCGCCGTTTCTTTTATGACCCTTTGGCTTTTGGAAAATGAGACCATGTTTGGGGAATTGAAGTTGAGTTGATATTTGCAGCTTTCTGAAGAATGCTTCCAGTTCAACGTACAGGTCAGGATTTCACGAGAATTGTGAAGAACGAAGTCACATCAACTCCTCACCATCACAGTCATAATTTCGAAAAGAAACCTCTCATTAAAAAACAATTTTCTATTAATAACCCATCTGCCCCCATTAATCTTCTGCGTAAAAGCACGCCATGTCTGAAACCATGTAATCATCGATTCATCAGAGAGTATCTCATAATCCCATAGCAACTTAAGAACTTCAAAAAGAAGCCTCATCGCTCATAATATGTACTGTCTACCACCCCCGTTTTCGTTTGGCGTATAGAAAAGAGAAAAGAGAAGAAAGATCCATGCAATTTAGCAAACTCGATCCATCCACGATAGCATGCCAGCAAAAATAAAACAATGCAAATTGGGTATCCCCCATGCTCCATGCTCCGTCGACGTCGTTTTCGTTCGAAAAAAAGAGAATGTAATAATATGCCTCCATCATCCAGGCTTGGTTCGTTTCGTTATCGTTTCAGTCGAAAAAAAAGGATGCAGTAAAATGGCTCCATGATCGAAGAATCGAAAAAAAAAAGGATGCATTAAAAAGACAGCAAAAACACGACAACCTGGGTAAGTAAAAGATGCAGTCATACGCCGAATAAAGCAATCCCTCATCCAGCCTCAAGCTCGGTCCCTCAATCACGCTTCAACCTATTCTTCCACTTTGCCTCAACACTCGTATCCCCACAAACCAGTCCCGCGAAGCCGATCCCATCAATTCCCCAATGCTTAGCTTGAGTCGCATCAATGACCTGATAAAAGACACCTGGTGATCTGACCCCGGGGTATCTCTCCTTCCAGATAGCCTTGAGATGCCTCTCAATAAAAGGACAAATAGGCCTGCCCTTCCAGAAAGTGTGGTCCTTGACACTATCCCCCACAACCAGGGACAGCTCTCGAAGTTGGCTGAATTGGGCGATGGCGTTGAAAAAAATATCATTATCCCCTTGAATCCAGTGCAACATTGGGATACCGAGGTTTCTCACTCTGCAGAGGTCTATCTCGTGGAAAGCCTCGGAAATGTCGATGAGCTGATTGGGGTCAGGATGGCGAATAAAGAGTCGATCGAGCTTAAAGTCCATATGGATTCGTGCCTCGCCTCCTTTGTTTGTTCCAAAGGCAATTTTGTAGTGCTCAAGGGCTATCTGGCGAGAAAGATGACAGGTGCGTAAGAGAGGTGCCGACAAGGTGTAAGCAAAAATCCTATTTCTTTGCTGCCATGCCTCGCCAACTTTTACCTCCCAAGCATCCAATCGGACCCTAACATCGCGCTTATGGATCAAAGCATACCTCCATATCATCTCCTTGATCTCATTAGGCAGCAGTGAAAACGATGACAAATTGACGTTTGGCTTCAGATCACGCTTGCTTTCCAAAGCAATCAATGGAATAACGCCGCGCTCGAGGTAGTTTCGGTATCTTGCGTAGATTTCTGCCCGTTGCTCTCTTTTCAAGTTGTTCTCCAACCAAGAGATCAAGGTGTAATCCGTGTCCCAAGAACCATGTCCCAAGTCGGTAGTTCTCACTCGTGGATCGTAAGACAAGGCCTCGATGGGCTTGCAGCCGGGCTTGCAAAGGACCTTTGGTACCTCGAAGAGTTTCTCGCGGACAGGGGTTGGTCCAAATTTCTTTTGAACGGAACTGCTCTTCTGTGAAGGGAACTTGGCGACTTCAGAATAAGATGACTTGGCGATTTGCATTGGGGCCTTCTGTACAATAGGGAGCTTAGCAGCTTCGGAATAAGTCCATGTGGGAGCTGAGTTTTCTTCAGAAGGATCTGACTTCCACCAATTAATTTTCTTCTTGGTCTTTCGTTTATTCTTGCCAGCCGCCGGCCCTGACTTTACAGGAAGGTTATTTGATGATTTTTCGGTTAATGGGTTGTTGTCTCCGGTGACAGTGTTTGGTTGAGCCTTGGTGGTCAGCTCTTTCTTCTCGTGTTGCAGTTCTTTTCTGGGTCGCGGAGGCCAAGGCGATCGTTGCGACGACTTCCCCTTGAATGGTCGAGCTGACAAAGTCCCATCCAATTGCTCCAATGAGTTCTCTTCTTTGATAGCTTGACTGGAACGAATGTTTGAATTTCCTGCGAGTGGCAGAGTAGAAGTCGGAGCAGCGCTGTTACCCATTGATGTATTGGAAGGTCCTTTGGAAAGATGGTCCCTTGAGCTCTCTACATTGAGTGCGTTCGTGACATGTTGTAGCACATCATTCTGGGGTTTGGCAGTAAACTGGTTCTCGAAGAGTCTTGTTGAAATTTGGTTGACACCATTGTCCATTGACTCATGGAGTTTTTGTGGATGGAGAACATGCGAATACTTACAATCTCTTTCATGTCTACACCATCCAGTACGGGAGTAGAAATTGCACACACCCTTAGAAAAATTTGATCGTGAGGAACTTGGCTCGGCGGTGTGGAGTAGAGGAAAACTTCGATTGCCAGACTCCTGAAAGGGAGGCCTCATCTTGGTATTCTTGGTTGGTGCCTGCTCGGTGACCTTTGCTGCGATGGATTTTACATCAATGGATGTTGAAGTCTCTTGTCTGATGTCTTGTGACCCTCTCATAAACGCAGTATCAGGGGTCTGAGAGAATTCCCGCCTAAAGTCCTGTGAGTCTCCTACGGAGGACTTGCTGAGCGTTTGAGGTATTTCCTTTCCGATGTCCTGCGAGCCTCCCAAGGTGGTATTATTTGGTGCTTGCGAGAACTCCTGTCTAATGTCCTGGGAACCTCTCATAATGATATTGTCGTGTTTTTGTGCAAATTCCTGCCGAATGTCTTGCAAGCCTCTTGCGAAAGACTTGCCGAGTGTCTGAGGGAGCTCATTTCTGATATCTTGTGAACCTCCCATGATGGTATTGCTTGGTGCCTGAGCAAACTCCTGTCTGATATCCTGGGATCTACTCATTTTAGATAGCTCAGCCACGAAACGGTTAATTTGCTCCCTTTGAAGTGAATTATGTTGTTCAACATGTGGATAGGGACATTCGTCACCTAATTTACAGCGACCACTATTTGCAAAAGCATAACAAAACCGCTTGTTGATATGATTGGGCGGCTGCTGATGAGAAAGTTTTGAAGGACCAACGGGCTTTTGAGTTGATGCTTGAACATTGTTATGAACAGATGCAACGTTATCCTTTTTGGGAGGCTGGACTGAATGTTCGTTGTGACTACCGCCAACTGGTGGTCTCTCGTGTATGGCATCATTCTGAGTAGGCGCAGTGAGCTTTTGATTTGGTTGAATAGATGGCTGTTCCGGCTGAGCCTTGGTAGAGATCCCATCTGGGACAACTTCATGCGAACGGTGACAGCGCTTGTTGTATACGCACTGGCCACTCTTTTTATACATTCTGCAGATCTCAGATGTTTTTCCTCGTTTGCGTCGTGATTTATCAAGTGGTTCAGAGCCAGCCACCAAAGATTGGATAGATTTATACGCAATTGGTGAATGCGAATCCATTACCTTTTTCTCTGCGACGACTGCCCTAGTATCCAAAGCTAAAGAGTACTTAGGTATAACATCAGTGCCTTGCTTTTGTTCAGAGGAGTTGACTTGAGGAGGTGGCGTGCCGATAGGTGCTTGAGGTGACGTTTGCTTCGCTCCAGTCTGTACTTTGGGAGGTGGCGTGCCAATTGGCAATTGGGGCGAGATTGGCTTCAACTCGTTTTGTACTGGTACAGCACTGTGAGACATAGTATCCGGCGGCGATTCGTTTTTTGATGAAGTCAACGCGCCGTCAGCATTCTCTCCCTGGACCTTTTGCGTATTTGGTGGGTCGACATGGCGATAGACACACCCAAGTGTTTTGCATTGACCGAACTTTGAGTATTGCCGACACTTTTTGTTGACGCGTTTAGAATTGCGAGATCTGTCAGAAAATTTATTTGGTTGTCCAGTTGGAGCTGATGATGGTTGTTGACTTGGGACATTTGACTTATGATCTTCCTTGGAAGCTGCGCCAACTTGATTGGGTTGGAGAGACTGGAGCGCATTGCGATTTGGCTTGACATCATCCTGAAGGTTTGCTGGAGGCGCAGCACGTTGTTGTTGTGCCAATATTTTTTCCTCGCTGTCCTTTCTTTTCTTTGCAAGGGCCGCTTCTCTAAGAGCCGGGTCGTGGTAGTATGGACACTCGCGACCTTGGAGCAGACGCGAACATCCAAACCCTCGAGAAATCCAGCCACTATTAAACTGGCTGCATCCCCTCTTTGGGCGAGATGTAGATGGCGCAGGTGCAGCGGCGATGGTGGTTGTCAGAGGTCTGTTATAAAGTCAGAAGTTGGGACGCTGCTAGCTGGAAAGTCAAAACTTACGCGGCAGTCGAGCTTTCGGCTGGAGGATGCGCTTGAACCTCGTCGGGCGGCATGCTGACAAAAAGCTGTCAGGCAGCCTTGACGGTATGAAGGAAGGTATCAGAAAGCAGGTCAAAGTCGAGACCAAGAAGTGGTTGTGATTGAGGCTGAGTTCGAGTCAGCGTCAGTTTCAATGTACATAGAAGGGACGATTGAGGTGCGTCCATACAAAAATTGAAAACTTAGTGTAACCGAAAATACCAGGCTTTCACGCTAGTATTTCGGCTATTGTTGGCTTTATATTTTGTGGCAAGGCTTCCTATTGTTAGGTAGAGATCATAGGCGGGTGCAGCCGCTAGTCGTGCACTAAAAACCACTAACCGACCAAGACAAACGAAAGGATTTTGAAGCTGAAGCATCAAAACCTTCTTCTTCTTGAAGACTGCAGCTAACCGCGCAGGGGTTTGGGAAAGAAAGCTTGAGGTGGACTCAAGAGTGGAGTAAGTACCTACGAGATTCAAGTGTGAGCTGTAAGTCATGAGGAGGATATTAAAAGTAGCGTACATTACGTTATTAAGTTTACAGGTCTTCACTTTAGCAAATCCCCTACATGGATAGAGTAGATTAGCATTGGATTAGAAGATAGCTGAATCAAAGGAAAAATATACTCATAGCTAATTTCTTGGACAATATCAGGGAATGACCCTTCTAGTTAAATGCCCCTGATCTATTATAAAAAACCTATGGTACATGTACTTTTCAGAATTCATTCTCGTCGCTCCCAGCGATAATGACATTATTGACCTTCAGTACCATGCGACAAAGTTGGGTTGCCAGCATCAATTGCTGCCTCTTCCCAATCAATGGGTCAATCACAAATGCATCCTTCATGTCATTGCTTCCAGTTTGCATGCAGTCCACTCCCAGTCTGGTGTTCTTCTCGGTAACTTGTCGGCTTTTGATACTGGCAAGGGTCTCGATTGGTGATAATCCAGAATTCTCAGCAAGGGCCATTGGGACAGCATCAAGAGCATCCGCAAATGCTCGCATAGCGTACTGCTCAAGTCCTGGTGATTTGACAGCAGCATCTTCTACGGCAAGGGAGCATGCAATTTCTGCAGCACCACCACCGTAGACTACGCGGTTATCCCGGACAAGATTTCGGACAACGCAAAGTGCATCGTGAAGAGAGCGTTTCGCCTCATCGATGATCTAAAATATGATGTCAGTGGATTCCATTTGTGTTTGAGAGAAGATATAATTACCATTTTGTTGCTGCCTCTGACGAAAATCGTGACAGCTCTTGTGTTTGCGCACTCCTCAATCACCAACATCTTCTCTCTCGTCGTACCAAAGCTCATCTCTCTGACGACTCCGGCCTTGCCAAGTTTTGCTGCTGACAAGTCCTCGAATCTGGGTACTATCCGTCCGTTGGTTGCAATAGCAATCAACTCAATTTCAGGACCTCCCACCCATCTGACGGCGGGTAATTTGTTCTGAAGTAGAAGATGGTTTGCCTCGTCATCAAAACCCCACTGGCAAATGACAAGATTTGCGCCGGTATCCTTGATCTGCTTGATCATTTCCTCAAACTTCTCCTTCTCGTAGTTCTGTAATTTCTTGAACTCCTCCACACTTGTTATATCCAACTTGTGCTTAGTCTTTGGCTTCGGTGGCTCGAAAGCGCATGTCAAGATAGCAATCTTGGCATCTCGAACCTCGTTCGGCATCTGTGGGTGGGAGAAGTCCTTGTCGACAATCACACCCTGGATAAGTAAAGAATCCTCGAGTGATCCTCCAACCTTCCCATCAACCTTGATCAAATCGAAATCGACGTCTTTGCGTTCAAGATCCGCGACAGAGAGGATAGCATCGACTGCGATATTTGCGAACTGGTCGTGGGCCTTGGAAACAATCTTGCTTCCCAAACTCGTTCTTGAGACCTTGACCAAGTTCTCTTTGTGTGTTTTGGTAAACTCGATAGTATCCGCGATCCTCTCCAACTCTGAAACTGCAATATCACAAGCCTGATCGTAACCATCTGCTATTCGGATTGGGTGGATTCCCTTGTCGATGAGTTCCGCAGCCTGTTCCAATAATGCACCGGCCAAAACAACCACACCCGTTGTGCCATCCCCAATCTCATCGTCTTGTGATTTTGAGAGCTCTACAAGGAGCTTTGCCACATGGTTCGAAATCTCCATCTGTCCCAGAATGGTGGCGCCATCGTTTGTAACTGTAATGTCTCCGTCTGAGGAAATGAGGATCTTGTCGAGTCCGCGGGGTCCTAATGAGGTCTTGACAATATTGGCTACTGTTCGGGCGGCGAGGATATGTGACTTGACGGCTTCGTTTCCGTGTTGACGCTTCTTCTTTCCTTGACTGCAAAGGAGTTAATGATAGAGAGCCCGCTGGAGGGGGGTACTTCTTACTCTCTAACCACGATGAATGGCCGTCCTTGTTCGTCCTTGATGACCGAAGCTGTAGCAGATACTTGTTAGCATACAAGGTCCACCTCCGGTCGCTTTTCTTGCATACCCTGGGACATATCAATATCTACAAGGCATTAGTTAGCTTGGGTCTCCAAAGTCCTTGGTTAGGTACTCACTCATCGCCATGTTGGGAGAAAATGAGGGTGATCGTAGCTCGTAAACAAGTCGTTATGTATCCCAACAAATAAAAAGGGCTTGACAAGAAGATTAGGCGGTCTTGCACAGCTTTCTATGTCATTAACGCGGTCAACCTATTCAGTCGCGTTGGAAAGCTTTTGCTTCGAAATTATTGGCGGCCTCAGGCAACAATATTTGTGGAAAATATCACGTTACCACAGCCCCTGTTCATCCCCTCATCCTTCTTTCCTCCTATAGAATCAACAATCGTTCTCCTTACTTCGCGCCAACAATGACGCTGGCCTGCTAAGGGTACTACTTGCAAAGAGCTGGCTCTGAAGATTCACCCCAGCGCGATTTCGTCTTGCCTCTCTGCTCATACGGGCTTATCGGGAGGGGCACCCGAAGAGGTATTCCGTTGCGCTGAGAGAGAAAGACTCAGAATTCAAGGCCCCAGGTCATCCTCTTCCTTTTTCGGAACTGATATAGATGCTTTCTAAAAGCTTGATGTGAGAGCCTCGGTCGCCGTTTCAAGGATCGCCACTTCCCACGGTTTTCTTTGAATGTCTAGGATACTCGTACAACCATGATCGAATCTTGCTTATGGAGAGAGTGAACTTACTTCGAATCTATTACAGAGCCATTCTAGGCGTAGATATCGTCAAAATTAGGCTATTCGTCTATTTTTGTGATCATCTGCAGCGTGGCAGCTGCCCGGGGGTATTTTGGCTGAAGCTGGTATTTGATGACATTTGGGGCCGCAATACTTGCGGAAATGGAAATTCATACCTTTGCTACCTCTCTAGTAAGAATCCTTCCCATCATTCCCAGTACATATGTTTAAAATTTACTAACTAATATTACTCCAGCAGATCTAGGTTGACAGAGTAGCACAATTGAGTGATGTATTTGTCCGTGGCTGTTATTAATTGCTATTGGAGATGGGATTTCGACGCGAACCCTTTCGTCAAGGCCTTGCTTTGATTAATGTTTAGTTTTATATATCTGGTCGAACAGTTGCGGATTTGTCTATGTTATCTTCGCGTCTTATTTCTTATTTCTCTTTCTATTCCATTATAATTACGACTTTTATTTCTCCGTCAATACCTAAGATGGAGAGAGAGGGATACAGGGTGTTTGAGAAAGTAGAAAAATTGAAGGGATTGATAGAGGTTTGGTACTTTAAAGGTGGCGGGGAAACTCGATGCCCCAGCTTCGGTCGTACAGAGTGCAAGTAGTGGGTCTAAGTCCTCAAAGGTGATTATTTTCTCTATTTTCCTATATGTCATACTCTCCGGGCTATCTGGCATTCTTGCTAATAATTGATATCTTATAGTTTGGTAGGAAATTTGTTCTTTTTTTTCTACTATTTGACAACCTCGTAAGCAAAAGTGTTTCAAGAGCTATTTTCTTATTATTCCCGGGCCTCTGGCTTCGACCTCACGCTCTTGCAAGTTGCCGCTCCTCGGTGTCAAGCACTTATACATCTCACGGCGACAGTTGCGGAAGGAAGATGGCGCTAGGTCGTTTTTTAAAATACCTAGGTACGATGGGTTTGAGGGACCGAGTTTGAAGGGTCGTTCCTTCCCTGAATGACTTGACCTCGCGACAAGAGGTCGAAGTCGCTCCTTCGCTCTTACCCTACCTCCAAGTGAATACCAACCCTACGACCGAAAATGGATTAGCGCCGAGTATAAACCCCACCTTCCTTTTGGATTCAAAATATCTTGCTCTCTTCTTTTCGAAAATTCCATCCGAGTTGGAAAGAAATATACCCGCTCTGGTTTGGTTGTTCATTCATTACCTGCGTTTGGCTTCGAGGACGGGCCGCCTGTACCTTTTCTTCAAAAATCATGATCTCATTTTCGACATCTTGATCGATGCTCTTGTATACCTACCGTTTCAAGTATAGGCATTTGACGGCAATTTTTGTGATCAGTTCATTCTGTGGGGTAAATGTGCCGATTGGTTACCGACATTCAAAAATGAGGCTATATTAACTGCCTCATCAGTTTTTCCACAACAGAGAATTCATGGAGTTATTATTGCAAAACTGGATTTCTGGGGTTGTGGTAGATTAAATACACTGTTATTTCCGAATCCGAGTTTTTTTTAATTGTTTCGTCGCTGCTGCGCTCCATCTCTCAGCTTCTCGACGTACTATTGTAATCATGAGGGTCAATACATTGCTTTACAGCATTGCTTTTCTTTCTTCTTTGGTGACTGCACAACTATCGGGACGAGTTGGACCGACTACTACTCGCGAAGCTAAGAGGGCGACGAAAGTTTGTAGTGTTCTCAGTTACGGGGGTGTTGCAAGCAAAACTTCCGACATTGGTCCACCATTAGCATCCGCGTTTGCGGCTTGCAAGAATGGGGGGACTGGTAAGCCATATCAATCCATTGATACCATCTGCGCGACTAACTACTTGCAGTTTATGTACCACCTGGAGATTATGGAATGAGTACCTGGGTTACTATGACTGGAGGAAACGCTTTTGCTCTTCAACTTGATGGTATCATTTACAGGACCGGGTAAATGAACATACGATCCTTCGATTTGAGAGGACATTGCTAATAATGGGTGAAGAACTGCTGGAGGACACATGATCATAGTTGAGAAAGGAACCGATTTCGAGTTCTACAGTAGTACATCCAAAGGAGCGGTTCAAGGCAATGGATACACTTTCCATGCACGTAAAGTCTCCCACTTTACAGGTAATGCTTCTCAGAAGCTAAATTTTCTCAGAAAATACCTACGGACCTCGCATTCTTCGTCTTGTCGGAACAAAAGACTTCTCAGTACATGACATTACCTTCGTTGATTGTGAGGCCCCTCCTTGAACATCCAGACCCAAGCTAAGTAGAAATAGCTCCTGCTTTCCATTTTGTCATGGATAATTCCAGCAATGGCGAGGTATATAACCTGATTATCAGAGGAGGAAATAGAGGTGGACTTGACGGTATCAATATATGGGGAAGCAATATCCATGTCCATGACGTGGAAGTTTCAAACAAGGACGAATGTGTGACTGTGAAAAGTCCTGCAAACGACATTTTGATAGAAAACATCAACTGCAACTGGAGTGGCGGGTGTGCGATGGGGTCCCTAGGCGCGAATACTCGTAAGTTCATATCCGGCAGTGCTTGTGGAAGCAGATAACCAACGGACATTGCGCAGAGATATCCAACATTCTCTACCGAAACATTTACACCTGGCAATCCAACCAAATGTACATGATCAAATCAAACGGCGGAAGTGGAAGCGTCACAAACTGCCAATTCAACAACTTCATTGGCCACACCAACGCCTACAGCCTAAATCTTAATGCCTTCTGGTCATCAATGTACCTGACCGCCCCCCCCCCCCCTCTCCCATCTTTCATCCATCCAAATCTTTTGCTAAACCCTACATAGGACAAAAGCGGACGGCAACGGCGTCTCCTACAAAAATATCAGCTTCAGCAATTGGCGAGGCACAGCCATGAACGGCGTCCAGAGAGCACCAATCCAAGTCCTCTGCCCCAGCGGCGTTCCCTGCACGGATATCAAGATCAATGATTTCTCAATGTGGACAGAAGCGGGAAGTTCGATACTTTATAAGTGCGAGAATAGTTTTGGGTCGGGGGCTTGTCTTGGGAGTGGGAGTGGGAGTGGGGCTTATACTAAGACTGTTACTGTTGGGTCTGCGCCGTAAGTATATTCTTTCTTCTTGGCTGTTTTGATTAGGATTTTGAAGGGGGAGTGGACGAGACATGGAAGAGTGATGTGCTGACGAAGATAATAGAACTAATTACGCGGCTCCTACTATGCCAGGTCAGTTAAATGCTTTGGCTATTACGGCTAGTATCCCGATCCCTACGATTCCTACTACTTTCTTCCCTGGCAAAGTTCCTGCTAGTACACTTCTTGGGCATTGATTTTTGTAAAGATGGTCATCGGAATCATCTGATAGTTAGTGGTTGGGTTGATAAGTGGTACTGAGTTTCTTCCTGTATATATTTTCCGTACACGAACGTAGATAAAACATACCAGAACAGTTAGGCATGATAAATTGCCACTGTCGTTTTCCTTGCACTTTTTTTCTCGCGAAATTCTTGTGTTAGCATCTATGAGAATATAAATAAAGCATACTTACTGTGTCAAATTCAAGTGTGATGTCCAGTGGTGAAAGCACTTTTAAAATTCTCAATAAAATTCTTGGCTCTGAATTTGAAATCCTGGTTGGTTACTGTATTTACCAACTGCAGAAGACTTGACCAGTTATGTGCGTGCTCATGTGAATTAAGTAGCTCGTCTAGTTTCTAATACTTGAGGACCTTTAGAAGATTAGAGTTAAGTAAATATATTCCAGAGCTTATGGAAAGTACATATTACAGTGTACTTCTCAAAACAGAACTTGTGTTAAAGAAATGATCGAGATATCTAGAATAATTAAATAAAGTAATAGAAGTTTAGTACACTTTAGGAGTATGTGGTATATGTTTGCTCTCATACTTATTGAGACTCTACCTAACCCTCAAAGCTATCCAATTTATCCTCCTATTTTCGTATTTTCGCTTCAGTAACTCATCTCATTTAAAGGCAAAAGAGGGGTAGACGACACGTAAGTAGCTGTGTGAAGTGGCTGATGATACTCAAGATTACCTAGTAGTTTATTCGACAAACGCAGCTTACTCGAAAGAGTTGGACAGAAAGATGGTGCCATTACCAATTGATCGGATCTCTCTGGGTAATTATGTTCAGAACAACCTTTTCAAAAAGACTTGGTTGAATAATGAACTGCGAGTTTCAGTACTGCCATCGAATTCCGCTTCCGCCATGGAAACAAAATAGCAACCAGCAAAATCGCACTCCGATTATGATTTGCAAAGTATTTTCTATCACCCAAACAAATATGATTATCTAACCGTCTAAATCTATCCCAACGTATAGTACATTTTAAACATTAACCCATCAAAGGTGTATGGAAATTTTCACAATCTAATTACGTTAGTTGAAGTTGCCGAGTAATGTTGAGTACACATACTTAGCTCTCGTCATTTCATTCTTCTTCACAACCTCACTCTCTTCATCCAATTCCCAGTACTTGTTACCAACAATCCGTTTCGGTTGTGGTAGGAATTCCAAATATGGAGCGGTGGTGTATAAATCAAGTTGTACATCTGTGGTTCATCAGTCTCTCTGCCTCTGGTTCACTTTCTTCTCATCTGTTAGTTTGGTTTCGGCTTACTGGTAAACTGTTCGGCATTCATAGGTGGTAAATATAAGAAGCGTACTGTATGTCTTAATGTGGCAAGAGCATCATCTCTCGTCACCATACCAGAGAGCTTGACGAACATCTTTGCTCTTCGAATACGGAGGCCTTGATATGCCTTGAGAGTGGTAGTGAGTTGAGATGTGGTCGGGCGGGGGCTAGTTTTGAGAAGGGATAAGAGACAATTTGTCAGTGTTGCGGCGCTCTCGATTGCTTCTGTGGAGAGAAATTTGTTAGTACTTCCATAACGGGGGATTCGGAGACTTCTAAGTTCTGGCGTTTCTTACGATTTCCACCTTGCCCCATCTAAGTTTTGAGTTAGTACACAAACGCTGGAGATCATCTTGAAGAGCACTCACATTAGGCGTCATCTTATGGATACTATCCCCAACACAAACGACCCTTCCCCAACTCCAAAACTCATGATTTGCCTCTTCAAGCGGCAAATAAGAAATCGAAGTCGTGTCCTTCATCAAATCCTTCAAGGTAATCTTATCTGTGAAGTGAAAATCTCCATACTCCTCAACTTGTTTCTCCATCTCTTCTCTCGTGTATCGAGGAATGTCTTTACCAAAGTATTTCTTATCTAGCTTTGAGAAAAAGAACCATTGGGGGAGACCGTGTTTGGAGACGAACATTAGAGATGATCTGTTAATGTCCGAGGAGGTATGACCGTCTCCTGGGGAAAGGGAGGGAGCAAAAGTTGAGATTCCGAAGATGGCGTTGTATTCTGCTGATACTTCTATGGGAGTGTTAGTAGTTGTTTTGTTTTCGCTTTTGTCGGAATCTCGACTCTTCCACAATAGACTCAACCCCCGGCATGAGTTCCCCAATGGAATCACAAGAACTCCATCTCCCCAAAACTTCAACAAGAAGCACTTACTATTCAAATCCCTCTTCATCAACCCCGGAGCCTCCTCCTCAGCAATCCTCTGCATTTCCTGTCTCGTCCGACTATGCACCCCATCAACGCCCACAACAAGATCCCCCACATACACACTCCCATCCTGACACTTAACCCTAACCTCATTCTCCCCATGCTCAAAAGAAATAACCTTCTTATTCAAAAGAATATTAGACTTATCCTCCAACTGCTCATAAAGACTACTTAAAAACATCCTTCTCTCCGCAATTCCCAATGGGTATCCCAATCTTGTTATCAATTAGCCCCCACATTGACGATCTGCATCCCCTTTTCGTCCAGGGTGCCACCAAAACCAAAACCAAAAATAAGGACACAACACAAAGAAATCTTTGGATAAAACTCACCTGTGCTCAACTAACGTCGGCCAATCTTGACAATTAATCAAAGCCCCATCACTCTTCCTCCGATACTGCACCGCCATCCTAGTAAGAAACCCCTTCATCTGATCCAAAACGCCCAGTTGATCCAAAATTCTCGATCCATTAGGCATAAGTACTATTCCCGCTCCCAACTGCGGCGAAAGCGTATCTCGTGCTTCGAGAAGTATGTAATTAATCTTTGCCTGGGAGAGCATATGGGCCATCGTTAAGCCAGCTACAGAGCCGCCGACCAGGATGGCGCAGAATTCTCGGGGTTTGGCTGGTTTGGACATTTTGAGAGCGATCTGTTCAGTTAGAGATTGGGGAATGAGTGTGGGAGTGAATGAATGGGAATTTAAGATACATGAGTTTGGTAGAGATGTTTTGAGATGAGAAGGATTTCTTTAGGGGCGTATTTGACCGAGGTCGTTGGGATGCGCTGATTGCTTGAAATATGGGTCCTAAAATCTTACTGCCTGTGCGGGCGTAAGCAAAGAGATGGAAATTCCCGATAGTTGGTTTGCTGTTCTCATTGGATAAGAGTTATCTTTTCAATCTCGGAAATCCGAGTTTAACTTTGTTACAGCTGGTAAGTTTGGGTTTCTCTGGAAAATGTGTGTACGACTGAATACTGGTGACTGGTCACCAGAAACAATTACCTGACAGGAACTTCCTTTTTCTCCCAAGGCCAGGCACAAAATATTTTTTCTGCGAACTTTAATAAATGAAATTATCCGAAACGACTTGGAGAATTGAGACCCTGGTTCTCCCAGAATATCTCAGATAATTTCAAACCCGCCTAACACTAAGTAGTTGAAGGAGGTGTGCCTAGAAGAAAGCCCGAATATCTTACTTAAACGCTGATGAAGTCTCGCAAACTTGAACTTAAACACGATTGAACTGAAAGCCCTGGCTTGTCAATACAACTTTGTATTCTTCTAGACATCCAATCGTTACAACATGCCGAGAGCAAAAACCAAGCCACAAAAGTACACGCAAGAAAGAAGAACAGGCCACGCATCAAACTCTTTAAATTTTCCCGGTGGAAGAAGCCCAAACTTCTTAGATCTATATGAATTGCGCCCACCGCTCCCCTTCCCTAGCTTCCTGAGCTGCTTTGACGGCCTTGAGTTGCCACCAAGGAAGATAACCCTCCCACAGAATTAATTCCATCGGTTCCTTTGTAGCGAATTCCCTATTCCACACATCCCATGAATGGCTATCCCAAAATTCCTCATCCATTTCCATGCATTCTTCAAGACCAGCCAAGGTCATGGGATTACCACCATAACCATGTAGAATGTAATCCAGTATTCTACTGAGATGAAGATCGTGGTTCTCGCTTCCGTCGATGCTGTAATTGAAGTCGAAGACTTCGATACCAGTGAGATGTAATCGCTCGAGGGGGAGGGTTCTCATATTTTCTACGAGTTGCTCTGCACCCGATTCAGGATTTGGCCATGCGTCGTAATAGTGATTCGTGTATCTATTAGAAGGCGTTGTGACTCCGATTACTTCTATCAAGGATAAGTCCTTAATTCCGGGATGCCTTTGAAGCAGAGCTGAAAGAGTGGTTGGCAATGTTCGGAAATGGGCCAGTTTCAAAGTTTTGAGATTGGGAAGTGTGAGGCAAGAGGCGTCAAACAGTACATCCAGATCGTCGTGAATATAGTCAAATCGTAACTGTTGATCGATTGGTCTGTGTATGCCGAGGTCCAGCGAGAGATGCGTAAGAGAAGTAAGTGTTTCTAGTAACTTAGGTACATCCCCCCATCGAGCATTGGCTGCCGGGAATTTCTCGTAGTTCCAACCATCCCAGTTACCCTGCGGAAGGGCAGGATCCGACTCAAGTAGTATGTCAAGATGTGTCAGGTTTTTGAATATGGAGACGGTCAGGGCAAGATGTTCCGGGGCGAGGTCATGGAAAGCATCATATTGAATACGTGGTCTTCTCTCAACCCATTGGCGTGCAGTCTTGAAGTCGTCAAAGTAATGCTTGATCGATCCTGTTTTGTGTTTTGAAGTTAGCAATATTCGGCTCTGGGCGAGCAAATGAATTGAAAATGAAGAAGTCTCAGGTGTTCAACGAACCTGGGATATGGGAATCGTCCTGAAAATCGCAATTATCTCCATAGGGAGTCCGTGTCCAATGACCTTGAATCGCAATCTGTGATATCCTAATGTGTGGGAACTTTGCAACTGTCTGGAAGAGAGTGATCAGAAGGTCTTTCTCTATGGAATGTCCTGTAAGCCTCTTGTCCAGCAGTGGGCAATCAGGAGACCATGTGCAAGTGCACTCATGTGAACAACGGAAATCATTACATGGACCATTGAACAATATAACGGAGGTGATTTTGGGGAACGATTCAAAAATTTTGACTAAATTATCCTCCGGCGTGTTTACGCCCAACCTAGTAATGAAGTTATTCAAGTGTATATCCACAACATTTGCTGGAATGAGAGAAATATATTTTGGGTAAGGAAGCAGGGAACCGGAAACAGAAAACAGAAAACAGCATACGCTCTAAAGGACTTGGAATGATAGGAGACAGTTGGAACAGGGTAGCGGTGCAAATCAAGACATAAAGTTTTGAGATTGTGAAACAATTCTGGCTTCTTCTTCAAGTTGCTGCTTTCGAAGGCGGTCAAGTTGATTGATCTAATCAAGTAAGGACTCAGAAAGAAATGTAACTCCCGACCAGAAAGTCTAGCGCATCGAATATCTTCTGTGCTGAGGAAGGATGCGATAATTGAGAAAGTATCGAGAGAAAGTAGCCTAAGAACACATTCGCCAGCTCTATAAGAAGAAGAAGGGTTGCAATCGCTCTTTCCTTTCAAAGGCACCTTCGGACGATATAAAAGGCAGGTTTTTGTTTTGGTCATGTTTTGTTGTTTGGAGGAAAGAGCTTCTAGGCGGCAACTTCCTTCCCAACTACCTTGAGGTGTTACTAACACGTGACCAACTTCCGCCGTTATTCTGCCATTCGCGAAGCTCTCACGTCGCGTTAAAGAACTCTGGCCCAAGCCCAACCTCTTGACTTTCCACTCAAGCTCTCTGCCACTTGCGATAGAAGCATAGGAGGGTGTCCATTCCATGAATCCATATCAATTCACACTTCTTCACCAGTTCGATTGTCTCTCCAGGGTTTTGCGCATTGGTTGACCACACTGTCGCATCTCAGCACCTTTCAAGCACAAACTCCTACAGCCACCATCCAACATGCCTCCTCGTAAGTCAAACATGCTTATCTCCTCCAATCGATGCGCCATATCTTAGAGAGGATGCGCCATACATACAGCTTGCGAAATTTGGCGAGAGAATGAAAGCTAATGGCGCGGCGCATAGAACTTTTTGAAGACGAAGGCTCTGAGAGGGGAACCTCCTCCCCTCCTCCCCCCACCCGCACCGTTCCAGTCAAGAAAGAGACGAAAACTACTCCCAAGACGACGCCCAAGCCTAAGCAGAATGGCAAGTCCAAGGCAACACCAGAGGAAAAGGAAGAGCAGGACGAGTTGATGGTAGATGAGGAGAAGGAAGGTAGTAACGACGAAAACGGAGATGAGGATATTGGAGAAGACGAGTGGGTAACTGCGAATTGACCATCAATACTCGACTAACGTTGGACGTTACAGATACGTAGTTGAGAAGATAACTGCCCATACAATTGATGATGAGGTAGGAAGCTCCCTATTCGCGAGAAGGCAACTGGCTAATTGGGTTCTAGACTGGCGAGCTTAGATTTGAAGTCAAGTGGGAGGGCTATTCTAAGAAGGCCGATCGTACCTGGGAGCCAGAAGAAAATCTGTTTGTAGTACCGCCATTTGAAGATGCCGAATATGCTAACTTAATTGCTCAGAGAAACCGCATCCGAAATCTTGAACAACTATCTCGCAGGTCTCGGAGGCAAAGAGAAGATATTGCAGGATTACCAAGATGCAAAGGCCGCTGGAGGCGAGACCAAAGGAAGAAAACGGGGTAGATCGAGTGTCGGCGCAAATAATGGAGCTCCAGCTAAGAAAGGACGAAAGAGCCACCCGGCATCCGCGACTCCACCAGCGATGAAAGAGTTTAAGCCTCCTACTGGCAGCTGGGAAGAAGATGTTATTGCGATTGATGCTTGCGAAGGTTCCGAGGGAAATGTCGTTGTCTACTTGACATGGAAGGGTAACCACAAGACACAGCACCCACTTTCACAGGTTTATAAGCGCTGCCCACAAAGAGTAAGGATTGACCCGGGGAAACTTACAGCATGAGAGGCTAACTTATTTAGATGTTGAAATTCTACGAGCAGCACTTGGTTTTCAAGAAGACGGAAGTTGGAGAGGAGGATTAGGAGCTTCGTGCTTTCTCCAGTTTACCATTTCAAACATTCCGCACTTCCATCTTCAGCGAAAATTCCCACCGTTTTCCGACTTCAGCTCACGCCTTCATGTCACAACAGTCTTCATTTGCTCTTCGTCGCTCTCTTTGCTGTAGCTTTGTCGGGGCCATGGATTCTGCTTTGGAAAAAGTGGCTACAGGATATATGCGAGGTACAGACTTCTTTACGCTTAATTAAAAATGTACAGATAGTAGCGAAGGAAAAGCGAAGGTAGTACCCAAAATACAAGTTTAGTAAAATCCAAGATTTGCAAATCATGTATTGAACTGCGGTGGTCTCTGTTTCCATACATTGCTAACAATCTGCTAGACATAAATCTCGAAACGGCTCCCCCCCCTAAAACTAAAACCCCAACTGCCGGAACAGGATTAGAAATTACTATACGTCCTTTCCCTGTACAAAATCTAAGATGATACGAAACAAGCCAATAACAAAACCCACAAAAATCTACAGAAACTACCTTAAGTCTAACAATCGCAATACTATAGAACAAGGTTTATCCAAAACTAGAAGCTTAGGTAGTGGGATACGGTCAGTTGCAGAGGCTTTAACAAATGAGCGGGAACGTCAGGAATTGGCCGAGGCATTAGCAAACATCGCAAGAAACCACCCATCAGATCTTAAAAAAATCGTCAGCGATTATTCAATAGAGAGAATCATTCCTATGCCTCCTATGCCAATGCGTCTGTAAGTTAGCGACATTTCTTTCTAAAAATACTCATGCTGATAAGACTTAGTGGGGCCGCAAATGCGAATACACCTTCCACAACTGGCGCGACACCCTCAAAGAAGCTCTCCAACCATCAAACTTGGGCGCCGATATGATATTTATCGTCAAAGAATTGACGATTATCGATAAATATCAGTTTTTGGCGCTAGTGCTCTATGTACTAAATAATCATCACATGACTTATATTTACTCTTTAAAGTCTACTTTCTTATAATAAAAATTTGTCCTATAAATCTCAATCTAATAAAAAGACACAATAATCATAGAATTCGTCTATTAAATCGATAAATAATAGTAATTAACTATAGAAAACATGTGACTCCGATGGATTTTTTATTAAAAGTTAGGGCTAACTATTCTATTGGCTTTTGGCTGGATTAACTATTTTCCGGCGATAATCGTTATATTATCTATAATTATCGGGTCACTTCAATCCGATACGATTATTATCGTATACCCCCTCGATATGCCACCGGTAATATCGGCGCCCAAGTGCGCCAACCATCATCAACCTGCAAAATCAACAAGACAACAAACCAGCCTCTCCAAAGCCAATCGCCATGGCCGCTCAACTCCCACAAGAAGCTGAACCACCGACAGATCGTTCCTACGGAATGGTAACCCTCCGTTACACCTCATCTCCATCTTCAAACACAGCCTCAGCCTCAGCTTCAACAGCCTCGCCACCAGAACCAACGAAGTCAACAACAAATAACCTCCAAGTCCTACTCATCCACCAAAAGACCCTCAACTCAGGACCCCCCTTCTGGACATTCCCCAAGGGCCATCCCGAACCAGGCGATGAAACACTCCTAGACACCGCACGAAGAGAGTTACTAGAGGAAACAGGCGTGGTTGTGGGAAAGCAGGATGTCCTATGTTTCCCCTCTCCAACTCCCGACAGCAAGCAAGACAGGGAGAAAGCCGAGGGCGAGGAAGCAGCAACAGAATTGACGCTTGAGGAGAGATATCGCATCCCGTATAAACCCAAACCCACCCCCTCCGATTCCCAAAACCCCTCATCCAACCCCCCACAAGAACCACCAAAAGAATCCAGTCCACC
Source organism: Hymenoscyphus fructigenus (assembly GCA_001414455.1). Lineage (NCBI taxonomy): Eukaryota > Fungi > Ascomycota > Leotiomycetes > Helotiales > Helotiaceae > Hymenoscyphus > Hymenoscyphus fructigenus. Next base: position 218,226 of record LKUV01000031.1, on the reverse strand, counting down.
TAAATCACCAGAAAAGGCGCAGCAGTCAGAAAATTCAACATTCCAAGAACCATATACCTCACCCAATAGAACACGTGGGAAGGTTGTTACTTACTACGTCGCTTTCCTACCTCCCCATCACCGAGTCAATCAAGATCCAAACCAGGAATTGAAACTTCAAGAGAAAGAGGTCGCGGCTGCCAAATGGATGAGTCTCGATGAAGCAATGGTCACTATCCAGTTTCCGGAGGGGAGGGAGGTATTGAGGGGTGTTAGGGAGGCGATTGAAAAAGTGGGTGGGGTTAAGATGTGTGGAAGGATGGGACCAAATGATGGGGGTGCGAAAGATGGTGCGAAAGATGGCAAGTTGTGAGTCTGAGCTTGAGCTTGATAGTGAAGGGGAGTATATTATGAGGGGTTGGAAAGGAACGTTGATTTGCAATTTGCTGGTGATCATAGATGGGAGGGGGTGGCAAGTGAGAGCGAGAGCGAGAGAAGCACCGTGTTTTCATCGCTCGCAAGATTTTCAAGAAGTCAATAAGATACCAAAGGGAAGCAAAGAATTATTAAGATAGCCAATTTGATTTACTTTTCTTAGCACTCAATGGCTAAAACACAGACACCCCCAACAAGGAACAACATCAAAAAAGGGAAAAAAAAAGAGAACCACAGCAAGAACCAAAGAACTATAGGCAAATAAAAGGAGACATCAAAAATGGAATAAAAGAAGCCCTTAATGCACAATGAATCCCCAGGACCAAAACCTGATTCGCTTTCTTCTCATCCTTCCCCCCTTCCCTTCCCTACAAACATCTCTTTTTTAGTACAACCATCACTGCTCCTCCCAACGAAAAAACAACAACAACATATGTAACTTGCTTGCTCAGGCTCCCGCAAAACAAACAAAAGGAGAAAAACACATCTACCATGCGAGGAAGATAAATGCAAAGGTTCCCAAAGTTAATACACCCCATCACCAGATCTATAAACACTCTTCCACCCCATTCTCCCGTGTTATATCATTAGTCGGTGGTGTATCATGATCGAGGGCCATTTAATGCATTTCCTCCTTCTGCCACAGCCTTGAGGATCAAATCTCGGGCCATGTCAACGCCCTCTGCACTTCCGATAATCTCGATTGCCTCATCTCTAGCTTGGTCGCGGGGCACGGTGATCTTGCAACCGGTAGCCTTTCGGATACTGTTGACCTTGCTTCCACCTTGACCGATAACATATCTGTATGTGCTTGGGTCTGGAAGGGTGAGGTATCCGATGGTAGAGTTTTGGAGAGCTTGTTCGATGGCTGCTGCAATGATAGATCTTGCCTTTTCGACACTTTCGGGGGAGCCACGAAGGACCCATGGGATTTCTCCTTCTAATCCGGAATCATCAATGTCAGCAGTCTGGAATTCATGTGCTCCAGCAGCTGTCTCGGCGTCATCTGTGATTAATGGTAGTGCCTTGTTTGATCGTGCTGGAGCGGCGGACTTTGGTGGCACATCATTTCTGTGGACATCAATCGTGACCTTGTGGTTGTTGCGGAGTTGGCGGAAGAATTGCCCATTGTCGGAAACAATGTGGTGAACCTTCCGCGGCATTTGTAAAGTCTCACCTTCCTGCTCCTTGACGAGGTTCAGGATATGCGATTTGGCGTTCTCAACATCTGCGGGCAAACCAGTGATCTTGATATCAGTCTCGTCACTGTTTTGTCTTGGGATATCAATCGAAACCTTGAACTTAGTTTCCAAGTCTCTCTTGGTCTCTCCACCTCGACCAATCAAGGATCGGTGCTTATCTGTTGGAACATCAATAACTTCGGTGGTTCGGCTTTCGAAATCAGCAACCATGCGCTCAATGGTAGCAATGATCTTATCGACAACATCCACAGTGCCAGTGACCTTGATGGTATTTCCATCAGCATCAGCCTTGGGGAATTGCACTGTTTGGCCGGATGAGTTGGTTCCGCCTGCCTTTAGGACAATCTCTCCAATGGTTGCACCTAAATTCATTAGCATTATTGAAAGACGGATATTAGTGTATTAGCTTACCTTTGCCTCCGATGAGAGCTCGATGATGCTTCTTGTCAACCTCGACTGTCTTGGTGACTGTGTGATCAAAGACATCTTTCTTTTCTTCAATCATTTTCTTGGCCTGTGCTACCGCAGATTTGGTACCCTTGATCTGAATCTCCACTCTTGTTGAAGGATCCTGGATGTCTCGTGCATTTGGGATGTCAATCTTCGCACCTGACTCTTGACGAACTTTGTCCATCTCGGCACCCCGTTGACCGATGAGCGAAGGAATTTGGCCAGCTTGGACGGAAACGGTCGCAGAGTGTGATGTGTCTTTAGTGTATTGAAGCAACTCCAAAATTTCCGACTTGACCTCATCTGCACCCTTCTTGGGGCCTCTGATGATCACCTCATCTGGTTCCTGTTGCTGTCTGCCATTGTGTCGACCACCAGCTTCACTTGCTGCATCAGCGCTAGAATGATCATCTTTGGCTGGGCGGGAATGAGGGAAACGAATCTGAACGTTCTTGTACTTTCTTTCGAGCTTCTTGATTTGAGATCCCCCAGCACCGATGAGTTCACTGTGGTACTTGGGCTCGACCTTGAGAACATAGGTAGTTTCGTCAGCCCAATGTTTTCCAAGAGTGGTGATGTGAGCCTTGGCTTTCTCTGCCTTGGCCTTTGGACCCTTCAACTCGACTACTCCGTCTTTGACTTGGATCTCGACATCGAAAGTCTCCTTGAGATCTTTAATGTTGCTACCACCCTTTCCAATCAATTGATTAGCGTGTTTTTGTGGGAAGTCGAAGGACATGGTGAAGCCACGCTCCTTTTCATCCTCGGTCTCCTGCACAAGCCAGTTCTTTACATCCTCCTCAAGGCTGTTCACGGCAGGTTCCGGGCCACGGAATGTCAAAAGCGTTCCACGAGGGACAACTCTAACCGGAAATTGACCAGCGGGGCGCTTGTCATTGTGACTCTTGATGAATTTCTGTAATCTCGAGTGGAATCTAAAATTGTTAGTAAAAAATATATGCACGGGGAAAAAAGCACTTACACTTGGGGAACCTCAACCTTGGTCTCGATAATCTTGCCTTGAGCAGCTATGCTATCCAAAATGTGCTTTCTGGCAGCGTCCAACCCTTGCTTGAATGCCTTTACCTCGGAGGCACTTGGCTGGCCTCGGGGTACCGTGTACTGGGGAACTTGACCTTCTTCACCCTCGAAAACAAGGACTGCAGGGGCGCCCTTAACGTCAGGAATAACAAGGTGGACTCCGAAATCCTCCTTGACTCTAGACATATAGGCCCTCTGGAGATGCTGGTGAAAAAAGGAGTCAATATCCAATGCAGTGACACGGGACGGTGGATGAGCTTCCAAAATTTGTCTAAGCTCGGATTGTGCCTTGATGGCGTTCTTTCCGTCGCGCGAATACAATTCCCAAGGAGCAACTGTGCCATCTGGGTTGAAAGGGGTACGGATGTTTGCTGCGTGGGATTTCTCAAGTCTCTTGAGCTCATCACGATTTCGCAAATAATGTGTCAGATTGCGTGCATGATTGCCAGCTGAAGGCACATTTCGCAATTGCTTGATCAAATCAAGACTCGAAATTTGCATTCCCATTGCCAAGTCCATGGCCTTGTCCAGTCCAGATGAAAGCTTGTCAGCTGGTCCCACAACCGTGATCACATCATCCTCGTCGTCGCCCGGCAAAATAATAGCACATCCAGTTTCAGCATGGAATTCTTCTGGAGAAACACCCAAGTTACCAATCACGAATTGATGACGACCTTTGTCGATGGCCAATTGTTCCAGAGTAAGTTGTCGTTGAAGGGCTTGAGCGAGCTGTTCAATCTCAACACGTGCCGCCTGAACAGCAGCTCGGTCACCAGCAAGTGTGATGTGATTATCTCCTTCGGCTGGGATGAATGCTGGAGCTTGACCTCTAGGTGGCAATGATGGTGGTGGTTGCGAATTCCAGATGTGATGCGAAGGGACTCGAACTTGTACACCGTGGGATTCCTCCAAAGCTTCAGTTCGGGAGTTGTGTGGGCCAGCAATAAAGGGATAAAACTCCGCTGGGATATTTCGGAGTTTTGCGTTCACTGTAGCCGTTCGCTCGCTGGCAATCTTGCTAACAGCTTCCCTGGCCATTCGGATTGCGATTGGGTTTCCTTCAATTACAATAATGATTTGGTCATCATCCTCGTCCGCCGGCTCCTGCGTATCCTCCGACTTGGGCAATTGGATTCGTGCACCAGACATTTCTTGTAGTGACTTTATTGTGGATCCCCCTTTTCCAATGACATGTGCCCTCGCGGATCGTGGAAATGGAACATTCAGAGAAGACTAGTTGCAATTAGCAATGCTCTAAGTTTTGCAGATTGGAAAAATGGCCTACCTTGGTATTGATTTGCGATCCCAATTCCTTGAAAGCCTGACGCTTGATGGAGTCTGGAATTTGAGAGCCCCCCGCACTAATTTTGATAACTCCCCCTTCTCCAGTGGTCTGGGTAAGGTTTGCTCTGTACTTCTTATTGATGTCTCGGAGAACCTCTGGCAATGGTTTTCTGGTAGCGGATCGAGGTAATTCCTTTGGTTCAAAGGTATATACAGGTCCGGTAACCTGGCCAGCCAAAGATTGAACCCCGCCATTTGGTCTCGGTGTGTTGGCCCCGGATTTGGGCGTGGAGCTGCCATTTGTCGCAACACCATTTCCATTGGCAGCAGGCGCACCTGATTTAGCGCCCCAGATGGGAGTTGTACGATTCGCATTTTGTGCGCCGCTCAGTCCAGGAAATAACTCGTTCGATTGTGTGTCGATGGGCTTATTTTCCTTGGTTGGGGGAGCCTCTTTTTGCTTTCCAGCAGCTTTCGTTGACATTGGTGCTGCCCATCCTGGAGCAGATTCATCAATAGATTCAATGATGCTAGAAGATGCAGGATGAGGATGTGGTGTCAAGTCCTCCTCATCCGGAACCTCCTCAACAGTTGTCTTGTGCGCCTCGTCATGTTTGGCCATTAATCTTTGAGCAGCAGACAAGCCTCCATTGGTTCCTGAGGTTGCGCTCTGAGCGCTGGCATCTGCGGAAGCCATAGCAAGACTGTGGTGGTTGTTCAATGGATATTCGTAGATGGGGAAGAAATCGGGTTCAGAGTCGAAAGGATGATGAATTCACGATGGGTTATTAGGAGGACAGTGGAACACTAAGTAAGCGGATGGTTAGCAAATCTGCCAATAGATATGGTGTTAACTCTAGACTTGAAGGCCTGGCTTTGAATGTGCTAGATTGGTGTGTTGTGCTGTGCTGTGCTTTGCTAAGCCAATTCAGCAAGGGGACGACCGACGTACGGTATTGAGGCCACGGAAACAATTGACAGCAGGGTCTCAACTTCACAGTAACTGCATAAAGGGCAATGCAGAAATGAGGCGAAGAAATGTGGTTGAGAATTGGATAAGTTCGTAATGCGTATGCAAGAAGCCGTCCAAGGAGTGGTGAGGTGTCAAGAAGATAACTTTTTGGTTCTGGGGGACCTGAACTGGTGACGGGAGCTTGAATGTCCAATTCAGGAAGTGGAGTTCGCTTAGGCCCACCTAACCAAAGGACACAGTGCTTGTGGTGCGTGAATGTTGCAAGGGTTGTTTTGCTAGCAAATAAGAACTTACCAATTAGAGTTTGTTTTATTAGTATACCTAGTGAATGAGAAATGTCGAGATATTGTAATTAATTGATTGATACAATAGCTACTCTATTAAACAATGTCAAGGTTGCTAAGCTCGACAGTGGCTGCTGACACGTGATTACCCTAAATTCCATCTTATCCAAGTGTGGAGACGATTGCACTAGAAAAGCCTAGAAGCCTCTAAGACAACAGTTGAGTTAAAACGTCATGATACATTAGAGCTATTCTCCAAAAGTCAATCGGATATGCGAAGGGTAAATCTTCCGCTAGTTATATGGCTCTCACCAGGAGCATTAGCAAACGGGAAGTACGTGATTGCCGAGGAATTGTAGTATTCAGAATTGAAAAGGAATGAGAGATTATGGGAAATTAACTTGCTTTACTTCATAATTCTTTTTAAAAGATTTTGATAATCAACCTAAATTGCCCTATTTTTTAGGATCAATCACTCCATTATCCCAGATGTGTAGAATAATACTTCCAATTATACGAAGCACCTGGAATCAACAAGGTGGTAGCCATATCCCATCAGGTGCGGCAGTGGACGTTGTGGGTCACTGTGGCTGGTGCCAGTGAATTCAGCCAATAATATCTTAGCATCTCCAAGAAATGAACGATATGATTGGTTTGCACAACCACAGTGACCCACAACGTCCACTGCCGCACCTGATGGGATAGAATAATTGGGCCACCAAACCCAAGGAAATGAGGACACCTTACCTGGCCTGAACTGACAATAGTTATACTAAATCATGGTTTCAACAATTCCTATGATTTAAAAATAGGTAGATGAATCGTAAAGAGTATCAAGACCGAGAGCCCTTGATACTTCTCAACTGATCATGTAAATGTAAGTCACAGCAAGTGTATGTGGAATGATTATTAAAACATTCAACGTCACAACATACACTCCGTAAATAAAGAAGCCTGTTGGAAGAAGGAAATCCGTGGGTAAACTTAGCTAACATTACCCAAATATCTTGGGACAATTGAACTTGATTGTTTCAAAACAACTAGAATAAATCCCAAATTGTTCCAAGCTGCTAGAATAACGAGAACGGTTGGCAGGTACGAACCTGAAGTATTTACTGCCACTCATATTGACCATTCCGCAAAAGGCCCCCAAAGTAAAGAGGCCAAATTTTGGGTGTCTCTTGACAAGAAGAAGATTTTTGAATGCGAATGACCTGCCGCTGGGGCGGATGGCTTGTATTTCAAAGATTTCGAAACCAACGGACGTACAAGTAGGCAACGAAGTGAGACTTCATAGGAGGTGGGCGCAGCTCCGACGATGTCAGTATCCCAATACCTCCCCATCGGTACCAACAAACCGCAACACCCACAACAAAGACAAAACAAACGGGCATCGCACGAGACCAAGTACAAACGAGGTCTCTGCAGGTCAAGTGAGTTTGGAGCGGCCGTCGGTTGCGTCTGTCGAGAGAATTTTGAGCATGAGAGTGTTGCTATCCTTGGCACTCAAATGAGGGGTTCGATAGCTACTCAATCGGGGAATTTTCCAGATGTACTTCCCGTCAAACTTGAGCCGAAGAAGACGTGTTCCTGCGTGACGGTGTGCATTTCGATATCGAGGTACATATTTTGTATGATGTGCAAAACGGACATCTTGCAGATTGAGCCCCTCGACGGATGGCGTGCCGGTTTACACGGAGGGATTTCGCGGGACATTGTTGATGTCCTTTTTTTTGTTTTTTTTTGTTTTTTTGTTCTTCTTTGTTTTTCTTTGTCAAGAGGTTACTCGGCTAGTCCCGCGAGTTCGGAATAAGATAGGGCTGGGATGAACTCTTGGAGAAAGTTCTTGGACCAACTTGACAGATTCTTGTTTCCAGGACCGCATCATGAGTGGGAGGCGAAAACAGGGAAGCTTCCTTTTGGAAACGGGCGGAGCAACGACCCTGATCTCGCAGCTTGGGCCAGGCCACGTTCGTACAGCATCATGGCCGTGGCCTGGCGAGCCACTTTTGAAAGAGTTGGAGGAGTTCTGAAAGCCATGTACCATGTACCTCAACGGAGAACACGGCGTCTATTGCCTCTTGAATGTAGGCATACCACACCACCACCATCACCACACCTGCTCGGCGGAAAGATGGTGGCAGCACCTACTTGTTGCAAGATTATTGGATGCATCTGCAGCCCTCACGCAAGTTCATGTCTTGAGGATCATTTTCGGGGCCGGTTGGCTGAACGGTATAACGCAGCACAACGATGTTTGGGAATGTGTAGGTAAGAAGGATGCACCTGTACATGTACAGTGTAGGAGATAGGACTTTTGAAGAGGAGGAGGAGGAGGAGGAGGAGGAGGAGGAGGAGGATCAGAGAGGATGGGGTGATGAGCCTGAGGATGTACAGTCCATGTATGGTCTCTGCTGGCATCGGAGATGCGAAAAACGAGTGGCTCATCTACTCTCTCCAAAGACGTTCAGAGTACAGGAATTGTATTTGGCCGATGCATTGTCTCTGGTGTTGAGCTCACCGGGACAATGTCGAGATCAAACAGAAAGAGAGGAGCTTCGTTTGCGAATAGCATCGAGCCAATCTCTCCCATGCTCCGAACAGTACCGAACGACTTGTAGCTTGATGCAGGACGCAGGATTGTCGGAAAGAAGGAAAGGGAAGGGCGGGTTGAAGGACGATGGGGATGATCTGGAAGTAAAAGGTTGAAATAATTGAGCAATTGAAGCAGTCTTGAGGCCGTACATAGAATGCAAAATTTGATCTCTATTTTTCAAAGTCTTCGAGTAGCGGCTATATGTTGAGGCCCAATCGGGGCAGATGCTGGATCAAGATAGATTTCCTGAACCGTGGACCTTGCCTTGGTTGTCTACAATTGGGTCGATCTTGAATTGAGAGCGAGACTCGCCAGCAAACTCGTAGGAATCCAATCTTTCCTGGTGCCCAAAGCTCGAGTTGTTGAAGCTGTCGAAGGTGAACTCCTCCAGTCCTCCTTCCTTTCCCCCACCAACCCCAGCCTCAACACCACACCATAGGTCCATCGCCTACGGGAGTCCGTACCTACCTACGCTACCTACGCTATCTACGCTATCTACCGCTGGGCCACCACAGCACCACCTACTCTACACACTTCACCTTCGCGCGACCTTTCCAAAACAATTCAATCTTCCGAACCTCATCCTCACGATAACGGTACACAACACCACCCTCCTCCCCCTCTTTCGTCCCCCGCCATCCATTTCCCTCCCCTCTCGACAGGACGACGTTGCGCCGGCCCCCAAAGGAAGCTCTGACGCTGACAGACATCGCCAAACCTACGGCCCTACTGTCCCTTACCCGTCCGTACCGTATTTACAGCCCACCCTACCTACTGCTGGACCTCGACACACCTGATCCTTTCCGCCTACCTGCACGATCTGATTGGTTTACAATCTCACCTTCACCCTTCCCTCCAAACGGCGGTTGTGACCAGACTGGGTCTCCTTCGTCACCATGGAAAAGATCAAGAGCACCTCCAAACGTCTGACCAAAAAGCCTCCCCCGTCGGTATGCGATAATACTCCCTCTCTGCGCAGCCAGAAGAGCACCGGGAGCCTCCAACGCAACAACACCACCGCCGGCCCATACACTTCCTACCAAAGATCGAACAACGCACAGGGCCACGCCCGCAAAACCACTTCTCCCAATCCCGCCCTCTATACTTCAACCTCGTCCAATTCCTCGCTCGATTATCAATACTCGGGGCCGTCACCAGCACAAAGCGCCTCAGACTTCAGTGGCGGGCTTAACCAGAGTGGCGTTCACCATAGTTCAACCCATAGTTCGACGCGTCGATTGAGCGAACACGACGAACTCCTTGGGGCACCGTTCGATGGGTCGGGCATATTGAACCATTTGGACTCATCAAAGGTGACGGGCTATCAGAGCTCTTTGCGACGACCTCCTCCACCACCCTTATCTCATACCAGCCCGGATCCTCGAGGTCTTGGCCCACCACTACGACATTCGTCAAGCTTTACCAACGGCGATAGGATGATGAACGAAAAGTCAACACCGCGCATTGGTGAGAACCAACTCATCAGTCCAAAGCGCTACTCGGATGAGACCAAGGAGCCCAAATCCAGCATGATTCGGAAGAAGTCAGGTTTCTCAGGTTTCATGAATCAGATTGGAATCGGTTCGCCAAGAGGGGTCAAGATATCAGCACCAGAGAATCCAGTTCATGTTACCCATGTGGGATATGATCAGGATACTGGCCAATTCACGGTAAGTCAAAGATCGATCTTCAAAGTTGAAGGTGAAAAGTAGCTAATGATGACAATCAGGGTCTTCCCAAAGAATGGCAGCGCATGCTCAATGATAGCGGAATTACCAAAAAGGAACAGGAACAACACCCGCAGACAATCGTGGACATTGTGGGATTTTATAATGAAAATGCCAACAAGGGAGGAGATGAGGTTTGGGACAAGTTTGATCACGCAAACGTACCAGAAATGCGAACAGCTCCAAATGCTACCCCTCTTTCGCCAGCTCTTTTGAACACACCAGGCTATGGTTCTGTGGCAAGTCCACCTGCGAGTCCTCGATTCCCCGCAAACCACGAGACGAGCTTCGAAAATCCTAGATCGCCCCCTCCTGTCCCACGAGGTACAGTTCCAGGCCCCCCTCAAGGTTTGGCGTTGGCTCTTCAACAGAAGGATACAAACGGCCTTGTGCCTAGTCGCCCAGCACCAAGACCACCAGTTCAGCATCAAGGTCCTACCCGGGTCGCTCCACCCCCGCCCATGATGGGAAAAGACTCTGGTATTGGAATGCCTCGTCAAAGTGAAGATCTACCTGCGCTGGCCTATATACCACCTCCGCAATCCGAATCGCAGATGCTTCCTGGAGAGGGGCAACGCTCACGTTCAAACTCGAAAGTAAACGGAACTTCACCTTACGCGACCCCCATTCAAGCGAATTCTCAACAATACACTTACCAACAACAGCTTATTGAGCAACAACAGACTGCTATGTATCAATCGCAACAAGCACAGCAAAATCAATTGGCACGTGCCCCAAGTAAGCACAAGCCTGCGCAAACTCCACCTACTCCTCAAGGCCAATTTCAACAGCGTGCGCCAGAACTTAATGGTGTGCCACATCCAAGTCAGCAAGCCAGACAAGTCCCTGGTCCTCGCCCACGACAACGACCTCGTCAAAGTGCTGGTTTTGATGTAGTAGCCCGACTAAAGCAGATTTGCACTGAAGGTGACCCAAGAGAAATTTACAAGGATTTAACCAAAATTGGCCAAGGAGCTTCTGGTGGTGTGTATACTGGATATGAGAGAGGAACTAATCGATTGGTTGCCATCAAGCAGATGAACCTTGAACAACAGCCAAAGAAAGACCTAATTATTAACGAGATTCTTGTCATGAAGGACAGTTCTCATCCTAACATTGTTAATTTCATTGATAGCTTCCTTGTAACTGGAGAACTGTGGGTTATCATGGAATTCATGGAAGGAGGAAGCTTGACTGATGTTGTCACCTTTAACATTATGTCTGAAGGTCAAATCGGTTCAGTTTGCAGAGAGACACTAAAGGGCCTACAACACCTACATTCAAAGGGCGTTATTCATCGTGATATCAAATCAGATAACATTCTTCTCTCATTAGATGGAAATATTAAGCTAAGTAAGTCAATCCTTAACAGTCAGACTTGGTCTCCCTGATTTTTAGTGTAGTTGGGAAATCGGTTATGCTAATTCTTTACTAGCTGATTTTGGTTTCTGTGCTCAAATCAATGAAGCCCACAACAAGAGAACAACTATGGTTGGCACTCCTTACTGGATGGCACCTGAAGTTGTGACTAGAAAGGAGTATGGACGCAAAGTCGATATTTGGTCACTTGGCATCATGGCAATTGAGATGATCGAAGGTGAACCTCCATATCTCAACGAGTCGCCTTTGAGAGCATTGTACTTGATTGCTACGAATGGAACTCCAGCCATCAAGGACGAGCACACCCTCAGCCCAGTCTTCAAGGACTTCCTCTACTTTGCACTCAAGGTCGACCCCGAGAAGAGAGCCAGCGCCCACGATTTGTTACGAGTAAGTTTTCCCACGCTGAAATGGACGATTCCTTGCTAATATCATATTCCAGCACGACTTCATGAAAAAATGCTCCGACCTCATCGAACTTGCACCACTTGTTCGTTCCGCTCGAAGTGCCAGAGCTCAGGAAAAGGCCCAAAAGGCAGCATCCTGAAGAAGCTACTTTTGCTCATGATTTACGCAAAGCGACAAATCTCCAACTTTCATACACATACTTCGGGGGCGGCAAGATGCACAAACAAAAAGCAATCCAGTTCATGTCAACGAAATCCTTCTTCTCATATATCAGCGAGCGACAAAGTCACAGCACTAAAGCAAGCATTGGCGTTTCATTTTGGCAGGCGTCTGGATGGTCTTTTTTATTTCTCTCGAAATTCCCACAAACTCTTGCGATGCATCAACAGGCCAAGGGCTGGGCTGGGGACCTCTTTTTCACTTCGTTGATTTTTTTCCTTTCTTGTTTTTATGTTCCAAGTACTTGAGATCACAACGGGCAGACAGATCAAAGGTTTTCTGTGTCCTCTTCCTTTTTTTACTAACAGGGGCTTTATACCAGGGATGAGAAGAGATATGGAGCTGCTTCTTTTTTCTGTTGTTGATATTAGATGGTGGATACCTTTCTTCGACATTCTACTTCTTCAGCTTTTCCTTCTCTTCGAGTTTACATACCATCAGACAATTTTCTCTTCTCTTATTCTGCACTAAAGGCAAAGGCCTGTAGGACGAACGAAGCAATGATGTGTTATGGACAAATGGAAGAAATGAAATCCTACTTTTGTGATGGAATGGAATGGATGGATAGGGATAGGGGGAAAAGTATATGGCAAATGGATATTGGGCATGGAAGGAATGAATTGGGGGTTGATGGATGGATTCTTTTTCTTCTGATTCTTTGATGATATGAGGATTGCAATCAGGGATTGAGGGATTGCAGAAAACTGGGGGAAATGAAATCAAGGAATGAATGGATCATGGAATTGAAATGAGGATGTATCTACTCCTGACTGGCTGGTTTGCTGGTAGGGTGGTGTCATGACATGGCATGGCATGATATGGTAGATTTTTGACATCAATGAATGGACCTGAAAAGTAAACAACCCCTGATCTTGTGTGTGTGGTGTGATGGCGGAATGATGTTTTGTTCGTTTTGGGTTGCGTGATCTGAAGCTCGAAATCTGAGGATGGTGATCTCACTGCTTCCGTACTGGAGAGTTAACCAGTAAATTCCAACGAGTAAGCCGTGGGTTACTCACGAGTTACTCGTGGCTTACTCTCGCGGGTTGACTGGTAATCTATGGCTTATCCTTGAGTTATCCATGGGTTACTTGAGGCTTACTCGTGGCTTACTCGAGCTCACTCTCCATGCACAATTGGGTCACGATGAAGCATTGGAGCAAAATCATCGTAGTAAAAATTTCGAATTTGGAAGTCGTTTGTTTTAGTTGGATCAAGTATCTGCAGTGTGGGAAATGAGTAGAGTAGAGTAGAGTAGTGGGTACCTACTCTACTCTACTCGACAGATTTTGAGTACTACTCTACTCTACTCTACAATACTCTGAGTAACTCAGAGTACTACTTAAGTAGTGCGGACCGAATCGGGCCGAGCTGAACCGGGGCTCGGAAGTGGGGTCAGAAGTGGCGCTGGCAGGCTCTATTAGAGGAAAGAGAATGAAAAGAAGAGAGATAAGTAGAAGATGTCTAAAGAAGTTGAATTAAAAATAAACGTAGTATTATTAGTTAGATAGTAACCTTTTATTTTATATTTTTAAGAGAAATATGTAGACTATTTAGTAGTAATTTACTTATCTACTTAGTTTCTATACTACTTAGAGTACTACTTGAGTAGTCTTAGGTAACTAATCTACTCTACTCTACTCAGAGTAACTCAGAGTACTACTTGATTACTTGAGTAATCTTTGCCCACACTGGGTATCTGGATTACAGTCAAGAGTGTGATATCTAAAGAAAGATTCTTTTGGTTGTTGGTATTCTGGGTGGGCTGGAAATAATCACATCTCAACTTTCCTTTCTAATGTAGCATCCAACTCATTCGGAAGAAGCAAGCGTGGTTATCCAACTTTTGGCGTAATGAGATTTATTGTTTACACTTGCTTGGGATAGTGGACCAATGAGTAAGTTAACTGATTTCCCTTATGGATGGACTTCTGTAGCAGGGGAAAGCGGGAGAAAGTACTAGGAATGCTGAAAAGGTGGTCAAGCAGGGAAGTCCTGGGAAGTGGGAAAAGGTCACATTTTTGGACTCGTTTTTGTATTTCCCCCCTCCTAAAAATCCCGGTTTTTTATGTTTCAGAGGGAAGCTCAAGCAAGCAAGTTGGAACGGCGAGTACAACCTCTTTGCTGTCTCTTTGTTGTTAATTACAAGCAAGGCAGCAAGTGATGCACAATTGGCAGTGTAATGATTGTGATAGATTAACTGAAGATTGTTCAGTTGACCCCACACACTTGAAAGAGGGAAGAGTGAAAGAAATCAAGCAAGTTTACGCTTTAAGCCACATATTTGATACAAAATCTACCAATCACAATCTGTCCTTAAAACGTGTGTACTTCTTGAATGTGATTCGGCAAGATAGCAGGTGATGCAAGGCTGGGGTTGCACAACAGCAAGCAGCATGGCAACCTCAATCAACCAAGGAAAGACTAACCGACGACCAGCCTCACCAGCCCCTCTCTTTTCTTTCACAATGCAGGGTGTTTAAAGAGCAAGATATATGTGGAAAGTAATCAATTAAAGGTTCTATGTACCGACTTTGAATGATCTTCAATCCCATCCGCACCATATCCACAGATAAATGGCACCTCAGCAACAAAACTCCCCCCAACCGTACAAGCCAACCATTTAAAAGAAGTGACCAAATCAAAAAAGGACGCACACAAAGATCCTCCCAAAACCTCTCGCCCCCATCACCAATGTAATGTACAAGAAAGTGGTACCGTGAAGAAGAATGAGGAAAAGGTGCTCGTGCTCTTGTGTAGTAGCTTTTGTATTTGTGTTTGCTTTGTAATTGGAGGCTCCTCAATAGCGACTAGTAGAGGGAGTAACCACCATCGATGATGACGTTGGAACCGGTCATGAAGGAGGAGGAATCGGAGGCGAGGAAGACGGCGAGTCCATTGAGGTCGTTGACTGCTCCTAGGCGTTGTTGGGGGGTGAGAGACTTCCAGATGGCCTTTTGCTTGTCGAGGGCTGGGACGTTGTTGAGGGCGGTATCCATGTAACCTAGGGGGATATCAGTATTTGTATAAAGATAGTTATATATAGCAAGAAAATGGATATATATATATTGAACTGGGAGTTGGAAACTAACCTGGGGAGATGCAGTTGACACGGATGTTGTACTTAGCCCACTCAGCAGCAAGAGACTTTCCAAATTGGACAACACCAGCCTTGGATGCATTGTAGCAGGATTGCTCTTGTGGGTAGTTGACAATTGATCCAGACATGGAGGCAACAAGAACAATGGATCCTGGCTTGTTGGCGGCCATCATAGACTTTCCGACAGCCTGGGACATCAAGAAGGAACCAGTCAAGTTGATGTCAATAAGGCGGCGCCACATGTCATGATCGTACTTCTCAGCAGGAATGTTGGAGCTATGAATTAGTTAGCATGCATATTACACAAGATCGGTTACAAAACTGGCAAAAGAATTCACCAGTTGGCACAAAGCCTCCTGCAGGAACAAGGGAAAAGCTTACTCTGCGATACCAGCGGAGTTGATGAGAACATCAGGAGCCCCATATTTCTCAACGACAGATGCGACTGCGTTCTCAATGGCAGCAGCGTCACGCACATCAATGGCGTAGAAATCGACTGGAATCTTGGAGTTGGTGGCATTGTGAAGCTCTGCGGCAGACTCAACTCCTAAATCTGGGTTGGCATCAAAGATGATGATTGCCTTTGCACCAGCCTCAACGCAGGCACGAGCCATGAAGTTTCCAAGTCCTCTAGCACCACTGTAAGATTGGATGGTTAGTGGATTGTCTTTAAACCAGCCTAGATCAGATAGATAGGAACGTACCCAGTGACAATGACGACTTTGCCAAAGATGGAGCCTTTTTGCAGAGTAGGATTCAACTTTTTGTACATCTCCTGTGTGAGTGGAACAACACGGGTGGCATCGTGTTCGGTCTTCTCTCCAACAATCAAGGTAGATGGCTTCACAGCGCCTCCTTCGAAAGAAACGGCCGAGATCTCCTTCTCGGAGATGCCCTCATACTCGCGAAGCTTGGCTCCAGCGGAGAAGGCAGCGCGGGTGACCTTGGTTGGTGCTCCAGCAATGCGAGCTGCTTGGGTAGCGCGAAGGGCAACTCTTCCAAACATGGTGGTTATTGTAGTGGGAAGTGTGGTATGGGATGTTGATTCGGAGAACAAAAAAGAGCGAGAGGAGAGCGAGTGTGGTGGTGCGATTACAAAAGATCTGTTTGTAAGAAAGTCTGCAAAAGGGTCTTGTCGTGGGAGGAGAAAAAATTTGAAGAGGTGAAAATTGAGTTGAGGTCGAGGGGCGGTGGACGCCTGGTCGTTATGGAGGAAGGAGCTCTGGGTGAACTTTCGAATTTTCGGCCTAGAGCGAACGCTCGACAATTCAATTCACTTTTTTCTTAGAAAAATATCTCAACTCTTCCGTCTAGGTGACTGTGTCTCGGCTAATGGGGGTTTGGCGACTGTGTTTCGATGGGGTCTCCTATTCGATTATAATACTGCTGACGGATTAGAAACAGCCTTTCAAAGCAACCAAGACAGCTCGGACGAACCTGTGAAGAGCTTTACGCTGTCGAGAGACTGAGAAGGGGGAAAATGCGTTTGGTGGAAGAAATGGAAAGTCGAGGGTATACAAATGTCTATTCTGGCGAAAGAAAAGCAAATATATATACTGTGGTCGAAGAGGAGGATTCCAGCGCTTGGTAGTCCTTCCTTTTCCGCAAGTATTCTTTCTTATCTAAACAAGAACGAAGTCTATGGCTAACAAATAACAGAACTGTCTATCAAGTCTTGTCTTCAAAAGAGTCTAGTCAGAGAGCAACGGTGAAAAAGTGGCAGGAGGAGGAAAGAGTCAAGAAGGATTGGAACACCAGCGGCAGGATCGAAGACCTTTTCAACGAATTTTCTGTCCTCAGATAACGCCCGCCAAGCGTCTAAGGGTCAAGGCTACAGGGCCTTTCAGTGTGCTAGCAGGGTAGCTTTGGGCTGTCTGTGCTGCTTTGCATAGTTGATGGCCCACTCTGGAAGCCAGTTGCAGTTTGATGCACGCCAACTCCGCTAAACATGCACCAGCCGGTGACTTCGACCGCCCGGGACCAGGATGACGGGAGCCGGGAATTATGGAGGGCTATCAAAAGACGAGGGGGGACCGAAAGGGACGAGCGGGAGAGGGAGGAGGCAACTTTGGGGGGAGACCAGAGGCGGCAGGGAGAGCGCCTCAGGAAGGAGGAGAGACATGCAAGAGCCCTTTTTGGCAGGCAATCCGTGGGGGTCTTAAGGTGTAAACGACGTCGCAAACTCGCAAGCCGGAGGCGGTGTGAGGAATGAGAACCATCCAACTGATCTCGTGGTGTTGTCGGTGAACGTTGAATCCCCATCCTCCTGGGGCAAGTCCCGGTACCAATTTACGCCGTACAGATACATTGTGAACACGCAACGGAGATGTGCAGGCCGGAGAACAGGTACGAATTATCACCCTGTCGAGTACGCTGTGGCCTGCAGCCTCAACTGGCCAGATTCCCACCAAATTCCGTGCAGTATGATGTGGGATTGATGCTACAGTACATACCGCACACTCATCGTTTGGGCTTCTGGATGCTGTGCAGGATGCTCCTTCACCGAGGGAACTTGGGGTGCTTTGAAATCGCGGGCAAGCTGGCCTGCTCTGGCATGATGTTTGCCCAAGGCGGCCTTGCCGTGCTTCAATTTTTAGGTTCTCCCTTCAGCTTGATAAAGTATAAAAACGTACCGGTGTCATGCTGTTGGTGGCGGTTTCTTCAGGGGCTCTCCCTGAGGGTGGTTGGCTACGAGTTGTTTCGGAAACGCTGGCCTCAACCATTTTGGGGGAAATTTGATATTGTTTTCAGACCCAACGAGCGATGCCGGGAGGAACATGTGGTTGAAGCCTGATCGAACTCCCATGCGGGTACGGAGGTACAGTGGGTTAAGAAGATCAGCAGCCCGCCCCAGCGAAGATCTGACGGATTACGTCTGTATTTGAAGAAAAACGAGGAAAATATATGGAGCCTTCGTTCTGCCGGTAAACTGGACTAAAAGTCTTACTCGCCTTCTCCGAGCTCGCTCCCAGGATGCTATAAAACAGAATGGACCAAAACCTGCCTGTTTGGTCCCTTGGCCGACACTTTCCAGCATTGATATCGACAATCAATGGAATCGACTCAAGGGAGAACATGAAAGCGGTGTGAGTGACACTCCAGACGCACAGCGGATGCAAGCGGATCTGCATGTTTGTAGGCCAGAGCTGGAGAGGCTTGCCAAACGCCATCATCTGATAAGGTATAATAATTATTTGTCTCCAAAACTCGTGGACGGATCTGACCTTTTGTTTCTGGTTGTATCATGCAAAGGCAACAAAAATAGTTCAATAAAAATTCCTTGAACCTTTTTTCTTTTAGGGTTGCGGGCTCGGGATGAAAAACGCCTTGTCGATGCTTGTCAGCTTGGCTCTCACCGTCTAGATCTTGACGTCCGAGTCGTGGAATGCGCTTGGATTTCAAGCTTGTCTCATCTTCTCGTGCACTCGTAAAGTTTCACCTTCTTCCAGAAGCCAAGGGATGGCTTCCATGCAACTTGGACACTCTGATTCATCTGATTTTGGCGGCAAAACTTTTAAATTTAAGCCTTTACCGGTGGTACGCCTCACCCCTCGCGATGGAAAACAAAAGCGGCAGTATATAGCTCTGGTTCTATCCTAAATTGTTAGGGATTCTCATTGATTTATCTAATACATCATCCTAGAGCTATGAATGTAAAATATTACTCTCGCTTTTACTGTCCCTCGCGAGACCCTTGCTTGCCTTTAGGATGAATCCTGCTTACTCGAGTCATTTCGATAGCCAAACTCTTGAACACATATTACGAGAACATGCTTTGCTAAATGTATGGGACCTGAATCTTCGGGAACTCGAGTATGTTTACGTTTTGGGTGGCATGTTTTGGAAGGGTTGGACCGATGGAGGGTTCAATGATTCTTGTCTGATATTCTAAGAATCTTAGTCTTTTACATTTCAGAATTTTTTTTTCTGTTTCTCATTTCAGCTCTTTGAAATATTTCTTCCAACGCCAGCAAGGGTGTTGAGTAGTATCGCGGGTGGATTGAGATTTCTCAATCTAGTTTGAAAAGGTTGAGCGTATTTTTGGTGATGGTTTCCCAAGTCACCAGAATTGTTCCTACAAAATGTGGATTCGTCATATCTTATGTTGATATGGTGCATTGTGCTGTTTGCTGTTTGCTTTGTTCTGGAAAGAGATAGTTGATGCATTCATCAAATCCCCCGCCTTCGTGGGGTGGTAGCGATGGATTTCTTTGTCCCGAACTTTTGAATTTCCTTCCCGCTCAGCAGACTGTTACTTTTAAAATATGAACAACGCGATTGGATCTCTTTTTTCACTCAATTTCTTTTAAACGTTTACAGTCTCGCTACAGAGCCAGAAAAGGGCATCAAAGGTTGAGAGTGAGCATGGATTGGACACCAGAGGATCTAGCTCATTCTTCATCCGATGACGAGATGGAGGAGGGGATTGAGGATAATGGTCCGCCCGGGAAAGGAGCCTACGATAACAGATACTTGTTGAAAGCCGTCCAACAATTCTACTCGGACGTGTTGTCTACAGTAGATCCATTTGCAAAAAATAGTGGCCACCCTGAGATAAACAGGATTCTATATTTTGTGACACTAGGAGCCGCAAAAATCCAACAGATAGTTGAACCAAACCACGAACCTACTGCAAACCTAAGTCCAGTAAAATGGAACGACGCGGAAATAGATTTACTTTTCGATCTAGCCAAGGAAAAGGCAGTTGTCGAAAAAGCGATAGCTTTGCAGGCGGGCGGGAAGGAATGGAAGGAGCTGGGTATAGGTCAAAAAATATCGAAATTAAATCTCCTCGCCACGGAGCTCAAATTACTTAACCGGTTTGTCGATAGCAGGCAGCCAATCGTGTCTACTTACCCCAAAAACAAGGAACGTTTGTCTTTCGCAAGAGATATGAATCCCACCATTCCGCCTATATGGCAAGAGGTAAGCTGTCTTCTCGGAACCTCCAAGGCGAAGCTAAATTTTAGTATCTAGTCGGTCTTCCGGAAACTTTTTGTTAGACTCCTTCATCTCCCTGGCATCCTTACAAACACGCAGCAGCTTGAGCCAAGGGAACACAATCAAAGAATCTTCTCGCTCATCTGGCAGGTTAGCCAAGTACTTACAATCGCCGAAGCAAAAATACATCCACCGGATGAGGATGACAAATACAAGACAATAAGCAATGTTACTTGGTTTCAATGGATCCCAGAATTACGGCAAAAGTTGGCAGAGTATATCACTCGTTTGAAAGACATAGTCATGGAGAACCGACTTTTCGATGATCCCGATACTGGAAGAGTAGTCACTTTAGAGGATATTCGTCAACATGTGTGGAAACAGTTGGAAACCCAAAGTGTCATGCTAAGAATACAAGAAGTAAGTTCTCAATTTTCATCCTGTAAGAGTTCCGATTGTGTGACATATTCTTATTCTCCTAAACCGTACAAGGTGTCGGAGAACAATCGCCTATCCTACAATTGCCAAGGTGATTGATCCTTAGAACTTGGGTACCAAAAATATTGAAAGTCGATCGTAAATTCGCGAATGAGACGTCTCTCTGTCGAAACAAGATGACATCTTTCAAAGCTCTGCTAATGAAAGAACTAGGTCAACAATGTATTCCTCAATGATAATCCGTTGCCACGGCTTATGCTGGACCTGATATCCAGGGAATGTGATTTTGAGCTTGCCCTTTCGGAAGATCACGTCGAAGACAAACTTTTCAACAAGCAAGTTATGGCTTGGGCTGAGAAAGAATTCACAGACGAGTACTCCTGGTTTTTTGTCGATTTTACATTAAGTGCAGCCAACAAGAAGACCAAAGTAAAATGCGAGAACTACCAGCACGCGTGGCATAAATTTGTTAGAGATACCACCCGGTTCAACAGGCAGCGTTACGCCCACCGGTTATTACTGGATTGGAGAGGGCATAGACCATGGTAAAACTTTTTGTTATTGTTAAGTGGAAGGATGAGATCGTCCAGAAATGCTGATGGAACTGCAGGCGCAAAATCTACCAGCTTTATGATACTGAATCGCCGGAACATCAGTGGTTGAAAGTAGCAATTCGGAAATTCAGGACGGAAACATTGGCGTTTCCGGACGATGACAGTCCTTTGGCACCCTTTGGCGATGATATTGCCACTCCGTCGGAAGCAAGAAGAAAAGCTGCGAAGCTGCTTGGCATACACCCCATTGATTTCCAAGAACAGGATCGTTTACGCCAGCCGAATCTTGTAGCAGGTAATTTTGTAATGCCAAAAGCCTGTAAGCTTTGCACGAAAACATATACCCCGGGAAGTACCATTGACAGCACTGTTATTCACACTCACTGCAATCACGTGTTTCATCTCAAATGCATATTCGAATTTTGGGATAGCCCCGGGAGGTACCTGCATAGTGTAAGATGCTTTTAACCCTTAAAGAGTCCCAAAACCCCCCAATGGAACATATGATAGGCTCTTCTCCAATTGTTATAGCATTGACTGACTTTTGTTTGTGTTTTAGTGCCCGGATTGTGGAGCAGCACCCTTTCTAAACTGGCAGCAAGTTGGAATAGACCTCGAGAAGAAGAAAATAAAAGCGGAATGGGCTCATAATCTTTTTGGTTACGAAACCAAAGATATGACTGCTATCGCCAGATCCAGCAGGACACAAGAACGAGCACTTTACGATGTTCCTGAACCTGAGCGCCCGGCAACGGTTGGGGAAGCGTTAGATGGACCGAAAGGATACTGGCTCCGTGAGAACTTGAATACATTAATTCTCCTCTCCCAAAAGAAGCACGAGGACGCCGTCAATTGGGGAGAATGGCGTCTTGGGGCAGCGGGGAAATTCCACAAACCATATAAACTTGCGCAACAAAAAATAGCGCCGCGTCGAGCAGGAGAGCCTTACAATCCCTCCGATCAACCGATACTATACGAGAGAAGGAGGGATGACGACGATAATGTTCGCAATATGCTTGTGGGGGAGGGGACGACGGCAGGAAGGAATTCACGATATAGGGATATACGGGTAACAAACCGCCGTTGGGACACCCTTCATAGAATTGCGCAGGTGTGGGAAGGAATCCCAAATATTCGCAGGACGTGGTTCGTGAATCCCGAAACGGGGTTTAGATTTCCTGATGCGCAGAGACTACGGAATCAACAAAGAGGTGGAGAGATTTTGTATAATGAACGTCCTGAGATTTCGGAGGAGGAACGTTATAGGTTGAAGGGTGGTGATTTTATACTTCCTGCGGCGAGATATCCTATAGAGCAAGAAAGGGCGTATTTGAGGATGAAGAGGAGGCGCAGGAATGTGGCTGCTAGGCAGAAGATGAAGGATGAAAAGAGGGGGTTGTTTGGATTGCAATCAACTGGTATTTGAGATAGGAGGTTTCCTTCGCTTATTTTGAATTTATGGGTTTGTAGCTTGAGCTTAATTTTTTGTACTTTGTTTGGCATGTCTGTATTTATATAGCTAGAATTTTTAGTTTTATTTATTAATTAGATATGCGACACTTAAATTTTCGCCGTTACATTTTCGTGTGTTGTTGGATTTCTTAGTTGCTTGTGTCCATTTTCCATGTGTATAAAACAAGCAGTGAATAATAAACAGCTCTCCTTGTTTAAGGAGAATATAGTATGTGCTTAATCTACCTAGATCAAGCGAGAATAATAGAAAAAAGCTAGATTTATCTAGGTCGGCAGAATGGTTATTTTAAAAATTGTCCCAGAAATGCTTACACATGGTAGCAACTATGTAAGGTATTGAAGATTCAAATCTAGCTGTGTCAAGATAAATGAGAACCTGCATCTGGCAATAGTCTCATAATTAATTAAAAGACTTTCCTCAGCAAGTTCAATCAGTGTGGGAAATGAGTAGAGTACAGTAGAGTAGTAGGTACCTACTCTACTCTACTCAACCGATGTCAAGTACTACTCTACTCTACTCTACAGTACTCTAAGTAACTCAGAGTAGTACTTGAGTAGTGCAGGCCGTATCGGACGAGCGGGCCCAGGGCTCGGAGGTAGCATCGGGAGTCGCGCCGACATTATAGAATAAGACTAAAGAGGATGAAAAGAAGAGATAGAAGAAGAAGAGTCTAAAGAAGTTAACTTAAAATTATTACTTTATTATTAGCTAAATATTAAGCTTCTAGCTTATAGTTCTCTTACAAAGAGAGACTATTACCTTATCTACGTAGTTTTTATACTACTTAGAGTAGTACTTGAGTAGTCTTAAGTAACTACTTGACTCTACTCAAAGAAGTTGCTACTCAAACTCTACTCTACTCTACTCAGAGTAACTCAGAGTACTACTTGAGCACATGAGTAATCTTTGCCCACACTGAGTTCAATGAGTTAGCTATTTTTGACTACACCTCCAAAGAGATATTCACCACATTCACCTCTATACTAACACATGTTCTGGTGCCATTTACGTGAACTGAAATATGAATGCACTGACTATTAGGGCACACAAATCAACCACTCTTCTATTGCTCAGTATACAGTATTCCCTTTCAACACTGGATTTAAACAAAGTCACCAAAGGACGCTTGTGAAAATTAACAATCTGGAACAAGTCCTTATTTTTAGCCCTTTTGAGTCTTTCCTCAAGCCGGCGTAAAATCTGCTCTCAAAGGCTCCACTTTCATGTACACAACAAGTGAGATAAGAAAAAGTTAGTTATGAAAACAAGACAGGGCTTGTGGTGTAATGGTAACGTTCTCTGAAAACGCTCACACAACAGGATTGGCTGCATTATTAGGGGGTCATATTCTTAGATCTATATTCTTAGGGAGTTGTGATTGTTACTTAGAGAGTTGGGGGTTTGATTCCTCCCTAGTGCAATTTTTTTGAATTTTTAATACAGCTTTGCTAGCTGTTTTTAGAAACCCGCGAGGGAAGATAGCGGGGGTTTGACTTTTTGGAGAAGGTGGAGCTGTTTCTCTTGACAGGGTGGTTGAAGTGGGGATGGATAATAGTGGGGAAGTGTTATTTGGGCTTAGAGATGAAGGCATACTGACAGTGCTTCTCGCTTAGAGAATGAGTGAATAGGTATGGGGACGATATGGGCCAGATGTAGGAGGAATTGATAAGAGTAATTTATTTGCAAAAAATTTGAGCAATTTAACTTCAATTGAATGTACTCATTCATAGAGTCTGGCTGTAACTAGCCTTTGTGAAAGCCAATAAAAACGTGACTCGCATACACGTGACATTCAGCCTCTCTCACTCAGCCTTGCGAGGATGCGCCCGCATTGGCAGAATTTCCAACCTCCACACATCGTCATCGCCACATTGTAAAAAATCAGGAGCTTGACTGAAGTCTTAATTCGATAAATCCGACCTCGATATTCCCTATTGCCTTTAAAAATGCCGAAAGAGAAATCAATCAACCCCGCGCAAGCGCAGCGCAAAGCAGACAAGGCCAAAGCTATCAAAAAAGGCATAGCCCTCTCTACATTCATTTCCTGCCAGCATACTAACGCATAGTTCATATAGGCAAAGCAGCAGTCCAAGCTACTCGCACAGAACGTCTCGCAAAACGAAATCCTGACCGCCTCCAAAGTCAACTTGACGAACTAAAAGCCCTCGAATCATCCGGTGGAAAGCTCACCTCGCACGAAAAGTCCCTCGTTGAAGGTCTCGAGAAGGAAATCAAGGCTGTAAAAAAGGCACGAGAAGCTTTAGGAGAGAAAGCCCCCAAATTTGGATCTGGTTCTGGTTCGAGAGGAGGCTTTGGAGGTGATAGAGGAGGGAGAGATGGAGGACGTGGTGGGGGCGTGTTAGGGAAGAGGAGGCGGGATGATGAAGGAAGTACCGATGAGAGCGAGGTCGACGAGGAAACGAAGAGGATACCTATGCCCCGCGATACACCGCCACCAATACCAAAAGAATTTCTGGATAAATGGTACCAGAAACGACGGGAGCGGTGGCAGGCCAACAATCAAGAACGCCAAAGTAATGATAGGAGTTCAGGAACAGCCGCGAACTCGACACCGCTTGGAGATAATGTTAGGAAGTTCCCTGATAGAAGTGGTAGTGGAAACGCGCCCAAAGAGAGGGTGTTGGAGGAGGTCAAGACTATTTATGAAGCGAAGCCTGCGCTGAGAGATCTGAGAAAAGAGGCTGTGGCATTTGTCCCTGCAACAGTAAGGGCGAAGATGGATCGGAGTAAAGGGGTTGGTGGATTGGTAGAGCCGGAGGAGGCAGACAAACTTGAAAGGGAAGGTTATTTGGCCACGGGCGCAACCCAGCTAAACTCGAAAAGTGTACAAATGGAGGAGGTTGAGGACGAAGATGCTTAGATGTGAAGAGTTTGTGAGACTATAGAAATTGATACCCCTGATTCGCCTGCAGCTAGGTCATTCTTTTGCTCTTTTACATTTCCCAGAAAATACTCGAGTACAAAAAAGACTAGCTAAGTCAGAAGGCAAAAAATACCCCTAATACCGAGGAGAGATGGGTTCGGTTCTAAATTTGTAGTTTGGTTGACATGAGCCCAAAAAGTATCTAGACTAAATACATGGCTGTATTTTAAGATCTTATATAGGAGTACGGATAAGGTCCTTCGGCAACAACTGGTTCTCCTTTGAATCCTTCCCTTTTTAGAGTGATAGCAACGATAGGTCTATCATAGTTTGACTCTGGACTATGATGAAACCTGATTTCTCCATTCCATTGATTTTCTTCCATAATCTTCCAGCCAGGAGCTTCAATTTCATGCTTTCCGGCCGCATTTTGTTGTTTATACAAGTCTACTTTCCACTATGTGTCCAAGTGTCTGCCTATTAATTCCGGGAAAGTTTTATAGAAACCACTGAGAAAGTTCGGGATAAACTTACCACTATATTCACTCGAGGCGCTCTACTTCGATCGGTGGTATAAACGACGCGAAAAACCTCAATTAGATTCGGCAAGTCCATGCTAAACCAGTAGCCCCAAGAAGTTTGGTCTTCCTCATGTCTTGATGGCTCAGAGCCTGGACAGACACCAGAAGTCAAGAGAAAAGATATCTTCAGCTTCGGTCTATTCGAGCCTAAAATTTTAAAGAGATCTTCAACTGCTGGATTGATATTTTCGACTATTCCTTCCACCGGCAGATCTGCCGAGAGGACTAGACGACTTTGACGTTGGGCTACATCTTCAAAACGAGCCAAAGACCAGCTCACGACTGTTTCGACCCGCGTTCCATCACTTTCTGGCTTGACATGCATCGGCTGAAGCATCGAAATCTCAAGGTCTGTCAGAGATTTTTGATTTTGCGACCCGCTAGATTCCAACCATAAGTTGATAGGACGCCAGCTGTGGTAACCACAGAATGAGAATGCGTTCGCTCGATAGAACATTCTGGTAATTTGAGAGAGAATGAGGTACTTTGTCAGAAATTTCAATCCAACGTAGCGGTGGTCATGTTGGGAAGGTTTTATGTCAACACCACGGTCGCCAACCAACTCACCGTGCCAACATAAAAAGACTGCGCACACGTGATCGGGCAAAGCATGATTTACCTATTCACGAATTGCAAATTATTCGGGGATGGTTAGAAATTGGGTTGATTATAAGTTCCAAGATTCGTGAGAACAAATAGTACTAGATTCTTATCTAAATCGGAGTTTTTATTATGATTGATTATTTGAAAAGGGTTAAGAAAACCAAGTTTATTGAATATGGTTTCAATACTTCAGTTGAAGAACTCTTATTATTGTTCTAAGTGATTACTAAAATGTTAACCCGGAAAATGTGCCGATAATTTAGCGGCCGCTTTTATAGTCCATCCCGAGGCCAGGGAAGTTACACAAGAATTACAATTTGAGATTGTACATGAACATTCATTACATATTCGGTATTTCCTCTCTATTTAAACGGCCCTCAACTAACAATAGTCCACGTTGCAACAACCAGCCCCGAGACCAAAAATGCACTCCGTCCCAAATTCAGCATCGCCCACCAATCAACGAGCTCATGAGCACTCTCACCTTTGGTCAACCCAACTTCTGTGATCTCTTCTCTAGGACCAAGAGACCTTACTACCAACTCCTTCGCTATAAGTTTGTTGTTTGTGCCCCTCATAAACAGAGCCGTATATGGCACTGGAGCTCCAGCTAGCAATCCAGCTGCGAAGTACATCCAGTATTTCTCTGTGTCTGGCGAAGAAGGCAAAGAGCGAAATTGAGATGCCAAGTAGAAGAAGGACGAGGCGGAAAGAATTGACATGGGTGGCATAAAAAGTTTACCGGTGTTATACATGTTGGCCCATTGGCGAAGCATAAGAGGGGCTGGCGATTCCAGAATGCGCGGGACAGCAATAACCGAGTAGGAGAGCGATAGGCCAGCAATTACTTCGAGAAGGTTTCAGTAAATACATAATAATTTTTTACTTTCGGTGATTTGGCATATCAAATGGGCGAAGTAGGTAATATGGGACTCACTGCCTTGAGTTCCGAGGCCTAAAGTTTGTGCTAGGTGAATTGGAAGAAGGTTTTCAGACATATTTGAAGCTTTTGAGTTTGATTGTGCTTAATTCGCTTTTGTGTGTTTATTTGAATTGCTGGAATTGTTGATAGATAGTCGTTGGACGTTAAATGACGTTTACGTTTATATGAATTGTGGAGTGAGGGGGTCTCAGATCGGAGCTGGAATACATGCCATTCCGAGCGGAGAGCGGCCTCTGACCACCTCCAGACTTTTGTCCGTTCGGATTATAGTAGCTCCGGTCTCTCAAAAGCGAGAAATCTTTCTCACAACCAGCAGTAACCTCCCACATTCCTTCAACTCCTTTCTTCGTGGCTCTACTCGCTTGTCGACTAGGGTCCGTAATATTTTATGCTTCACCAAGCTTTACCAAGCTTCATTATCCTCCTTTCGCGAAGCGGAGAACCCACCATTAGGCCGGTTTCCAAACTGACAAAACTTCGCGTCGATTGAAAACGTGGACACCAACCATGGATCAAGGGACACCACGATGAATTCGGCCTTTTTCTGTTTCCGAGGCGGTAGAGTTTGTGTTTTTGAAATGTGAAGTTGGCAATCGAGAATGCTGAGTTGCGAAGCAGGAAGATACCCTAAATACCACCGAGAAAGGAGAGGATACATGCACCGTGACTCTAGTGAGCACCTGCTTTGATTTTGTCCCTTGGAGATTCCTTTGCCGTTTGTTTCAAAGTCGAAGAGCATTCATATTCTGCGAGTCCTTTTTATGCGTCTAGACATCGCCAGGCCCTTTTCCGTTCCACTTCGAAGGCGGGCATTGTTTGTATGATCCAGTGGACATAGACTTGAGGTATTACTTTGGCCTCTTTATTTTTTGGAATGAACCCAGTGGAGGGAACATCCTTTGTGGATATCAGGTCCCATGCCTCCCAGTTGAGGCTGAAAACGCGTTCTTTCGCCTTGGAGTCGCTGGCAATAGCGGCCGCTGCCACGGAGGATACCCGGAAGGATGTTGGATGCGCGAGAGGTTCCAGGGTGGATCTATTCAGAGCGTTTCCTATTTGCACGAATTACAAACCCCGAAAACGTTCTCAAACGAAAACTCAACATTGCGGATTCGCAGGGTGCGTAAGCCTCGCATCCCGCCCACAAAAATATCCACATTTAAAGACCACAACCTCACCTCTTCTCTACCAGTCATGGATATATTCCTTTTGAATTGGCCCGGACACAATCGCATGCATCGGACCGGGTCCAGATGTGATATATTTCTGAAGATTGCTGCGCTGGACCTGCATTTGCGCCTGGTGCTGTTGGGACCAAGTCTCGGTGATTTCGAATTGAGACAAGACAACGTCAATCTTTTTGAGTCATCATAGTTGATGAGAGGATTGGTAGTTGTGTTATTTGAATTTTGCTTTGGTTCGTTGCCCTTTTATAGTTGTTCTTTTTGGGGGTTGCTTGATATCTTTCCTTGAACTTCCAGGCAGCCTTGTGCATATTGTTCTGATAGTGATTACACCGGTATAGCGGCACCAAATAGCTTATTTCTGGTGGCTTAAGTCAAGATGGGATCAATGCACCAAAAGTGGGTTGCTACACCAAAGCATAGACCTTGACGGGGCATCATTTGTCGGGATTTACTCCTTCATCCTCCGGTCAAGTGTTTATGGAGTCAAACGGGGTTTCTCTATTACTCGAGTATCTAGAAAATTTGACCGAGGATCTCAATGGTGACGCGGACCTAGAAATACCTCAGTTGGGGTGGATAAAGTCCTTCTTCCATGAGAGAACTGAACCACGTGCCGGGAACATTCATGGAAACTTCTGCCCGTCAAGTGAACAGAAAAGTCAAAGCTATATCCTGTATAAAGACGAGAGTATTTCCCCCAGAAGTCTCATCATCATCCTGCATCTTGTGGTCATTCTTTACCTTGATCATTCTCTGTCTTTACATTCTTTTCTCGATCCGTTTCTGAATATGTCGAACTCGCTTATTTTAGGGGCTTTTGTCTTGGGAGGTGCACTCGCTCTTGCGACGGACAATCTTGACATCCAGTCCAGCTTAATATATAACGCTGTTGATGTTGCAGGCAAGCAGTACGACTACATTATTGCTGGTGGTGGCTTGACTGGTCTCACTGCAGCCGCGCGTCTCTCGGAGAATGCAAACATCTCAGTCCTCGTCATTGAGAGTGGTTTCTATGAGTCTGAACGTGGACCAATGATCGAAAATCTCAACGATTACGGAGAGATTTTTGGTAGCACAGTCGATTGGGCTTTCGAAACCGTCAACATGGCTATCAACAACCGCACTCAAATTGTTCGCTCCGGACATGGACTTGGAGGTAAGTTGGAGTTTTATCAAATTTCTGCATCATAAGCTGACAACACTCTAGGGTCTACCCTCATTAATGGAGGCACCTGGACACGCCCTCACAAAGTTCAACTTGATTCTTGGGATACAGTCTTCGGAAACGAAGGCTGGAACTGGGACAATCTTACCTACTATATGAATCTTGCCGAGAATGCCCGTGCTCCAAACGAAAAACAGATTGCTGCCGGTCACTTCTTCGATGCAAGTTGTCGTAAGTATTATTCAACCAAATTTTATACGAAACCCGCTAATAAACAATAGATGGAATGAACGGTACTGTCAATGCTGGTCCCCGTGATACTGGTGCAGATTATTCCCCTATCATGAAGGCACTCATGGACACTGTCTCTGCAAATGGTGTACCAGTTCGACAGGATCTCAACTGTGGTGACCCACATGGTGTATCTATGTTCCCCAACTCTCTCAATGAGGAGCAAATACGATCGGATGCTGCCCGAGAATGGCTTCTCCCCAACTATGCCCGCTCCAATCTTCATGTTTTGGTATGTTTCGCTAAGTCACAAATCTATTGTTTAAATGAAGAGTGCTAATTATGTCTTCAGGTGGGACAACGTGTCGGTAAAGTTCTCTTCTCCAATACCAGCTCATCTCCAGTCGCAAACGGGGTTGAATTCGGCACAAACCAATATAATACCTTCTCCGCATATGCCAACCATGAAGTTCTCCTCTCAGCTGGATCTTCGATTTCGCCTCTCATTCTTGAATACTCAGGAATCGGACTGAAATCTGTTCTCGACGCCGCAAACATTACCCAGATCGTCGATCTCCCGGTTGGAATGAACATGCAAGATCAAACTACGACCACCGTTCGTTCGGCCATCACATCCAGTGGTCTAGGCCAAGGACAAGCCACCTACTTCGCGACATTCAACGAAACTTTCGGTAACGACGCTGCAACAGCACATGCACTCATTAACTCCAACCTCGCCACCTGGGCAGAGGAGACTGTTGCCCGAGGTGGCCACACCAATGCATCCGCACTTTTGATTCAATACGAGACTTCCCGAGACTGGCTCGTAAACCACGATGTTGCTTACTCGGAACTCTTCATGGATACAAATGGGTACATCAACTTCGACCTCTGGGATCTCATTCCTTTCACTCGGGGGTCAATCCATATCGGTTCATCGGATCCTTACCTCGCACTCGCAACCAACAACCCACAGTACTTCCTCAACGAACTCGATCTTCTCGGTCAAGCCGCAGCCACGAAACTCGCACGCGAACTGTCGAATTCGGGAAACATGACGACTTATTTCTCCAATGAGTTGATCCCTGGCTATAACCTCGCTTATAACGCTACACTTTCTCAATGGAGTGATTATGTCAAGGAGAACTTCAGGGCTAATTATCATGCTGTTGGTACTTGTAGTATGATGAAGCAAGAACTTGGTGGGGTTGTGGATAAGAAGGCACAAGTCTACGGGGTCAAGGGATTGAGAGTTATTGATGGGAGTGTGCCACCTACGCAATTGAGTGCTCACGTCTCGTCGGTCTTTTATGGGATGGCGCAGAAGGTTTCAGAGGATATTTTGAGCGATTATAAGATTGCTATGGGTGTTTGAAAGTACCGGGGGTAGCTTTTTTCTTTTTTCTTTTCTTTAGGAGGATTTTTGGGGATGGTTTTTGTACATAGTTCTGTTTCTCGCAGATAGTTTTCATTCCGTATTTAGTTTTATTTGCAAGGTTTATCGATGGATTCTCAGGGGCGAAGTCTGTGATGGGTCGCTTATCGTACAGGGGTGGGATTTTGGTGGCGAACCCCCCCTTTTTCCGACGACTGAGTACAAGTACCTCGTATCCGTTTGAATTGAGGCTATGGCACTGTGTGAACTTCGGGATCAAGCAAGCTCGCCTTGTTTGTCATGCCTTTTTTTGTGAAAAGACGAACTTCGAGTTGGAAGAGTACTGTGCTCTCTTCGTCCCACTCTTTCTGTCTTCTATCGTCCATCCATGAAAGTTCGAGAAACAGAACAAGAAGAATTCTCGGTCTCCAAAAGAGTGAATTATAATACTTCCTCGCATGTTTTACAAGCCCCAGCTCCTCGTTAGTCCCAATTCAACGAAACGTTCACCTGGCTGCAACTATGAGAGATTCTTCAAAAGTATCACCCTCCCTGTAGATACGTGCTAGAAATTCCCCGGGATTTCCCCGCATACTCTGAAGCAACCACATAGACGATATCCCTTCTCAAAGTACAATCCCATCACAATCTCGAACTTCCAAAACTACAAAATAGCAGATTTTCGATTCTAAGTCTACATATTCATAAGAATCTTTCCTTAATAATGCTTCTTACTGTCTCTAATTTTATTTCATTTCTTAACCAACCACTTCGTGTCCTACCGAAATCTCGAAAACCTCCAAAGAATTGAGACTTCATTCCTATCACCCCAGGTATGTTGAACGTTAAGAGTCTCTGTCGCCTAAAGATTCTTATACTAAACCGTTATATTAGAAGGTTTAGGACAATCAAATTGATTAGATAAACTGACTTGAGATGTCTAGATTCACCAACTAATGACCACCTCCAGCTTTTCGGAACTTTGAAAATTCATTTGATTTTACTAGGCTTTTTAGTATAGCATCCTTCAGTAGACATCCTTATTACACTAACCTTTCCAACGACTGTGTCCAACATAAGCTCCAATAACAAAAGTGACTAGTCCCCCACTCAAGCGTCGCATTCGATCGAGACATCTCTTCACCCACTACTATCTATTCACTCTCTCCTTGGATAAACATCGGCCCACAAGACCCACCTCAAGACCCCCACACCACAAACCATAAAAATACTCTATATCTACAAATAAGCAGACTGGTATCCAATAAGATCTCTAAGCTAGTGAGCTTAAAAGTCCGCTGACTTGCTTTCAACGTGGTGGGGAGTAGTTGTTAGTATCGCCAGGACGGTCGCCTCTAGTTGGTCCTATCTCTTTTTGGGCCCTTTCTTCTTTTTAGTTACATTTTGTTTTTGTTTTTGGCGGAGGGTGGCATCGGCCCTCGCTTAACTTTTCGCTTGGGTACCTAGTTGAAGCCAGAAAAGCAGATACGGAGAATGTAAACCTACATAAATTCTAAATGTGCATTGTCGCCTTAACCGCCAAAAAGTTCCAGAGCCGAGGATAGACGACTCTACAAACGAGAAAAAATCATCATTATTAGATAGGTATAGCCATCCTTCTAGCCACAAATCATTACTTTGGCTCCTACTTAGAAATCCCTTCGTCACCCCAAATTCAAGTTGGAAAAACGAAAGGGGTATGCCTCATCTTCACCTGCTCGTAGGTTTTACACTTTGAATTTGTGAGTATAGCGGAACTGACTGACTAGTAGCTGTAATTTACATGGATGTATCGACCAGACTTCTTAACCCATCAAGAAATGATTTCTAAGGAACGTGTGTCATTACGTTGCTTGTTTTTATCTCTTCCAAGTGGAGAATTAGTACACTCCAAAAATCACTCAATTAATTGAAGATCAAGACGTAAAATATCTTTTGTAATTGTGTCTCCCCCTTCTCTCCACCACTACTCAAAAATGTCCCCAATCCCCCCAAAAACCCTTGCTTCAGAACCGAAAACAAAACACCTTAAACTCAATAGAAGATAAGATAACCAGCTTTCAAAATTTGTCAATGTATTCCAACTAGCAAAAAAAGCAAGAAAAAAAATATCCTCCTAAGCCCCAATCGACCGAGCGAGAGAAAAAAAAAATCGAAGCCCAATACACCCAAAAATAACTCCCAACTTTCGCCAAAATATACAATAAAATAAAACCCAAAATCAATTTTCAAATCAAACTCGCTGTCGTACTTCAAAAGATGCTATGCTTGCGTAGAACCCCCCACCAAAAAAAGAGATGTCTCGAGACATGCGTTGTAAAGTTTGCTAACCAACCATTTCGTGTGTAAGAGAGAAGATTCAACTATCCATCCCATCCAAGTAATATGTGTCATGTGAATTGAGGAAGTTGAGAAAACAATAAAAGTCGTGTGAAGAAGTTTATTTCTTCATCTCGACGTAGTTGCTAGGGAATATACCGGTTCTCGTGCCAATGATTCCAGTCCTTGAAAAGGTCAGTAACACTTTCAAACCAAAGAGAATGAGCATGGACTTACCACCAATCATTAGTACTATTAGTCTTCTTCGTCACCGTAATAATCTCACCCTTCTTGAATCCCAAATCACCAGGTTGATCCGCATCAAACGTGAAAAGCGCAACAGCCTCATCCTGCTTCAAGCCTCCAGTCTTACCAGCAAACAACGGTTTCGGCGCCGCAGGTCTTCCAGGGCCAACTTTTCCACTTCGAGGACTCGTAGGAGCATTTGAGAATCCATTATCATCGAACACACCCCTTGAACGTCCCGCTCCAGCTGTAAAAGTACTCGATCGGGATGGTCCATTAGAAGGACGATCATAAATATCATCCGCCCAAGTACTCGCACGTTTCGGTCCGGTACTTGAAAACTCGTTTCCTCGAACAGGTTCACCCATTGCACTTCCCCTTCGTCCCTCCCAAACAACGTCATCGTGTCTCTCGTCGTAGACTGGGACGTCGTTGTAGATCGCATCTGAACTTCCCGAAACTCCAGCAAATATCCTCGAGTTCAGAATACTCATCAACGGCTCCGCCGCAGGCGGAGGTCTAACCGCTCCCCCCAAAAGTTGCGCTGTGGTAAGTCGTTGTCCATATAACTTCTCATTCGCATCCCTGCGTTCAATAATAGCACTCCCCTCTAAACTAACACCCGCAAAAAGCCCCTTCGTCTTGCTATACGAGAAGATTCCCGCTACACCCTTTAAACTCGCCGCTCCCGCCGCCTCTGCATTTCTTCCTACCGGTCCCGCGGCAATCGAAACGTTGGCGCCGAGAGTAAGTTGCCCTTGTTGCGAAAATGTGCGTACCGCCGCGGCGTCGTTGAGGATGAATACAAAATCTGTGATTTCCAGCCCGACTTGTCCTCCTACTCCTGCGCCGCCCGTTCCTATTGCGGAGGGGGCACTCCATGTTCCATCTGCGAGACGGGCTACTACGACGCCGTTTCCGTAGCGGGCGGTGCCGATGAAGCCGCCTTTGATTACTGTGAGGATTGCGAGGCCCTGGATATTACCGCGTTAGATTTCTTGCTTCTTGGCCTTCTATACATGAAAATGACAAACGAAAACAGTAGAGGAATAGGGAGGAAAGAGGTACCTTAGCATTCGCAAGAATATTAGGGGGGATAACTTTATCAGGCGAAAAAGCCTGTCTCGGATCGACGAAAGCTGTGAGAATCTTTCCGCATTTTCGACATTCGGCTGTGGCGGGGTAAGTCAGTCAACTATTGCTTTCTCACTCCGGGAATCAAGACTTACAAGCCAACGAAGAAGGAAGAGGATTATTGAGGAAGCCCATGATGAGCTGTCTCGTGGGAACAAGCTTGTGCGAGAGAGGGGTTGCTTGAGCTATATGTTGTGCGCTCAATGGATGGGTGTTTGGCACTTCACTTAGTGCGAACGGAGGGGTTGAAGCTTTGCGGGAAGCTCGGTAATTGCTTTTCGAATGGAGATGAGGAGATGGGAGGGTGTTGAATAAGGTTGTAGTTGAGGAGGTTATTGGTATCCCAATTAGACAGTTGTTTGGAAGTGAATCAGAAATCTGACTTGAAATTCTGGTGCAGTTGAAGATGGGAGGTATGATGCGTGCTGCTTAGAGCTAGATGACGCTACAAGCCACAAAGAAGCACTGCCACACTTCTCCACGCGGACTTTGGAACGGCCATCCTCCGAGCATTCAAGTTCAAACCCACGAGACTCTCAAGATCAGTTTCCTACAACTTATTACCCGCCCTACACACAAATAAATCGATTCAATCCATCCCCCGAATTCGCAGCCAAAGAGCCGCTCATAATAATTCCCACCTTCCCAAGAAGAAGCGCACAAACCACAACCCCCTCAAAACAAAGAGCCATCCCGAAACACCCTCCTCACCTCCTCAAATCCCCCTCTCGAACAACCCCCTCCAAGAAACACCGCGCAATAAACTCAGCCCTCTCGCCTTATTTGCATACGAATCCAAAGCCCCAACCCTCTCGGTGTCCGCAAAAAAGGGCACAACCAAACCCATCAGCCCAAATACACAAAAATGTCCGACGCCTATGAGCGCGAACGCCAGAACAACACCCGCCTCTCCGAGCTCTCCTCAAAAGTCTCCGCCCTCCGCGGCGTGACAATAGATATCTACGATAACGCCCGCGATCAAGATGTCATTGATAATACCGTACGTCCCCCTTATATCATCCCCTATTCCATGTCAGATTCTACCCCGGATTTTGGTTGGACCCCTGTCCCACGAGGCTCGGGCTCCGATTTTAAGTTTGATGGATATGCGGAGAGGACGAAAGGAAACGGAAGATGGAGATATAGTTATAGATATACATGTGAGGGGAAAACAGCTAACAGGATAACCAGTCCGATACATTCTCCTCGATGTCCACCTCCCTAAAAGGTTCCGCCGGACGACTAGGACGCATGGCAGCGAGCGGAAATAAAGTAGCCATCTTCAAGTTGTCGGGTATAATAATAGGGACCGTTCTCGTTCTCTGGTTTCTATGGGGTCTCTTCGTTTGATTGAATTAATTACAAGGGACGAGGGGAGATTCGAAAGGGCATCAAGGACCTCGGTTTACACACATCAAGTGGAAGGGCATGGGCGAGCCGAGAGGATTCGAAAGGGCATCAGGAGACGGAAAGAGTACTTGATTTGGAGAGGGTGTACTTGTATTTGGTATATAACAGATCTGTAGCATAGCACAAAACCGGCGTTTTTCATGGATAGGAAAGGGGGGGCGAGCTTTGGTTTAATGAAAATTACCATCAAACACTTCAGGAAATCATCAATATTTATATGTACTTGGTTAGATACACCATAGAGTCTGGACAAAATACAAATTTGTACTCTTTTCAAATTCTCAAGTTTTCGTTATAGAGTACCAAGGTACCTAGGAATGCTATGCAGGTTCATCCAATCCCAGTACGGTAATTCATTATCTACCCCCAAACATTAGAGAACAAATCCGCGTCATTACCCCCGAACCCCGCCGCAGGTTTAGACTGAGTAGTGCCAGAACTCTGCGTAGCAGGTGCAGCACTACTCCATCCGCCAAAATCATCATCCGGAGTGACTTTTGGCGGTGCAGAAGTGATAGGACTGAAAGTACCACCTCCACCAGGAACAATACTTTGGCTAGCTAAAGAGTTCGAACTTGATCCCCAACCAAAATTTGCTGACGCTTGCGGTGATGCCACGGCAGGTTTCGTTGTAACAGGGCTCTTGGTGGAACCCCATCCTGCATCATTAGATCCCCCCCAAGCATCGCTATCCGACCAGTTGTTCATTGCTGGCATTGCTGGTTGAGGCTTTTGTGCGGCGGCGGGTTGTGAAAGATTGAAGACGGATTGTTGGGCTGGAGGAGAGGTCATTTTTGGCTGAGGAGCTGCAGCTGGGGGAGCAGCGGGGGTGGAGAAATCGAAGAGGTCGTTCATGCCGGAGCTTGAAACGGGGGCTACACTGGGAGCAGAATCAAAAGCGCCGAATCCACTGGAAGAGCTGAAGCCTCGTGATGGCTGAGGAGGTTGTTGCTGGACTGGCTTGGAGGCAGGTTTGGTATCAAAAAAGCTACCTCCCATCAAGTTTCCTGGTGGTGACTTTTGAGAGGGTTGGTGGCTAGACAGATTACCTAGGCCAGAGAAAGCTGAGGATTTTGGTTGTGCTTGTATTCCTGGAGAAGTTGGATTGGAAAAGCTCAAGCCGCTGAAAGCATCATTCATTCCTCCAAATTGTGTCTTTTGCGCTGGAGGGGATTGCTGCATAGGCGATTGCATATTACCAAATGAGCCGGAATGACCATGAGACGGTTGCTGCTGCTGCTGTTGTGGTTGCGGTCGAGGAGCGGAGGCGTATAATGACAAGATTGATTGCTTGAGGTCTGGCCGTGACTGAACTCCAGGAGTAGAAGCGGCGCTTGAAGGTCGATTTGGAGGAGGGGCTTCGGTACCAAAGAAATCCAAACCGAGCAGCGAGTCCGCGGGTTTTGTTTGCTTGGGAGGAGCAGGCTCAGCTTTGGGAGGTGGAGGTCTTGACATAGATGGCACCGCAGACATTGTTCTTGAAGGAGGGGCATCGTCGTCTCCGAAGATATCTTGTTGCGGGGCTCTTCTAACTTGGGAGGGCCCGGAAGAGGTAGCCTTTTGCGAAGTGGAACGTTCAATAGCCTGTTTCTCCTTGACCAAACTCAGAGGCACATCGTCGTCTCCATCAGCATCCAAGGTCGAGGGATCTGGTATTGGTCCTTCTGCCACCCATCTCTTGGAATCGTATTTTGTCCTGATAAAGTTCTCAATCTTTGCCTCGGATGGCACATGGCCAGGCGCCAGTTTTGCTTCCCAATACTTGTTCGCTCTCGAGTTTCCCCATTTCAAGACACTTTGTAACTGTTCGTCGGTCCAGGAGTCGAGATCGACGGATTTCACTCTGCTAATATGTGTGCCCATTCCTCGGTGTATGCCAGAACATCTTATGCAGATGAATACGCCCAAATTCCAACTTGCCCATCTTGGATCTGATGACGAAGGATAGGGTTAGCCGCGGAGCCAACGAGAGTGGCAGATGTGGAATCAAGCTTACGCTTATTTCTTTTGCAATCGGCACATGTCTTATTGCCCTCCAGTTTCACCAGACTTTTGAGAGTCTGTGTGTTTTGTGCAGCGCGCTCCGCGGCAGGATTCGGGGCCCTGCGCGACATGGTGAACCTCGATATTTGTAATATGTAGGTGGATTATAGAGTCGGATGAGGCTGTTGTGTACGGTGGTAGTGTTTATTTGAATGGCGGGCGTCTTGATTCCACATATGTATGTCGGGTTGGGCTGCCAAAGTCGTTTCAAGGGTGATAAGGCGGCGGTTGAGTAGTGGGAACTCAGCTTCCGATATTCTACCGATGGAATCTCATGAACAGGGGTATCAACAGGGGTACGAACGAATAGCTGATCTCGAAACTGACGTCGTCAATTCAGCGCGGGGCTGAGAGACAATTTGGAAGCATTTCATCAAGGGAAACATTTCAAATCCATCTCACACTTCAACTGTGCCACCATCCAAGATTCCAAACACACAACTTCTCTTCTCCCCCATCTCTCATCTGCTTTTCAAATTCCTATTAAAGTCTCTATGCGCATGCCCAACTTCCCATCGCTTGTCCGTACATTCTACACAATAAGCAACTACACAGTTCGACTTTCCGCGCAATCACCACATAAAGCCCTCCACCCATTTACCAGAGGAACAGTTCTGAAGTCTATGCCGACCATTCCCTTCTTCGGTAGTTTCTTCAGTTCAACCAGTTCCCCCAAGATGTCCTACCCCCTCCAAAAGAGCGAAGACGAGTGGCAAGCCGTTCTCAACAAAGGTATATCCTCCCGCCACCCCCCTCAATTCTCCTAACTAACACTCCAAATAGAACAATTCCGGGTCCTACGAGAAAAAGGAACCGAAGCTCCCTACGTCGGAAAATACGACAAACACATGCCCGAAACCGGCGTCTACACCTGCGCCGGCTGCGACGCTCCTCTCTACAAAGCGAATCACAAATTCAAATCGGGTTGCGGATGGCCTGCTTATTTTGATAATATTCCTGGTGCGGTGACGAGACATACGGATAGTACTTTGGGGATGTCGAGGACGGAGATTGTGTGCTCGAATTGTGGGGGCCATTTGGGTCATGTATTTAAGGGCGAGGGATATCCAACGCCGACAGATGAGAGACATTGTGTTAATAGTATTAGCATGAAGTTTTCGCCGGAGGATAAGGTTGTTGAGGGAGGTGCGAAGCCGGAGAGTAAGGCGTAGGTTTGAGGATCTGTTTTGTTGATTTTTGCTTGCATTGATGGGAGGCGGTTATGATAAGGTCGAAATGATAATGACTCTCTCCATTTTTGGATTATTTGTACTTGAATCTGTGTCTTGGTTCTTTTTGCCTTGTGCTGTATTATTATGTTGAACTTACAATGGGAAAATGATAAGCCAAACTATTCATCTACAGTACTCATACCAGGGAAGGAAGGAGGCGAAGGTTGCTTTCATAAGTTTTGCTGCTTTTTTGAATTATCCCGGGTCTTCTGGATTGTTTTGGAATTTCAAATGGATATCAGATTTATTTTGTGGGTGAGGAAAGAGTGAGGTGAAGAGTGTTTTGATGGGTTTTGTTGGGAGGGATTTATATTGGGGGGACCAAAGTGAAGAGAGTTTTCACAAGTTTTGTTGCATATCACACTTTTTAAATTGTGTATCCCAAATTAATTACGAATTTGGTGGAAAGATCAGATTGAATTCCCTAGTTAATAATGAATGGAGTGAGGGTCCCCGATCTGTAGAGCTCGACGCATCGAAACAACAATTGTTACCTCCTTAGTCGCCTCGCTTAATTCTGACGTTCCTAACTAAGAACACTACTAAACTAGTTTTACTAAACCAATCGGGGCTCGAAATGCCACCAAAAACGCTAAAAGGAACACTCGCTTCGATATACATAGCATTATTCAAATTTCTGGGTCATAATATACAGTCTAGATTCTCGATACAAATATTTTGTCAAAATAAGATGGAAATCAACACCCCATCGTGCCCTAAAACAGAGGTTATCAAATCAGTGTGAAGCTAGGGAATAAGAGTCAATACAGACCTTTAATACCCTCCTTTCCCAATATTTTCTTCAGCAGCGTTCTCATCAATTCACAGTTCAACAGTCCCTTGTTTTCAAACTCTCAAATCCAAGCACCAGCAAAGTCATCACTTAACAATCAATATCACAACCAACTTCGGCACAAACTCCAGCACCAATTCAAACACAAATTCAACAAATCAACGGGAAAATGGCATCCTTCCGCGTCGCCAACCATTTCATCAGCCTCCAAACCAACGGAACCTCCTGTCCTCACCAAAAAACCAGCAACCCCACCCTCGCCTATTACAGCACAAACGACAACACACCCTCCCCACAAATCCTAAAATCAGCCGACAAAATTCTACAACGACTCAGCAAACTGCAGAAGTGTGTCACCCGCCCCATCCAAAGAGTTCATGAACTACTCGTGGGAAACGAGGATAGCAAGAGCCTTGGAGAAAGTCTAGAGCATAGTTCTTTGAACCCTGTTCCTGAATGGGTGGACCTTTCTAAGTCTCCCGAGGCTGCTCTAAAAAAGGAGTTGGATAGTTTTGGGAAGCAGTTCAAGAAATTCACGGGCAGGGCATGTTTGACGTACGAAACTAGATATCAAACTCTCGCTTCTCTCCCGAAGGAAACTATGATCATCGTTAACGCCAAAGGCGAGAAATTCATCGCTCTCGCTAATTCGAAACGCCTCCGTCCTTATCGCGGTGAACTGCCAGCGCCTTTGCATATTCGCACTCTGGATATTTACGTCGTATTCCAGGATGAAGAGAACCATTCACAGGTTTTATGGGACGGGGATCTTATCCCAGCTTCTCCATTTTATCCCGAGCACAAAGAGTGTGTGTACTGCTCAAATCAAGAGACAAGGAGAGGAGAGCGATTGTTATATGGAAGGGGAATGAGTATCGAGGAAAGAAGGGAAGGGAAGAGTATTCTTGGG
Organism: Hymenoscyphus fructigenus; assembly: GCA_001414455.1. Taxonomy (NCBI): domain Eukaryota; kingdom Fungi; phylum Ascomycota; class Leotiomycetes; order Helotiales; family Helotiaceae; genus Hymenoscyphus; species Hymenoscyphus fructigenus. The sequence continues at coordinate 176,685 of LKUV01000031.1, read as the reverse complement.
AGGAAGGCGAAGGCAGATCGGGTTCAGAAACACGCGGGGGAGTATTTGAAGAGGAAGAGGGAGTGTGTGAGGATGATTAGGGATATTAATAGGGTTGTGGAGTTGAGTGGACGGGATCCTTGGATGGAGGAAAGCGGGAAGGGGGGGTTGATGAAGCCGATTAGTGCTGTGCCTTTAAGGACGAGGGTTATGTTTAGGAAGGAGATGGGTAGGGTTGAGGATTAAGGGTTGTGGGTTGTAAATTTTGAGAGAGGGTTCTGTGGTTGGGCGTATAAGGGAAGAAAGTTTTGTTAGAAGTATTGTTCTAAATTATCTGGGAGAAAAAGACGAAATGACTTAGTTTCCGCTCATAACACAATTCATAATTGAAATTGTCCTCTCAAGCATGTACTATTTTACATAACACTTTTCTCTGCCAGTAAACCGGACAAGATTTCGGGGCCAAAAGTATATTCGGGGGTCAAGAAAATATCACGAGTACGCCAATGAGTATTCTTCAAGTAGCCCAAGCATCACCTAATCCCCACATCATATTTGAGGGCCAATAATGTCAAAGTCGCCATCCTACCAGCCTCTTCGCCTCGACCGGTTTGTTCCACCTATCCAACCTCCCTCCCATATCGTCCGCAGTCCTTTTCAAAATCTTTGACTTCAAAACATGTTTCAACAAAATTCCGCTCCAGCATCTGTAGTGCACCAACTGACATCTCTAGTAGTCTTCAAGTAAAGCTATTAGTATAGAAACGTAGTTTTATATGGTGGAGGAAACGTATAGTCAAGTCGCGATCTTGAATTGGTGCATTTGCGGGGTATATTTCGATGTGTGCTGCTGCTACAACCAACGGCAAAGAGAAGTGCTGACAGAAGTAGGAGACGCATTATAAAAGAGCTCAATACTGATTGTTTTGGTGGATGTGTTACGTGCTGAGAATGGGAACTTGAGAGGTTTTTTTTGAGGAGAAAGAGGGAATTGGAGTTAAGGTAGGTCAGCTGGCTCTTTTATGGCTCTTTTATCTTCAGCCTCATCATGTTATCATGGAGATCCTTGAGGACAGGGGGTGCTCGTTTAATTTGGCACAATGAATGAGAGGTCAGATTATACGAGCAGAACCTGGTAAAAGTATGCAAGCCATTATCACAATCTCTACTCTGAACTGCAATCTTTCGAAATATCATTCGTTCTTGTTAGATTGGTACAAGTACGTAAGTGGTAATGTGATAGTTGCTACATTATGACCAGCGTGGTGAATCATCGCAAGATGCCTTGTTTTTAGGAGATTTTTAGTGAAATTAGGGCACGTGTAGACAGAATCGATCACCTCTATATTTGGTGAATAAAGCATACCCGAGCTGTAGTTGCGCCAAGAGAATGTATTGTTGAGTAAGTTGTGCTTGGAACTGAATAGCCAATCGAAATCATTTGGACACTAAAGCCTGAGCCAAAGTCATCTTTTACTCGCTTTTCTGGTGTGTTTTGAACTTGTAGGAAAGTATAATGATTTCATGGTTTCATAAATCCAATACAAAGACCAGAAGTTCCAAAGCATGACTTGTAACTTAGATTTCATCTCCCTGTCCGCCGTTGCTAGGTGATTACCATTATTAGCATTTTTCTTTGAAAAACTTACAAGTCAAACTTACTTGGAAAGGCATCTCCTCACTATCTATCCCAAAATTACTGCCTCCCGGACTTCGCTGTTTCTTGAACAAGATTAGCATTAAACCCTTTTAACACTGGGAAGTTAAGCCTCACTACAACCGAGGGTTTGGGGAGCCCTTCGCCATCGTTGTTCTAATAAGACAGTACACTTAGTCTGGATTCCATCAGATTTGTTAACTTAAGTCTTACAAGAGAGGGTATTTCATCGGCACGATTGAATTGGTTCTGAAATAAGTTAGCACAGTGTTGATAGGTACGGTGATATCTATTATTTCAAGCCACTTAAGGAAATATCGGTATGCCCGTCGGGCAAGCCGAGACAGAAAATTTTCAGTAAATGGATGCGGCAATGGCTATTGCAAAGTTGTATATATATATATGCCTTGTGCTCCTGTAGAGCTGGTCAAGGAATTCAAGTCTTTCACTATTGCTTCTTGGAAATATATCATTGTGAGAAGTGCGGAATTTCAACACACAGCTTTTATATATCAGTGTACCAAACTTACCACCAAAGGCATTTCGCCCGAATCATAAACTCGTAGCTCCTGGAGGGCTTAGTATGTGAAGCTTCACTGACTTTGGCAACCAAAACTTACTGCTGAAGGTATCTCATCGCTCTGAAAACTAGCAAGCTAAGAGTGTAACGTTAGCTCTGGGACTTCCCCATTTCTAGAAACATTAGCAATGAAGCATTCCCGCACCTGGCTGTGAGATCTTATCACTGAAGAAGGTATTTCATCACTGAAACTTCTAGCATCCTAAGTATCTCAGTACAACACTCGAATAGTAAAGTAAGGACCATACCAAGTTGGGCATTGCGATAGCTTTGGCCTTTATTTGTTCCCGAAACTATCAGCATGGAAGCCTGTCTGCATATCACAATCGTTCCTCATAGGGCTTTGACTTCACCAAACTTACCTCAGAGAGTATTTCTTCAAATTCATCCTCGAACGGGTTGGTTGTCTTGAATTCTCGCTTTCCTTGTTTCTGGTGTCGTCAGCAAAAGATGGGCTTGAGGCATATAGAGCCTCTTACGTTAACAGGTAATGCATCACTTCGGCCCACTGGCTGCTAAATGATGGATTTTAGCGCAGGAGCTTCCAGCTTTTGAAATTTGGAACTTACAAGGTGCGCCATGGGAATTTCGTCGCCGGATTGAACTTGCTGTTGATACCCGTCAGTATAATTAAGCATAAAGGTATGTCAACCGAATCTTACTTGCAGGGTCGTTGGATCACTTCGGCGTGGTTTCAGGGTGAGACATATGTCGGTGACTTCCCCACGTTTATTTGAACATCTTACAAGAATAGGAACTTCGTCGCCAGGTTTGGATTGCGTCTAGTGTCATGAGCAAACGTTCAAGCTTTTGACTGCCGAGAAAAGCTTACCAGTCCACCAGGCATCAAATTGGTTCGGCGGGCTATTTGCTAAAATTCAAGTGTTAGAGTAACAAAACTCCAGCTATTTGTTCGTGGTTCTCACAGGTTTGGGCATTTCATCGCGAGCTCCACTTGCTGCTGCTGCCTGTTTCATTCTTTAGCATATTCTATAGCTCTGTATATCGAGATTATCTCATCTCACATCCATATTAATATCAGCGGCGATTTGCTAAAGTACAGATGTTAGAGTGCCAAACTCGACGACTTTGATACAGAACTTACAAAAGGGACTTCGTCACGTCTTGTCGAGGCTGGCTGTTGCTCTTGTTAACAAGTAATATAGCAAGATATGTTTCAAAAGTTCTTCTCACTGTGTCAAGCATTTCTTCTCTTTGGTTGACTTGCGACACACGAAGCTTGATGGGATGCTCCTCACCAGCGCCAGCTGCCTGCACCAGCCATTAGCAATTTTCTAAGCTTCGTCCTTCAATGTCATCTTACAAGAGGCGTAACTGGGTCGCCTTGCTCCTAAGAAAATTGTCAGAATGAAATCGTTTCGATAAAATGTTCAAAACTTACAATCTCCGAAATTTCGTCATCGGCAGCCTCCTGGTTCTAGGTTCTTAGAAAATTTGCCACTAAATGTATCTAGATTGAAATCTTACAGCGAATGGCATTGCATTCCTAGCGGCGTCAACTGAGAAGACTAAATGAGTGGTTGGTTTTGCGATGGGAGCAGCTACTACAAGAGTAGCTAAAAGTGAGGCAAAAATTATGATGCGCATCTTGGGTAATTGGAATTTTTGAGTGGTTATTGAAGGTTGTACTCAGATTTGGATTTTACTGATGGAGCAATGAGCGGGAGACTTATAAAACAGATTGGTGAGCCGTTTTGTGCGCTACTCAAGTTGTTGAAGCTTATTTTCACACCTCGTCTCCGCCGTCCCGTCAAACAGTCAGATTATACGACTACACCTTGGCATTGAAATCAAGAATAATACCTCAGTGTTATGCTTTGTGATTGTTTACTTTTAGTGTTCTTTCATTGGGTACTTTCTTTCTTCACAAAACGTGCGTCCTCGTTACACCCCCATTGTCGATGGGATGGCTTTCCATGCAGTTCCATTTTATACGTAAATGTAAGATATGAATTTTGAAACGCAGGGTATTAATTTTCTATAAATAACTAAATTGGATAGGGGAACGAGAGTCCGAACCCAGGTTAAAAGACTGTCAGATTCGAGACTTTTCACGGAGTACGCGGCATTCACTTCTGACATTGCCAAGAAGAAGGCGGTGGTCAATCCGTGGAAGAAAAAATACTTATTATGATCCTTGATAATATATCTGTTTTTCTCGGTGATCATTTGTAGGTCTGAGAGCCTTTTTTCGTACTTTCTCGAGCACCCAGAGCCAATAGATAAGCGCTTCTCATCACTGGTGACAGAGCCACTCTCGCGATAGACATTAAAAGTGGCAGCAAATATATCAGGTTCGTACCTTCCTAAACACACCCTCGTTGTCCCAGCTTTTTAGGGTAATTTAAAGTAATTGTTCTAAACAATTGGAACAATTTAAAATATTCTTCTAGGTGTTTAGAACAATGAAGCTCAATTATCCCAAAGTATTAGGTAATTGAAGTTGGAATTTACTGCTACTTTTAATGTACACCACGAGCCACTCAATTCCATGGAAATTAAGCGAGCGGGGGAAGATTCTAGTTCTCCGAGAAGAAAAACGATAACACGTAAGTGATCTGTTTGAAACTAAGGTCTCTTAATTCAAAATATGCTAGTTTTCTGGAACTTCTTTTGCTTTCAAGTCTATCTATGTCTTGAATTCCTTGCATATACCGTCTACCTCTCTGCTGCCTTGTGGGTTGCAAAATGCTTATATATCACTGTCCCGGTTTTGCTGAAAGGGTTACGAGGGAAAATGAGTCATGCTGGTAGTTGATTCATGGAAAGGAAAGAGTATCATTGATTATCTGAGCGAGTCTCAGTTCTCGGTAATGCATTTTATCATAGGATACAATTGAACTTTAAAAAACAATTGTACGACACAACCGTGATCAATAAGCAGCCATAAGGCGACTAAAAAAAATGTCCTGGATCTGGTATGCTTTATTAGTCAATTACTGAGATCACTCACGTTGCTACTTCATGATATTATGTTATAAGTTAAGCTAGTAAATCTTATTATTTGAGAATGTTTAGGTTAAATAAAATGAATTAAACTATAGTGTATTAAATACTTATCCGTATTTATTGTGGATATTCTAGACAGTTTAGAAGACTTGTGTTATTTCAACAAAATATAGAAGCTGAGTATCACAGTCTAGAAGATTTGGCTTAGTTCAAAAAACTATGAAGGTTGATTATCGCGAATCTAGCTAGACTATATCTAGACAGAAATAGTCAATTCCATAGCTGGCGAATAAAGCATGCCAAATAGCGAGTGATTGTAGAAGTTTTCGTTTTTGAGAAAGACGAACAATTTGTTTTTACATAGTAAAGTTGTGCCATGATGCATTTCGTGAACATGGGGGAAAGCTATAAACCAATGTTACCCGATATTGACTTCTAAAGTATTCAAATCTTTCGCCAACGCGAAAATCTCAAACCTGGACAACATCCCCCTCCCTTTAACTTCCCTAACTCCTCCCCATTTCACCTACTCAACACCCAAAACATCCTTCAAATACTTCCTATTCCCCTCCCAATGATGTGCCAAAGCCCACTCCATAATCGCATCACTATCCCTACACACATGTCCGTAATTCCCCTTGTACGCCGCGAAGTCATCCGTTGCTTGCAGGAGGACATTACTATTACACATTAGTTCCTCACGGATGTAGTCTAGACAGTGAAGTGTATGGTCGTCACTTCGTGGCCATTCTTCGAGAGTTTGGTTTGCGATTATACGGTTGCGGATACGATACTGAGGGAAGCGTTAGTTTTGTGGTAAGAAAGAGGAGGGGGAAAGTTACAAGACAGTGAAGAGAATGGAACAAATCTATTTGGTAAATTCCTTTACTCTCGTCTTCGGGATGGGATCTCGATGGGTGGATGTTATTTTGAGATGCCCATTCTTTGTCTAGGGCTACGATGCCATCGGCTTTTTTGGTTTGAGTGTTGGGATTGACTGGAGTGATTGGAGGGGGCTTACTTCTTTGTATGTCTTCCCAGAGTTTTTTTGCTTCCGGGGTGTATTTCATGAGTTTCGCGCTGCCGTTGAAGTGTTTTATTGTGTTGAATTCTGAGAGCTCGAAATCTTTGGGAGAAAGGTTAGTCGTTTGGATGAGCGAAGTTGGGGAGGAGGAATAGGTACATTTATCCAAGCTGGTACTTGTGAGGGTTGGCGAGTGATTGTGCCAGAGGTAGATGGCATATGCTAAAAATGCGAGACATAGATGGACTAGTTCTAACACGATAATTGCTTCCCAGAAGGTCCTCGTTTTGTGTCCCGCATTCTTTGGAGAGGAAATTTGATGGGGATAGTCCTCCGTGTCGGATTCTGTTACTGGTGTATAACCAGTCTTCGAGTTGTTGAACTTCATTTTGAAACTTTTGACTAGAATTGTTCTTTGAGGCTGCATGGGCTAGCGTAAGTTTGAACAAAACGCTTTTCCACGAGATCCGTTCTTCGTTTTGAAATTCATGCCATGGAAGGTCTAGAAAACTACCCCGCGAAGTGTAGCATGGAGGCTTTACGAGCTTGTTATCTTTCGGCGAAGAAAGTGAGATCAGCTCGTATTAAAAAGAATTACACTTTTCAAGTGACGAAAGCTCGGAGGACGCGTTTGAGAGCCTGTGGGCGTCTGGGAGTTGGGGAAACGCACTGCTCGCCTAATTGCTGTGGCGTCTCAGGGGGTTCGGTCACCAGCAAGGAAAAGTCCCCATTTAGGTTCTCATTGCTCGGGAAGGAGCGCTCAGACATACAGTCTTCTAATGACATATTGTCAAGGGTTCTATAAAATAAGAATTTCTTCAACGGAATGACCTCCGTACCTCCGTCATCCTCACCCCTGGGCTGCGGGAATTCGTAACTGATGACTTATGATACTTTCCCTTCTACCTCCGTTTCCCTGTTTTGATGCTTCTGGGAGAACGAACTTGTAATCAGTCTAATTGTTCTAAGCATTTAGAATAACTGGATAAACTTTAATTTTGCTTCAACATTTGGAGGAGAAGATAGTATGCATTCTATTCTTGGCTGGTTAAGTTTATATCTTTGAACATAGGCTCTGCAAAAGTCACAAATTTGGGGATGGCTCGTGACAGGGCTCCCATAGAAGTTAGACGATCGTTAAGTCCAGGGTAACGTCTTATAACCGAGGCAATGATGTTAATCACCAATGCTAGGATATGGTCGTACAATCTGACTGTGACGGAGCTTCGAAGCATCCCGTCACACAAAACTGCTTATTAATTTGTTATATTGTACTTTCGTATAAGTCATTAAGTTTATCTCTGCTTAAAAACCGACATACTATCTTCACTATCGAACCAACAGGATACAAACTGTTCCATCATCATCACGCAAGCGAGAGCTATAAAATGCGCCTCACAATTCTCGCCTCGTTCTTGATTACTATCGTAGTCGCAGCGCCTATCTCAGGTCCAGACACATCTATCTCAAATCCAGAAACTGGCCGGGTCTCGTCAATCAAGGTCCGCCAAAATGATGAAATACCCGCGATGGTAAGAAGTGACCCCCTCCCCAAATTCTTCTCAAACTAACACGTCCAGAAACAACGCGACGAAGAAGAAAGGAACTTTGTCGTAAGATTCAAAATTCACACATGTTAATAAATCTTCATCCTAACAAAAAGTTTAGAGTGCAAGCATAGACGACGACGACGACTTACTAGTTGTAAGAAATAATCCCTCTCAAATTTTCAAGAGCCTTTATACTAACGACTCCAGAAATAACGAAATGCCCAATTTGGTGAAATACCCAATTCGGTACGGTCATCTGGTGATTTTCCGAAAGTTGAGCTGACCTTCCTAGCTTGCTAGTTCTTTAGACGATGGAATACCTTCGGTAGTAAGTTTTCGACTATCCATAATAGGAAATTTCGATGCTAAACCCTATAGAAACGACAAGATTGGAGTAAAGTCAACCATGACTCCGTGGCAGTAAGTTGAGTCCATAAATTTCGAAATACTATACTAATTCTCTCAGACGAGTGCCGCTCCTCAAGTAAATTTTATCCATACATCAACGCGGAATATCCATTAACATCTTTTTAGGATATTTCGGGTGTAGATTGGAGTAAACTTCGCAGACTTGAGCCCTCAATTCCAGAGAGTTTTCATGCTAATTTATCTCAAGGAAAGATAGAACCCTACAGTTTGAAATTCGGCGATGATACGGTTGATTTTCGATGTACGTTTGAACTTGTAAATTGTTTAAAATTTGATGGAGAATGCTAATACTAGTGGTATCTATCCAGGAGGAAGGCGTACGAAATCCAGGAAAATAATCTTGTCATCGATAGACGTAGCTGTAACGTGGAAAAAGGTGGTACTCAGAGCAAAGCTTGTGTTTCAAGTTCTCACTTCTGGTTCGGGATTTTCTTGAACATTCTGTATTGAATTCATAAAATAAACAAGATAATGTATTTCCTTGAGAGCCGGGAGAGGAGTGCTTCATCTAAAAATAATAAGTATAACTTTATATCTTGGATATTATCTTACTCTTATATTCATGGTGTCAGAGTGCAAAGACAAACGTCAGTCGTTGAACCCAGTGATAAGAACTTTGACTTAAGTGGCTCTAAAGTGAAAAGAGTGGCTAATTTAACTTCGGAAATACTCTAACTCTTAGATATATATTCTATTTTAGAGATAGTATTTCTAGGTTAAGTGAGATATTTCCGAGTCAAGTTATCTCGGAGATATATATCTCGGAGCAAAGATATTTCCGAGCGTTCAATTATTTCCAAGTAGAGGGAGATATCTCCGAGCTACGATGTTTTTAAGTGTTGCTTCGGAGGTATTTTAGTTTGGAGATATTTTGCTCGGGAATATCTTCGGAAATATTTTACTTCAGAAATACTTCGGTTCAAAGATACTTCCTTACTCAGAGCTAGTTGGGAAGATATCTCTGAGCTGCGATATTTCCGAGTATGGTATTACTTCAGCGTTAGAGTAGAGAGTTTAAAGAGACTCACTCGGAGACATGTTTTACTCGGAAATATCTTCAGAAATATCACTCGGAGATATATAATTCGGAGATATGCTTCGGATTTATTATTCTCGGAAATATTCTCGCATATCTTTCTCTCTTGGCAATTGTTCTTCCGCCTCAAAAGTTTATTAGAGACTTTAGGCTTATACGCTGTAATGCTGTGTGTAATGATGCACCCAAGCGACAACCTGACAAAGAGCGCTGTACTTCAGTGGACATCCTTCCTGTAAGCCAGGGCTCAGACGTCTTCTTACAGGCTCATTTACCCCAAGGCTTTAGGCTCTCGACACCTTTTACAGGGAGGTAGGAAATCCGCCAATGGGCATGGAAAACCAGAAACCTTCAGGGCACTTTGCAGTGCCTTACAGCGCACTTCATGTAGCATGTACGACGAAAGCTCCTCGTCACAGTCAAAGCATCAAATCTTTCAATGGCCTTGGCCAGCGTAATTTTACGATGAAAACGAATCAAATTAGTTCAAATCACTGATCATTGCACGGCACTTGAAGATTTGAGATTCTTTTTTGTGATTCCATTTTACATGATGTACATGAGTGTTGTTTGAGTAGAAAATGCCAACGAGTCTGCCTTGACAAGACTCCATACATAGCAAGGTTGATAGCTAGAGCTAATGTGTAGTATACCATGAAAGCAATGAGGTATCTTGATTCGTTTGTGGTTGATTTGTTGTAGTTAAAAAGCAAGGGTAATTTGTTCGAGCACATGAAATGAACACGTATCGTCGTATCGTAGTTACTGGGACTCTTAATCCATCTGAGTGGCAGTAACCTCGCGTACCAAATCCGATTTCAGATTAACAGTAGGAGGTTGCAATCAAAGTCCAATTCGACGCCAAGCTCTCTCGGTATCTTCGCAAAGTTTGATGAAGTCCGGATTCTCGAGGTTCTCGCATATGTAGTCGTTGAGTATTGCATCACGCTGCTCATCACTGGCCTCGGCATATCCAGGGGTCTCCCAGAGTTCTTTGGGTGTAGAACGAGCACTGAACTGTAAACATGAAGTCAGCACTTGATTTTTTGGGGGCAGCCAATCGAGGAATACAAACCTTGGAGACGAATTTGTCAATACCATCGAGATAATTCTCTGGGGGGGACTCTGGTGATGGTGGCGTGGATACGTTCTTGACAAGTTCTGGTGCCTTGGTTGGGGGTGGGATCGTTTGAACAGACTGATCGCAACCTGAAGGCATTTGAGTTTGTGTACCTTGATCAACCATTTTGGGGCGCTTACTAGCTGATGAAGGACGGTTCACAGGAGTTGCACGCTTCTTGGTGGCAGTGATCTTTGGTACAGTTTCAGTGCTCTTCTTGGGGGCAAGGGGAGATGGTACATCGTCTAATGTTCCAGCAAGAAAAGTGCCAGTAGCATTCTCGTTCTCTTGTGCCTTGGCCACTGAAGGTTTGCGTGGAGCTGCACGCTTCTTCGCAGGCTTCCGAGTGGGTGTTGCACAACCGGGGACTGTGGGCTCGATTTCTTTGGCAGGCGCGGGCTTTGGCAAAGGGGCAGCGATCTTCTCCTTTGGTTTGGGTTTGGCGAATGGTAGTACACGTCTTGGTGGTATTGCGTATCTCCCAGCATCGAAAGCCTCAGGTGCGGGAACGGATCGAACTCTAGCAGGTATATTGAAACTCTGGGAGGCGTTTTGAGTGAAGGGATCATCGGTGGAAGCCTGTCCCATCATGGAACCTCTGTGGGAAAAGTAGGGAGAGGCAGATTGAGTTCGCGTCATTTGCTCGGAACTTGGGTGTGGCTGTCGGAACTATCAAAATCAGTATCAAGTTTACAGCGTGAGATCATTGTTACTTACTTGTAAATTTGGAGATGAGACCCGACGCATCTGGGGCAAGAGTCAGTATAAAGCCTTTGGTAATCTCAAGTCCCCATGAAAGGGAAGGTCGATGGATGGCTGTATAACCTACCTCTTTGTCCATCTGCGAGATGTAAAGGGAATCCTTTGGAAGTGCCGAAGTAGAAAGTGGGCGTGGCATGGAGGGAGTGATGAATGACAAACTGCCAACTGAGCCTGTTGCCGAGAAGCCGGAATTGCCCATTGTAGAAGGCCCCTTGAAGTCAGACTTGATTGGAGAGCTCAAACTTTCTCTGATGGTGCCCTCGGAACTTGACGAGAAATAACTGCTTGTTGAACCTGGTCTCGAAAATGACCCTTGCATACTACCTGCACTAGAGGGGACTGGAGTTGGTGGGCCCATCAAAGGAGCAGGCGAGACAAGTGCGCGGCCACTGGGATGCGCCGAAGGAACATTTTGAGTGACGGGCAGACCAAGGTCAGTCAAAGTGCTGAGAGCTCTGTGGAAATCAGTCTCGCTACGGAACTTGAATTGAACTCGACGAATCTGCACATTGAAATGTCAGAATGGAAACGAATTGGAAGAGCTTTTAGAATGGCGGGAATGAGGGAAGAAGCTCGAGGAACAGGCAGACTTACGCTGGTGTTGGTTTTCGGGTATCTCATGGCCAAGAAAGGGCACTTGACGACGACCTGAATTGGAAAATCACCGCCGTTTGAAGGGTCGAATTGCTTCCAGATTCTGACCAGATCACCAAGATCCTGAGATTCCTGCAGCCTTGTCAGCGGAAGGATCTTGAAGTGGTCAAGGAGAGGAGACACCTACCAACAGTTCGGCACCAGCTGCGACCTTCATCATCAAGCGGTCAGCGATGTTTCCATGGTCATCGAGTTGTCGAGCAGAGCAGAAGATCAAGTCCAGGTCATCTCTCTCGCCGACATGAGTCCAAGTGAAGGTCTTGACGCCGATAGCTGAGGTGACTGTTGAGCATCTTTGGTTAGCATAGTGCGCGCGTCGAGAAATGGAAGGTTGCGAAGTTAAACGCCATCTACTTGGAATGTCTGGAAACTAACGACCAAGGCATTGGGTGCCATCTCCATACTGTCTTCGGCGTGCTCTTTGCGCACGGGAAGAAAACGAGGCGTGGGATACGTACCATGGGAGAACTTGGCGAAGGAGATGGTGGTCCGGTTGGGGTCCTGAGAATGGGAGAATTGAGACTGAGACTGAGACTGAGACTGAGATTGGGACTGAGTTGGAGACATAGTGGTAGAGAGGAGATTAAAGATGGAGAGGGGAAAAGAGGAACAAGAAGTGAAGCTTGGGATCAATAATCTCAATTATAATCCGGACAATGGCGAGTTGGAGGGATCAAAAAGGTAGAATAGGTCGAGTAGCGTTCAAAGGGAGTAAGACTCTGATCCGCGCTCCAGGGGACACCGCAAAATCGGTGTATGGATTGCGATGTAAGAAGGGATGTGGGTGGGAATATGAACAAGGAAGAAAAGGGAAGAATAGATAGATATATGGAAATATTTGTCGAATCCTCGCGACGAACCACGAGCCTCCGATCCAGAGGGTTACGGACACTACGGCACGAATCGTGGATGATGGGGGTTGATCGGGCAGATTGAGGGGAAAGAGGAAGGAGCTGTCAAGAGTTCCTTCCTCTCCATGGTGTTGAGTTGGACTAATTGGGACGCTCATCCCGAATGAATGCCGAGCCGTGATTGCTTCGGGCCGGAGAACCGCTCACTCGGCTTCCACCATTCCAAGCTGGTTCTTGCTGTTGAAGCAGTCTCTACTGGAGTATTGTAGATAATGAGCAGTCACTGCTGGTATGCTCTTCTCGGAGCGCAGCGAGACAGCCCCGGAGGTCTCCGGGGGGATGAAGAGTATTGGTTGTTGCCTCATTTTGGTGCTGTCAGTTTGAAGTAATATTGAGGCTGAACTCGGAGCGGATCAATGTAGAACCGCAAATCGCCATAAAGTCGAAGACTTTAACGCCGATCGTACTAGTCCCCTTTTAGCTGCACCACTGTCTAAATATTGGAAGCCGCGCGAAGAGGGAATGCGCGTCTCCCTGTACTTAAGAAGAGCCTCAATTCCCATTTCGCAGAATCTGCCCGCAACAGGCACCTCCCCTCTTCCTGCCCATACAAAAAGAAGCCCTGCGCAAAGATGGCGCCCTCTTCTGCGGACGATTCGGCCATAGAATACACGCCCGAATACTACGGCTTCATCTCCAAGCTCGCCGAATACCATGAAAGGAGAGGCACCGAATTCGTGCGCGAACCCCGTGTAGGCAGTCGGCAGATTGATCTCCTGAAGCTATATAAAACAGTCATGGTACATGGAGGCTACGATAAGGTCAGCGATGAGAAATTGGCCTGGCGCAAGTTGGGCGAGAAGTTCCAGCTGGGCTCCATGCAGCTGCCCGCGCTGGCCTTTGCCCTCAAGACTGTATATTATAAAAATCTGGCGGCGTACGAGATCTCGACGGTCCACGGGAAGGAACCGCCTCCCAAGGAAATCCTAGAACATCAAACGGCGAGTGGTGGCAGTCTCTTGACGCGCACCGTCGACAACTGGAAACCTCGTAAAGAAGCAAGCACTGGAAATGAGCAGTCAGAAGCTTCGGGTGACGACGGCACGCCAGCCAGAGATAGAAATGGGAGTGAAGAAACTCCAGGTTCCGGGTCAAGAGCAACTAGAGGATTGCGCCAGGCTCCACCACAGAGAATATTATTCCAACCCGATACACAATCATCGCGACAGACCCGACACCTTTCCAACACCTCGCATGCCTCCTCGCCTCAACACTCCTCACACCAACAACAACACCCTCGCGGCGCTTCTACCTCATTCAATCCCTCCACCACCTCCGACAGCATGTCGCTCGCAGTAGCAAATTACGAGCCAAGGCCTCAGATGCCTTTGACTTTGCGTCCGGTCACCACGCCAGCGAACAATCCCCAAGGTTTCGCGCATCTTCAGAAGGTAAAAGAGGCCGCCCTGGTCGCAGCAAACAGACCAGCTCCTAATCTTGCAAATAGAGGTGTTATGCTCCCTGGCTGTAAGTGAATCTCTTTCGCAGTCAATCGACCAACACTAACCTTCCTTTAGCTGGCTTCGATGGGCCAAATATCTACGTTCGATGCTTGTGCGCGTTGAAATCCGGCATACCTTCCGAGCAAGACTACGCTTTACACCACCTGGTCAAAATTTCGATGGAGAGAGGGGACAAATATCGTTTCGAATCGTTTCCCGGATTGGCAGAGGCTTTGACTGAGAAATTGTTGGAAGTCGGCTCGCTATTTTATCAGGTCAATTGGCAGGTTTCATACACAGGAGAGGATAGTCCGAATAGTCCGAATGTTCTCAACGGAATTGATGGCACACCAGATATCTTGCAACGAATTTCAAAACTCCCGAAATTAGATGTCGACGACAATATACAGACAGAAAAGTTTAGCGACGCTCTTCTCCAGGTCAACGAGGCGGCCTTGACGATGAGAAACATGATTATGCTTGAAGAGAACGCACTATATGTTTCAGAAATGTCCCCCTTGCGAGACTGGTTAAGCATCGCTCTCAATCTCCCAGAAGTGGACAGTGTGGTGGAGCTGAAACACTACGCACTTGATATCTCAGAGCAGATTACTAAGTACCTACACTTCGACCAGACTGACCCTCTTTACGTGTCACTCTTGGCTCAGATCAATTCCACCGACCGAGGAGCCATTCTAACGTCATTACGGGCCATCAGCAGAATCTCTATGAACCTGGAAGAAAACAATCTTCTAAGAGGCGTTCCCGTTGGTGTTATACAGAATATCATGGATTGGATTCTTCTCAACGATGAAGACCTTGTTCACGCATGCTTAGATTTCCTGTACCAGTACACGGCAGTTGTTGACAACGTTGATTTCCTCCTCACCGAAGTGCAGGTTGAACCACTTGTTAACCAACTCACACGTCTCCTGTCGCACGGCGCCAAAGATATTATCAAGGAGATGGTTCGCATACCAGAAACTAGAAAACCTGCTGCTAAAGATCTCGCCCCAGTTCCTAGTGACCTTCTCGCCAAACTTCTCACATTGGAGGAACCCGAACGCAGTTCCCAGTGGCTGCGCTGCCTCTTTGAAGAAGACCGTGAGGAGTCGATAACTCAAATTGCATTATGGACCGCCTATCAAAATCAATTTCTACCAACAATTCAACAAACCGGAAGACAAATCCTCCCAGCTGCCGACTTCATCAAAAACGTCAGCACCACATTCGCAGAGAAGGCAGCAGCACAAGTCCAAACTGGAGATACCCCGAGATTCGTCATCAAAGGCATCAGAATGAGAAGTGTCCCGGTCAACACGGATGGAGAAGAATACATCCGATGTTTCTGGAACGTCCACAACAGAGATTCCTCTGTCGGATCATGCGGTGAATATTTCAACAACCCATCAGATGTCTTCTACCACATCCTCCAAACCCATCTCCACGCTGAGAAATCAGCCGATGGAAAATACCAACCAACAGGAACCGTCCCTCTCGCCTGCTACTGGGGAGAATGTTCCGGCTACCAACATGCTCCCGCTGAAAAGTTATCTCAACTGGGTGCACACATCAAACTTCATCTACGTCCACATTCCTCTAATAATACCACTGACGGCCAACCGCCTGCTAAGAGGATAAAGCCTTCGTATATCATTCCTGCCGTTAAGCAACCTTTCCATTGGGCTGTGACGCCAATGGATGAGCGTCATGATGCTGCGGGCATCCCTCTCAGCGCTGTTCTTGTCTTGAGGAATTTGGCGAGGAATATTGGGAAGACGGAGGCGGAGGATATATATACGAGGGAATCGGGGATTTCGTGGGTGGATCGGCTTTTTAAGCCGGTTGTTCCGACGTTTTACGAGGTTATGGCTCATAATCGGTCTTTGGTATGTCCTTCTATTCTTCCCTCCCTTCGATGTGTAATTTTTGCTAATGGGGTTTGTAGGCTCAATATATGACTGATTTGTTAAGCTCCATCAATGATTCTTAATCTCGAGGACAGGTGGTGAGCGGTGGCGGTAATTTTGGTACGAATAGTAAAATTGGTGTATTTTTGATTTGATTGATTGATGCCCCCCTGGCGTTTTTGGAGCTGGCTGGCTGGTTGAGAATGGATTTTTGCCCTTATTTAGGAGGCGTCGAGAATGAATGGCATACCCATGGCCTCCTGATACTTATGTATGATATCAACCTCTTTGAGAAAATGAAAAGCCTGAGAGAAGTTTGGTGTTTAGTTAGTGAGCTGTGAGTAAAGGTTATGGAGTAAGAGGTGTACACAGAGGAATGAGCGATTTTCACGTGTATGACAGAAGGGCCTTTCTTTCCTTCGGATACACCTGAGTAGTGTGTGAATATGCTTAGGACATGTTCGACTTGTTTTTTAGAAGGCTTGGAAGAATCGGAATAATCTGAACGTTCTCGTAAGAGGGTCTCTCAAAAGATATTATCCTAGAAGTCCTTGAATAATCAAATCTTACTCCAACAGAGGAGCATGGAATAATTGAAATCAAGAAACAATTGATTGAACTTTTCCAGTAAGTTCATCAATTTTCTTTAATTATTTGAAGTCGTCTAGATAGCTGTGCTAGCTAGAATTTTTCATTTCCATACCATTTTCTACAACAGAGATTCAAACATTTCACTCTACGAGCTCCAACTTTTCATAAAACGCACTCAGTGTATTTGAATCTCGAGAGAACAAATTCTCGTTTGCCATTCTTAACCTCTTCATGGTACGATGGAACTTCCACCTCATTTCACTACATGGACAGCCTCAATATTATTCCCCAAACAATCCTTCACAAAAGCAGCATAATAAGGCTGTCGACTCATCTCCTTCCTAATTCCTGGTGCTCCGTTGTCTGTTCCTCCTGCTTCTCTGTATCGTTTGCTCGTTAGTATAATCCCCAACTCTCCTCTCATCTCATCACTCAACCATCTTCCCCTCATCATCACCCCCTCCCCATCCTTATCACACTCGGAGGTACTTACAAAGCAGCCTTATAAAATTCATTCACCGCTTCTTGAGATGGAGCGTCAAACGCTACATGTGTCGGTACTGTTATCGCTCCTTCGGGGAGTGACTTGAGCCAGAGATAGGGGTAGTCGCTTCCGTAGCCTATGTAGGTTTCGTTTTTGGCGACGATGAGTTCGGTGTAGAGGAGGGGTTTTAGGGCTGTTGCGTAGAAGGTTCGGAGTTTGGGGGTGAGGGAGGAGGGGATGAGGAGGAAGAGGTGGTTTATTGTCATGTTTGTTCGTTTGAGAAGTTTGAAGAGGGGGAGTTATAGATGGATGGAGTGGGTGAGTGATATAAGGTGATAGGGTTTCGGGTGACTGGCGAGGAAGGGATGGGTTTGAATTTTGGAGTTGGGATTCAAGGGGGGAAAGTTGAGGTTCATTTAAGTAACTCCATCAATGAAATTCAGTCCCAACACCTTGCATTTCGAAAAAGTCAGAGAAACAAATGACTTCATGATGACGAAGCAAAGCAACGATCCGATTGCAGAAAACTAGGCACTTACCGCTTCTTTCTTTCGTATTTGTAACGAGCCCAACGTTTATTCCAAATATCAAACAAAAACACGAAGTTTCAACCCACGATATTTAACGAAGAGGCAAGTCCGAAAGCAGAAGGAACTCGGAATTCCGAGTATCGAATTGGGGGCCCGAGAAAAGTGGAGAATAGGAATCTTGGCATCGCGATGATCTTGTAAGATTTGCTGAGTAAGTCCCCTCCCATGTTTTGATCGTTACCTACACGATGGAACTGTGAGATTTAACGATGAGAGAAACACTATCGTAGAGTTTTAGTTTATCTGACCGAGAATCCAATCTCACTTTCGATACCCTTCTTCTTCTCATTCTCGCCCAATATGATGACGGTTCACGATCTCAAATGCTCAATTTGTCAAAAGACTTTTAGTAAAAGTGCCACTTCCCCTTCTATAAAACCGCAAGATAAGAATAAGAATCGCTGATATGTGAGTCTTCAAAATAGAATCTTCCCTAGTAAGACACGGAAAAAGATGTATAAACGGCCCCCGACCAAGTTTAAGAAAGAGGTCTTGTTTGCAATGTGCGGTGATGAAGGTTAAATGTGATTTACGTCGTCCCAAATGCGGGAGTTGCACTTCTCGAGATGTAAAGTGTGAATTTCCCCCTTCTGTAGAACGGGAAGGGGATGCACAAGCGAAAGAGGGCTCGGGATCGTCTTTGGAAATGGTCGCCACTACTCGAACGAATACCGAGAGGACAGTACCGGATATCGAAATGGACGTGGATTCTTCGAAAAACAGTAACGCGCTCGATCAATTCATCACTCTCGAAGAAATAATTTCGATAACAGCACAACCCAAGATCCCAGAGATCACAAACACGCCTCTAGAAACCCAATTCCAAACACCAGAATGCGATCAGGATTTCACGAACCCGAGTTCTGAGGCTTGTAGTCCGAAATTGGATTTAATCAACGATCCATGGAGTTTGGCTTTCTATCCTAATCCCACCACCACACCTCCTCTCACAAAACATAGCATGGAATATTTATTTCGTGTTTTGAGGACATGGCCTAGTATTATGGCTAGAGAATTGCAATTACCACCTATTATCCATCCCCGACATGCGGAAACACCACTTCTTATGCCTTTGGCGAAGTGTTTTACCCTGTGTAAGATGTGGTATTGTGAGAGTGCTGTTTCGGGGGAGATAGTACAACGGACGATTATGAAGGAGATGCAGAAGATTTTCAAGGAAGTAAGTCCTCCCTAACTAACTATTAAGCAAAGAAATAAGGTGAGTACTGATGAAGAAAAAAGTACTGGTCCTACAGCGAAGAAACTCTTCTCGCCAGTGTTCAGGCAGTTACCATTTATCTGCTCATGCTCCTATTCCCATCTAAAAGAACCCCTTCGGATACGCTACCTTACCTCGATACCCAGATCTTCACCTCTATCCAGGTGCTTGTCTACCACTTCGTTGATCTCTCTCTCGTCCTTCCTTCCGAGCGAACACAATCTACTCCTCCATATAACGCATGGCTGCATACAGAAGCCACACGTCGTTCCGTCTTAACTTTGTACTTAATACATTGGTCCTATTCAATATACCATTGTCTTCCCTCCTTCGCTTGCGAGGAACTAGGATTCATGCCAGCGTCTGCGGCTAAGTATTTGTGGCAAGCGAAAGATGAAGAGGAATGGGAACAGAAATATGGAAGGTGGTTGAAGGGATGGGAGGGAGCTGGGTATTTACAGGGGGAGTTTATGGGGATTGGGGAGGGGATTGGGATTGATGAACGGACAGAACGATGGTTGGAGGAGGCAGATGAGTTTGGGATTATGTTTATGACTATTGGTATGTTTTTCTTCTTATTGATGAAAGGAGGAAGCTGACGGAATACAGTTAATGCGGCGGAGAGGGAACCTTATTTTTATGATAATTATTATGGTTCTGGGCGGTCGATGGGGTAGAGGTGTTTGACTTTGCGGGGGCCTGGGAGTTTATATATTTGGGGTATGACGGATACTTTGAACCCCAGGTTCCGGTTCTTAGGGGCTTTTTAGCTGGCCAATGATGGCAATTGCTAAAGATAGAACTAATGAATGGGGCCTGCGGTGTACAGAATAAGCGACAGTTTTCGTACCTTCCTACCTAGCTCATTGTTTCAACCATCCAGGGAAATTTAGAGTAATGACATTAGATACGTCAGACATTTTAGAGTATTATTCTAGAAGTTTTAGAACAATCAGGCCTTGGAACAAGAAGCAAGATAGGCAGGCACTACAGACACGAACCTAATATTTACTGCCGGATTTTTTGTCCACCGCGAGATGGGGAAGGCCTGAAGATGTTCGATACCCGAGTCTTGAAAAAGTAATCTTTTGACAAAGTTGATCTCAGAGACCTTACCGAGAGGTAGAAGATTGAACTATCATTCGTAGTGAAACTGATCATATTGTCCTAGAACGATCAAATTAATTGACGTTCCTAACATAAAATAGCTAATAAAGGTATATTTTCTTTATTCTTAGCCTTTTGTGCAGTCTTGACTTTTATTACAATTTCCCTAACCATTTGTATATTTTCATTAAGACGGTAAGTGTACGTCGAACTATGCTCCCCTTCAATTGACCGTCCTCAGAAACTTGGCCTACTTGCTGTACTCGGACAAAAAGGAACTTCATTTGTCTAAACTCAAAATGCATTTACAATTCTCTCCCTCTCTAATGTCACCCACCCCAACATTCATTGCCTCCTCGCTTATTTTATTCATCACTTACTCTCAACCTCACTCCAAATCCTTAAAATCTCATCAGCGATTTCCTTCGTCTCGGCCTCTGCAGTAGGAAGCCTATGTCCAACTCCATACTCCAACTTTCGACTCTTCTCACCGTCAAAGAACCCCTCAAAAAGCGCCCGACTACTCTCCATCCACTCATCCTCCTCACCCACAACATGCAGTGTCGGAATACTCACTCTCTTCCCCTCATCCTCGACCCGGATCTCCGTCATAGGCGGACTTATAGCATTACAAATAACCCCAAACTTGAAATCCCATCCTGATTCCTCTCCTTTCAGCATTTGTTCCCACAGTAAACCAGCGGCAAGTTTTCCTCCTTGACTGAAACCTAAAAAGCCGACAACGGTTCCTAGTTCTTTTTCGGAGTTTATCCAGTTGACGGCCCGGGAAACTTGAGAACGGGTTTCGGGTGGCATGGTGTTGATATCTTTGTCACCTTTGAACCAGCGGAAATAAGGATCGCAGCCTTCAAAGGTGGGCATTACGCCAGCTCCAGCTGATGTGACACTTGGGCCGTCGAGGAAGACGAATGTAAAGTGAGTTGAGAGAAGACGCTGGATACGGAGGGATTGGATGTTGAATACTGGGTTTCTGGTTAGTACCTAAATAACTTCTCATAATGGAAACACGTGATCATATAACAAGATAGTGTATTTCGGGAAATGAGATATTGAGAGATGTACCTGTTGCGTTACTTCCACCTCCATGAAGACACAGAATTACAGGGAGAGGAGCTCCCAGAGTCTCTTGGGTGCTGAGACCCAATTTGAGATAGGAAGGGAGGAATATCATCTTGAGTGGGAAAATTTGCACAACCGAGACGCGTTTCTTGCGCTTAAAGAGTGACCAATTTCGGGTTTCAAAATAGGAAACTCAAAGGTTGCCTATTCCCCTTGATCCCCGAGATGGGATGGGAACGAGATTGCTCGGGAAAGAATGGCAAGCGCTTCCAAATGAGTTGAGAAAGAGACTGAAGAACTTGAATTAATGAGAGAGAAATAAAACGAAATGTAAATCGCCAACAGAAAACGCTTTTCTGGCACTGTACGGAGTACCGGTATCGTTTCAAAATCTTTTGAAAATGGGATTCAGCTTGATGGTAAGCTGACTTCCGATATGCAGCTCCCATGAACTATATTTAGATACATTTTTCAGTTGTATAGCAGGATCTTCTTCCCTATATGGAAAAATTGGCTGTGAAGGGTGTATATCTTTCGGGAAACTAATAACGCGGAGGCCCTTTAAGTGGTGTGAACTGGTAAGGTAAATTTGAGGCGTCTTGACGATGAAAATAGTATCACGTGAAGATCTACCATATCATGTGATAATGGGTTCCGAATAAATATTTCGTTCTCTCAGAAATTGTTTCTTACCCCACACTTACAATGTGAGGCAACCATCACATCAAGTCAATTTTCCACCCCCGGCCAGGTCTAGCCAAGGGCAATTTGAGTTACCTCGCCTTACGGTTGTTGGCGGCTGCGGATCAAGTTAGTAGGTACTTAAGGTGGTACGGAGCGATCTCCTCAGTCCTTTCTCGCATCTATTTCTCTTTCTTGCAACTGTTTTCATTCATAATCCAGTGTACAATTCAAAAGAAATTAAATCCAAAATGAGCGCCAACGGAACCCCGCCGGAAAAGCAAAAGGCAGTCCATACTCTTCAAAAACGAACACAATTTCCGTCAACGAAGTCCCCCTCCCAACACCAAATAAAGATCAACTCCTCATAAAAGTTGCCTCCGCATCCTTATGTCACAGCGATGTAATGCTTCTTGAACCCAACGATACAGGTCTCATCCTGGGTAACGGAAGACCTATTACCATCTGTCACGAAGCCACTGGTACCATTTTGAGTGTGCCAGATTCTTGCACAAATCCCAACCTCAAAGTTGGTGCTAAAATTGGTTTCCTGTGTCCAGAAAATGTTTGCTATGAATGTGCGGGGTGCCAAATTCATAATGCTTGGTGACGGGAAGGTTTCAATGGGTGGTTTCGGTCATGATGGATTCTTCTAGGAATATGTTCGCATTGGAGAAACGCAATTGTTCTTCCGGAGGGATTGGATATTTATGAGGCAGCTCCTCTGTTATGTGCTGGTGTGACGAGTTGGCAGGGTGTCACGGAAGCTGGAATTAAGCCGGGAGGCTGGATGGCAATCGTTGGGTGTGGTGGTTTGGGACATCTTGGTAAGTCTTTTCTTCCGCTGAGATGAAATCTTGCTAACAAAGCTAGGTGTAAAATATGCAAAAGCTTTGGGCTATAAAGTCATAGCCATGATCTCTCCGATGCACAACTCGAAGAAGCAAAAGGCTCAGGTGCAGAACATGCATTCAACCCAATGTACGACAAAGATAACCTCACCAAAGTGAAGGAAGTCACAGATGGAGGTTGCCATGCTGCAGTCAACTTCACAGCTTCAAAAGCAGCATACGATTCAACACCAGCTTTACTGTGCGTCGATGGAATCATGATGGCTGTGGG
Source organism: Hymenoscyphus fructigenus (assembly GCA_001414455.1). Classification (NCBI taxonomy): domain Eukaryota; kingdom Fungi; phylum Ascomycota; class Leotiomycetes; order Helotiales; family Helotiaceae; genus Hymenoscyphus; species Hymenoscyphus fructigenus. Next base: position 153,787 of record LKUV01000031.1, on the reverse strand, counting down.
TATTCCCGCCAAAGGAATCACGATCAACGCACTGGAATTTGCTCTTGGGAAATATCGAATTAAAGGTGCCAATAACTCAGTCCCTCAGAAGATGGGACCTTGGATCGAATTCTCGGCGAAACATAACATCAAGCCTCACGTCAAATTTCACAAGATCGAGCAGATTAATGAGAGGATCGACGTTATGCATTCTGGGAAATCGGCGAGACGATTGGCAGTCAAATTTGATTGAAGTGTCAATAATTTTGTACATAATTCATCTTAGAAATTCTCCAGGACATGTCAATTCTCCACGTGATGTTACTTCCCATACCCCGCTTTGCTAGCTATCCCTAGCCCTATCATTAATTCCCGAGCACCTGTCGCTTTTGCAGCTATCAAATTCCGGGTTGGAGAGAATATGAATTCATAGAAACCGCAGAGCAAATAATAAAGTAGTCAGGGAAATTCTGTCACATAGCTCTTTAAAGTTCGCAGCTTATCGGTTATTCCGGCCATTCTAAATAAGCTTAGGGTAAGCCATAACTCGTCGAGTAAGCTGTAAGAACGGATAAGCTGTAACAACCAAGTAAGCTACCACTTTTGACGAGTGAGCCACCGCCATCTGAGTAAGCTGTAGAAATTCTTTTATCACGACATTGAAGCCATGGATGTCGGTGGCGGTACTATTGCGCCACAATATAATTATCCTTGCAGCCACATCAATGTTCGTTGTATAGATTCTCGATTACTAAATTATACGAAAGATTTAGAGCAATTAAATCTGAACACAAGGATCCCGAAAAGATAGGGGATTTTTGAAATTTCTCCTTACGTCTTATCTCACTTTACTATTTCAATTGATTTGATTGTTATAGGAGTCTAGACATTTCAGCCATACCCATTGTCAACGAAGTCCCGGGTTTCTGCGATTTTCCGCTCATGTCTAGGTAGGGACAACGACACATGACTTATAATACTTGAAATAATAGAAGGTCTATTTATTCCAAGTCAATATTATTCCCAGATTACCCAGAAAAGAACCTCTTTATTAACGAGCTATATACAAATATATACATATGTTAGTTTCGTTTTAAGTCACCTACAATCAAAGCTTTGCGGTAGCTATTCATAGATTACCAAAAGGGTGATCTTACTTTTCCCGGGCAACCTGAAAAAAAGACCTCGTGCTATTCGTAGGTTACCCACGAATAGCCTACAAAAGAATATTTTCAGGTAAGCTATAGATAGAACATTTTTAAATTCCGGAAAATATACCGATATTTTCCTCCTTCTCAAATTATTTCCCATCCATTTCTCTTGCACATCTGTGACTTATCTCGCTGTCGTAACCATTTACAAATCCTCGAATTGGAACGCAGGGCGTTTTGTGGCTAAACCAACAACCACCCAACAACACTGCTTCGTAAATGTAAGCGTGCCAAAGGCTGTCACTCAAGTTTAATTCTCCCAATTTCGCTAACAATACAAAATCCATTCTGTCTCAAAACTTGGTTCCCTTCGCTCGCTCATTCAGTAAATGCGCAATAAACGAACCTGCCCCCAATGTCAACTCTTCATCCCAACAATCTCTTCAATCAGACAACATGCCATTTATAAAACCGGGAAAATTATTGAGGATCGCCCCGAATCCAGAATAGTTTGTAGATCCGCTCTCCCCGCCCTTCTACATATTGATAGAATACCTCTAGTCATCATCAGATCCCAACAAAGTAGCCATGGACCTCGTCAAGCCTTTACTGGACGAAAGTATTCTTGATTTAGATCAGCACGACAGTATGTCAGCACAAGTCTATCCGTGGACGCTCTTTGCAGAAGTTTTCAACATAGTGCAACAACTGCAACATGACCACCCATGGATTGAACGACTGGTAGAGCTCATGGAAGCTCTTAGAAACCAGCCCACTCCGCCAAATGATATATGTGTGGCGCACAATGAAATCTACGCCGACGTGGAGTTCAGATGGCACAAATTTCCGACATTTCTAGCCCAGAAACGAGAGGATTTTGAATATAAAACCAGATACGGGTGGAAGTCGAATTCCACTTGGTCACGACAAGAATGGTTGAGCATCAATCAATTTCTTTCACTGCTTGTCGCAAAAGAAGTCGCCGAGCCGTGGACAATCGGAATGCTGGCTAGAGCGGGTTTTTGGGTTTTGGAATGGACTCTAGAGATTGGGAGGGAGCCAGAGGACAATATTCCGAGTTGTACTGTGTGGATTTTGACCGCGGGTGAATGGTATCGAAAGAACCAGGGCAAGGAATTGAGTAGTGGGAAGGGCAATATTGCGTTGATGCCGAGTGAGTCGGATAGTTACACAGGACCGGCTGGTTTATTAAGCAATGAAAGATTGGTTTTCTGGCGGGCAATACTTGAGGAATTTGCGAAGAGGGGTGATCTTAGTGAGGAAGCGAGGGCTTGGGCTTCAAAGGCGGCAGATTTTATGGCTAGCTTGGACTAGATTTTCGGCTTGGAGATATAAACTTCAGTTGACAATGTGCCCACTATTCCTTTCTTACATGTGGTCAAATTTGCAACTAGTAAGAAAACACTTCTATCATGAAAATAGTAAATCGGATTTACAAACAGGGAGAGATCGGAGCCATGAATACGATGTGTGTGTGATTAAACTTTCCTTATGATCTCTTATAAATGAGGTAGGGCGATTATATACTAAGCAAAAAGTGTCAAGTAATATTTTGTAAAAATCATCAACCCCCAGATAAGGATTGTTTAGTGTTAAAATAATCCAATTTGAACTTATTGTGTTAGTGCTATTCGTAGTTCACCTACCAATAACTGTTCGGCCTATTCTCGGCCTAACAACAATAGACAATTCGTAGGTTACCTACGAATAGCTTTGTTTTCAATCTCAGCGTTGATATTCCACTACGTAACCCCGATCTTTCAAACTTCCAACAAGTAAATACAATACTTTCAACTCCATCTCAGTTATAGTCTAGGCACAGTCCCCAGGAAAGTCACATAAGATACTACAAAAGAAGCCAACGACGAGCTTAAACCAAAAGTTCAACCACTGACTCCAAGTTCCCAGATTTGGGGAATATTCGGGTCTCCAAGAATAAGATGAATGAGATTCTCGTAGAGTTGTAAGTGGGGGTTCTTGAATCCGGATGATCTGCGATTTGCATTCTTGCCTTGTCTTTTTCTCAACAGTACAAGTAAACGGAGATACTATTTTTGACACTAAGAATTGTTTCGAGAGTAAATACCAATAACCTTTTTGGAAATAGTTAACAGAGCAAGTACATGCATGAGTTTTAGAAATAAAAATGCGTTACTGCGAGAGAGTACAAGCAACGATGACCTTGAACAATATCCACAAGTCACCAAAGAATGTGCGACCTGAGTGCACAGTTGTCTAAACTTTAACTTTCTACTCTTGGTCTTTTGTGGATATATATTACAACTTAGAGACAAGACGCGAGAGAACCGTACCCATCAGCTAAAAATTCTTCCCCCATTATTATTTTGAGTTCGGAACAAAAGGATAAGGAGATTTAAAGAAGGTAATAGGGAATAAGCATAGTCGTGAAATATTTGTTATCTTTAATTTTTAAGTATAATATTGTCCTTTTAATTACCTTGCCTAACACAGGTACGGAGAACCTCTTTATACGAAGCTTAAGCTCTCTATTCGTACCTCTTCTCCTTCTCCACCTCGCAAACAATCCAAAAGATGGAAAAGAAAGTACCAATGAAACCCACCTATAAAAACCATACACACCGATATGATAACATAATAGCCAAGCCGAAGCAAGGGAAGTAATATATTTTCTCATCTTCTATGAAGCGTGCCAGAAGATCTTGAGAGCATATAGAACTACCTCATGCCGGAAGTAATTCTTGCCAGGCACATAACACGACCAGATTGCTAGAAAAAATTCCTGCCATAAAGTCCATTCTCCATCCCTCCGTTCTCTTCCAAAAAAAAAAAAAAAAAGCTATGCGAATGAAAATATTGCTTCGACAACACCTCCCATTTCGAAAGCAACACCCTAAACCCCTTACTCCAAATCTGCCATCCTTCTATCCAAACATTCAGCCCACACACCCCCGAAAACCAAAAAAAGTCTCAATTCAACTCTCTCCTTTCCCGCACCGCTGAGAAATATCCCATCTCTCCACAGCAGAACACTATATATTGAGGAGGTCGTCATTGATACTAATTCGGAGTTCTACCTCTGACTCACCTATAGATTTATATAACATGAGCTCGTGTATAACACTCAGCGAATAATATTAACAAAACACCCTCAAAATTTCGAAAACTCATCAGCTTAACATGAACATCTATAAAGGACATGAGAATGATGTAGGTTGGCAGGTATCTACAACCAAAAGATCGATGAACAAATTCCTCTTTGTTGTCTGCAAAACCTAAGTTCCCCTCGTTGACATTCTCTCCAACACCTCCTGAAAATAACACTAGCCTCGATCCCCTTCCCCCCCCCCCCCCCCCCCCCCCCCCCCCCCCCCGTTCCCCTCCTCTCGCTCTTAAAGAAAGCCAAGCAAATGCAAACCCGGAATTCGACAGCACAGCACAACCCCTCTACAAATTGAACTCAAAAAGAAAGACTCAAAACTCAGCATGAATCACGCAAGGTAAACTGAGAACACAGCTAGGAAATAAGCTTGTCAGACTAATAAAATAATATACGACACGCGTCCTACCAGTATTACTGAACAAGAAAAGATGGATGGCGGAAGTTTGGGATTTCAATTTATGGGTTCTGGGTCGATTTATACGTAGGTGGGAAAAGAGGAAAGAACCCCAACTTTTGGTAACAAGGAAGAAAGACAGGAGACGAGATTGAAACGGACAGAACACCCTTGGAGATAAATTTCGTATATTTTCATCTCATCATAAAACCCTCCGCATAAATGCTACACCATCCCAAATGCCAATCATTATACAACCCAAAGCCTACCAAAAAAAACGCCATGTCCCCTCATTCAAACTATCATAACAAACCCACCAACCCCACCGTAACAACTCCCCAAAACAACAGCACCCCCCAATGCCAGTCCACCCTCCCCGCAGCACTCTTCTTACTCAACCCAAAAGGCAACCCCTGCGTACTAAACGTAACATTCTGCTTCAACGTCCCATTAACACACTGTCCCCCAACTACATCAAGACCCCTCAAATCATCGGGTACCTTGAAGAACATATACGTCTTATTATCCAACTTCTCAAACCCACTAGTGTCATACGGGAATTTATCGCCGTCATCGGTAGCTGAGGTGTTGCGGAGGAAAATGCATTGTACTTGGCCGGGGAATTCAGTGGCCATCTCGGGGTAGGCTTTCATGACGTCTGAGTTGGAGGTGTCGGCTACCAGGATGAATTTTCGTTGTGGGTAAGTCATGAATATTTTTTGGAGGAGGAATTTGCGGATGGAGAGGGTGGCGGATATGTCGGAGAAATTTAGGGGGCGTGTGTCTGGGGGTGTGTTAGTGGGAGAATGGAAGAGGGGGGAGGGGAAGGGGAAGGTACCGAATGAACCGCCTGGGTAGGTTTTGTAGATGAAATCCATGTAATTTCTCGTCACTTGCTCGGGAGTTGTAGTAAGATAATGGAAATGGAAATCTGGGATTGATTGAGACCAATTTGCGTAGATCTCTGGCATGTTCATCCAAGGAGTAAATGCTTTTGCAAAAGAATTTAGAAGTCCATCTGCAGGCTGGTAAATCCTTGTCACTCGGAGGATATCATCGATATCAGATATGATGGTGAGACCTTTGTCGGGTACCAGATAGGAAGTTGCATTTCCCGTGTTGGTACCGGTTGCGTAAACATTCACTCTTTGGGGTAGTAATGTACCGTTTCCTGGCATGAGATAACCACCTGGTCCTGAGACATTTGCTAGAGGAAGGAATTGATCGAAATCTCCTTGAGCGGTGGTTAAACCGACCAATGTGATGTTCTGTGATCCTCCTCCTGGGGTGACGGCGTTACTTCCGCTGCTTGTACCATCTGTCCCTTGACTTGAAGCGGGTTCGATGTTGAAACTGACTGGCTCATCATCTTGCTGGACGACAAAGATTTCGGCTGTCAAGTTTCTTGCTTGGACTTGTTCTGCGGGTTGGAGTTTATCGATCGATGTTCCGACAAGGAATACATTCGCGAGATCGTTGAGCTTGGATTCGGAAATGTTAGGTTGTTTGAAGACGTTTCCACGAAATCGCAGGTTCCAGCCTTGATCTGTCCAATTCGCATATGATCTATCTCTCAATTAGCCATTCTTCCCTCCCCAAGATCATGCTTTGAGCTAGCTTACGGGATATTCAAAACTTGTGTAGGAGCCGCATCCAAATCTCCATCCTTGATTCCCAGACTACTCGCAACAGCCGATCCAGTAGGCAAATCCTGAAAGAATTGAGGAACTCCACTCGCGACGTAGGAAGGAAACGTGCCCAACAGACTTCCAAGATAAGTATCTAAGCCCTTTATCGAGCTGAGAAGGTCGCGTTGGTCGACTCGAGAGGGTGTTCGGTCTTTGAGGGTTGCTGATGGGGTGATCATAGGATGGGGAGCTGCGACAGCGACAGGCGCTGGGGCAGGTGCTGCAAGAGCAATTGGCAGAATTGCCAGGAGGAGGGGAGAAAGCATCGTGCTAAAGATGGGAGCTCGAGGACTATGGTGGTTGAGAGGAGAATAGGAGTGGTGGGAGGAGAGAGGGAGCTGGAGTGGTAGCCGGAGTGGTAGCCGGAGAGGTAGCCGGAGAGGTAGCCAGCTGAGGAGATGCCTCAATTTCACGCTGGACGAAGGGGTGAAGTCAAAAGTAAATGAGCAAAACAAGTCACACACATATTCACAAAAGGGGACCTCGGGGCGAGACCGAGGTATATACTGTATTCCTGCATGTTGTTTTCCTTCCTCATTCGCGCCTCTGCTGCACGTCTGGTGTTGTTTCCAAGGCAAAAGTGCCCTTGTCCATTGTGGCTGCAGCGGTGATGTCACACTCCACTCCTCCACCACTCACGTCGCGTCGTCTCCACGTCGGACCTTGCATAGACCCATTTTAATTCCAACTTCCTTGCTCTCGCATTTTGAGGTGAAACGGCGGAAGCAGAACATGCCATGCCCAGGAAACAGTTGCCTTCACCCATCGTCATTTCTATGCCTGAATCACGATCAGAGCTCGGCTTCTGCTTTTTCTATGGGATTTCCTCAGGTTTCTTTCTGGGAACACCCTTTTTGCTCAATTTTACGATACCAAGTGTTGAGTCTATTCTCTCCTTGTATCGTCTACTTGTATCGCGCCTCTCCTATTCTTGCATTTCTATTGATGGTTGTATGTTGTATCTCGAGATTTCAAGTTATCAGTTCGTTGTCTTCAACAATTTCCAGGGCTATCCGTAGGTTACCCATGAATAGCCAGTGCAACTCTGGATGCCTTGATGCCTCTTGTATTCTCGGTGCCTCGAGTCGAAAACTGAAAAGAATCCTGAATCTCTTGAGTTATGGTCTGGCTCGGGCGAGCAGGAAATAACAGAAAGTTGTGGTATGCTTTGTGCGAGAAGACGGATGGGGGAGAGGAGGGAGAGGGGGGAGAGGGGGGAGAGGGGGGAGAGGAGGGATCGTGGTTTCATTAAAGAGAAGGCCAGACCAGTTTTCACAGCAAGTGCTGAAGTGAGGCATCGCCATTGCCGTTCCCCCTCGATGGAGAGCGCAGTTGAATCCCCTCAGAATGGCAAGTGCTTCCGCTTGCCAGTCTGAGATGGAGCCCCACTTCAACCCAAATATTTGGGGGAAGCGGCGACCATAGTCTGATTGGGAAACCCTAATTACCTTTCGGCAGCATCCAGGCTTAACTTTTATTTCTCCATGAACTTTTATTTCTCCATGAACTTTTATTTCTCCATGAAGACCTCCTCTCTTGCACCGATTCTTAAATATCCAATCTTCTCTCCATTTTTATACCCCCCCACAAACATCAACACCATCACCCAAGTCCCATTTCAACAACCACAACCATGAAAATCACACACCTCCTCCCCCTGGCACTTACCCTCACAAGCTCATCCCACGCAGCTACCAGCCTCAAAGATACAGCCCTCTCCCTCTTCAAAACCAGCGCCGCAGCCAAACTATCCTCCCGCAACTCCACACCACCCAAACCCACTCCAACATTCCAACTCTCCCCTCTCGATAAATACATAAGACGACACGAAGCCTTCACATTCACCAACGAGGAAGTAAATTCCAAATCCCAAGCCCGTCTATACCACGTAACAACACCCTCCCTCCCCGAAAACATCACCATCCCCACCCCTCTCTTGAGCGTCGATGACAAGAGCGAACTTTACGAGCTCTTGTCAAAATCCTATGCAGCTTTTGAACGGGAAAAACTCAAGAGCCCTGAGGAGAAGCGGCAGGAGAGGGAGGAGAGGGAGAGGAAGATGAGGGAGTTTCGGGTGATGAATGATTGTTTTAGCGCGTTTGGGGAGCAGAAATATTGCTTAGGAGGGGTTAGGGAGTTGCGGGACTTGGGATGGGAGGGGTATGCAAAAAAATTCAATGGGCTTTATGAGGAGTTGAAAAGTAAGATGGAGGAGGCGGGACGAGTGGACTTGGGAGAGAAGATTGATGCTGAGATCCAGGAGATGTGGAGGGATGCTAGGGAGGGGAGAAAGTGGAATGAGACTGAGTGGCTTAGGAAGTGGGATGAGGAGCATAATATGACGGGGAATTGGAGTGAGAACTTGACTGGGAACTGGACTAGTAGCCGGACTAGTAATTGGACTGTTGAGGGTTGGATGAGGGAATGGGATGAGAGGCGGAACTTGACTGGTAACCGGACTAGTTATCCGGGTATCAACTGGACTGGTTAGTTCTGTTGGGTTTGCTTGGGAGTTTGGCTTCAGAGATGAGGTTGGGATTATCACTTTCGTTCTTTGGGGCCCTTGGATTGAATCTTGGTCGGAGGTGCTCTGCCAGTGGTCACTTTTCACGGTCATTCTTTCTATACAATAGGACTAGTCGAACAGAAGTATACTACTAATACGTTGTCTTCCAAAATACCCAACTGGGGTTCATCAATGGCGAGCCAAAAAAGATTGGGGGCCGAAAACTTGAAGTATCGTGACCTCGCATGCACGGTCGGTTGCCTACAAATCTCACCTGCCTATGTTGGTTGGTTGGTCCTATGTACATTCACTTGACCTGAGCTTTACAAATTTCCATTCGCCACAGTAAAATCCCCTGGTGCTACCTAGTGTATCAATTACCTAACACTCTCATCCTTGTTATATAGAGGGTGCGTGCTACGTTTCTAGCTTGAAGCAAGTATTGCTCGATAAAACCAGAGTGTACATATGGCTTGAAGCCTTTTACATTACGCCCTTTATTTTGAGGCCTTGCTTGGTTTTCCAACCGTGTTGCTGATGGAGGTGTATAATTTTTAATGTACTTAGGTGGATTTGCCGTCGAAAGGGGAGTTATTGTCGAGAACCAAATTTTCGTTCTTGAAAAGACAAGGATGGTGGGAAGTAATGCGGAAAATTTAAGATACTGTAATTTTCATTATTTTGACTAGTGTATGATAGTTTTGGTAGACTAGCCAGCGAAACCAAGAGCGTCATTCCATGGTATAGCATGGTTGTTGTCAGAGCTTGAAGTTCATTTCCTATATCTTTTATAGACAAATGAGGTCATGCTATCCTGTAATCCGGGGGGTTTTCAAAGCTCAATGCTCTATGTTACGATACTCCAAGGTTCGGCTACGAATGAAACGGGATGGGATGGGTCGAAGCTGAAAGAGATTACCTAGGGAGGGAAATTTCCAGAACATGAAAGGAAAACTTGATACTCGTTATTGTTATCCTTACCAAACACCAGTACTATATAACCCCTTTCTTGTCTTAAATTTCTCCTTCACACTCTAACATGAACGCCAGAAATAACGCCATTCTGTGGACGCAACTGGAGAAGTAGTGAGCCACAAGGAATACTTAAAATTGTAAATTCATTGGTCTTGTATCAAGGATATAAGGAGACAGGCTATAGAGTAACTTAGTGGTTTTCTATTTGAATATGGAGTTTTTATTGTCGAATGGCGAGCTTTTGTCGACATAGATCCTTTCGTTCATGACGACATTCGAGGTTTGAGAGAAAGAAAGGGAGGGGAAAGGCAGTTCATTTTTCAACGGCGGTGTTGGACTTCTTGGGATGATTTTGTGACCTATTAGACCCAGCTTCTTGAGATCTTCGTTGGGATAGCTGTAGCCAGTTAAAGAAGAGAAGGCCTTGAGAATTTTAGAAGCTCAACTTGGGAGTATTAATACTTGACTATTTCTTCGCTTCCTCGTCAATCTTTCTTCTCGACCCTGATTCTCAGATCTTTTCTTAGGAATATCCGAGAAAATGGGGAAATGAAATCAAACCTTCACATATCAAAAATTATAAACTTCCTACATAGGCACGGTATCCTCGCGGCTTTCTTGCACGTGACCACACCTCGCAGCCTAGATGACTCTTAAAACCACATTCACATAGTAAGCAGAGCATCAAAAAATACACCCGTCGCACCGCTCTAAGACCAAACAACATACACCCAAAAAGAAACCCCAAAAGAACTGAAAACTTCACAAAAATGGACCTTACTATCCAAGATCACCCCCACCCAACCCCCGAAATCCTCGCCCTTCTCACCAAACACTTACCACATTCTCTCCCCACCCTCCGCAGACTCCAACTCATGAAAGTAAATGGTGGTCAAACTCCAAATTCCCACATCTTATCTGCCTCTGATGGAGAGGACAACTTCCTAGTTGCATTTTTGGATTTTGAAAAGGGACCCAATACTGAGATGTGGCTATATTCTTCTTTTGAAAAGAACGCAGACGAGAAAGGGAATGAGAACGAGTATGAGAAAAGATGCGAGGGACAATTTCTAAAGCTCTTAGAAAAGGTCAAGGAGATTGAGAAGGAGTATGTCAAAAATGCGAAGAAGCCAAGAAAAAACGAGGGTATCATTTTGATTGGGAGCTTGCATTCTAAGATGGTTGAAATTTTGGAGAAACATGGGTTGGTAAGGAGTTTATCACCTGAACATGATAAATTTGTCTTCAGGATGGATGAGATTCCTTGTGTGAAAGAGTTGGAGAAGGGACTGAAGTGGGGTATTGTAGGGGATGAGAGGATTGGGTTGGTGCTTGAACGGACTAGTATTCCATATACTGCGTATGTTTATCTTGCGGGGGAGATAAGTAGAAGACTGATTTCGATTTAGGGAGTCTATGAGGGTTCTCCATAGTGTAGCTATTGAGACCAAGGAAGGTGTCATGATAGCCTGGGCTTTTTTGGGTGTGTGGTTCTTTTCCATTTCCTGTTTGATCATAAGCTGACCTTTTTACATAGGCTTGGATGGCTCATTAAAGACTCTACACGTTGAGGTATGACCTCTCTCTTTACTCTTTCTCAATTTTCTTGCTGACAAGCTATAGAAAGAATATCGAGAACGAGGACTTGCCAAGGCAGTGGCTTTGAGATTATTCCATGAGGTGTTTGCTTTGAACCTTGCTTCAGACGGGTTGTTTCATGCTGATGTTGCTTACAATAATATTCAAAGTCAAGGGGTGTGTAACAGTTTGAAGGGGACGAAGCAGTGGTCCATCTTTTGTATGCTTGTACTAAAGTCTATACGTGTGTTTTATGACTAACATGTGGGCAGATGCTTGTGTTTCTATTGCTTGAAATATTGATGAGAGGCTGAGATCTTTAGCCAGTGGTTGTGTCTTGAGAAATGGTTTGGAAGATGGGAGGAACGCCGATAAATAATGCTAGATTTCGGTGAGACATTTTTACATTAGACGGAATAAGTAATTTGGAGAAAGATACTACCACTGCCCATCGCGTGTCAGATAAGTGGGAAGGTAAAAATATACTATCGCCCGTGAACGTAATTATGGAAGCTCTTGACTAACGCGACCAACCTGTGAACTTGGTAATTATCTTACTATTATCGATAACTGTTTTATTCACCAATTAATCAAATTGACCAATGCTGCTTCGTACACTAAAATAGCAACGAAGATGGTCAATTCCAAAATTGGCGACTCAATCCTAGTAGAGCTGGTATTCCTCTCGGAGGCTGGGAACTAAAACGGGACAAATTCAAAGAGAGAACCCATGCCCGCTTGAAATTAGATACTTTCTTCGAAGTGTGGCACCTAAAACCTTCAGTAGGTAATAAAAGGTTGACCCAGTACGTGGAACGTGGAACATAACGTGCCAACTTCCCCTCTTTTAAAAATGGGCCACTTGCATTTGTGCTACTGAAATAAATGTCTCATATTCCGTAAAACTTGACTTCGACGTGATACACAGAGAGTAAAAAAGGTGCACAAAGTTGAAAACCGTTTTGGTGATGAGATACCAAGCGAGAGTTGTAAACAGAGGGATTGGAGTAGTGGAATAAAAGGCATGATGAGGATAAGAAGAAAAAATAATGCTTCTGCATTTTCACCTAAATATCCCTCACCGAGACCCCTTTCCAATCCCATTCACACCTCCCCGATGAGCACAAATACTCATTCTACCCGTCCTGTGCCACATTATGCACCTCCCCACCTTCCAACTGTCTCTGCTCCTCAGAACACCTTCTACCCATGATCCCTTCTCCCAGAGAACCGAAGTCCCCTGAGAAATGACAGAAGTGGCTTAAAAAGCGATTTGCAACAATTTCCCAAAAGCTTTGGGGATTCACAAGCTTAATTTCAGTGCTGTGGGGTTACAATATCAATATAAGAAGATCAATCAACGTCACATCTATCTTTACCATAAAATAGCATACGACTGAGTCAAAGCAGGTAGAAAGCTCAAAATTTTAACCCGCTTCTATTTCAACTCTTCTCTTGTTATCGGCGTGATGGAATTCAGTTTCAATCACCGAGCGAAGTAATATATAGATGAAGTTTCATAGTGAATGATAAGCAAACGACTAGGAATTATACTCCAGCGGACAAGGACTACCAAACACTTGAATTCTAGCGTCTGGGGTAGTCGGCTATTTAAGCGATCCGCTATCGCAGGAAATCGGAGTCAAATTCAGTCAATTTACTTCGATAAGAATGATTGAAGAGTCGCTAGATATTATGTCGGGAGTATTTGAGTATCTCCTTGATTTCGAAACGACTAGAATAGAAATGTCAACACGAGAAACTGATACCCCGTGACTAAACTATTCGACTTGTTTGTGTAGTTTGTTCAAATAACTCAAGTCTTTTAAGTTAACTAGAATATCCGCAATAAATAAATGCTACTCTGATAAGCAAGCAAATTTATAACCCACTAAAAACAACAAGTTATAAATCAAGTCCCACAAATCCAAACTCCTTCCCCTCCACCCCTCCACCCCTCACTTACTCTCGAAAATAAATTTACCCTCGATTTCATCAACATTCAAAAAAAAAAAAAAAAAACAATCCTCGTCCCTCGTCCCTAGTGGGTAAATTCCCCAGGAAGGAAACAAAATAACAGCGCTCTTCTCCCACCAATGTCAACTTCACCTCCCCATCTCATTTTCAATCTATATGGGATTTCTCATGCCAGAATCCAAAACTATTCTCGGATGTCTTCTTATACGTCAGCTTCAACTGTGTGTAATGAGGTGAATAATGATCCAAGTGCTCAAAGTTATTCGGTTGCTTGTGCTGTTTATTTTTGCTAGTTTGCAATTTTTAAAATTTTAAACAGAAAAGAGGAGGGCAGTCAATCACTTTCCGATTAAGCTGCGGTTTGCATGCGAGTAAACCGGTAACTCGTGTAAGTAAGCTACGAGTTACTTGTGAGTAGTTACTCGCGGTACAAAATCACATGTTTTAGCACCTTTCCAGAAAACCATTTATTAAAAGATATTATACCAGGCCATCTCAGACAATCAAAACAATCGTGAAAAATTATTTCACGAAACCGTCTCTTCCACGTTTGGCCCTGAAGCGCGGTTGGATCGTTTTCCTGATTTCACGGAATCATCTGCTGTAGCGTGTAAGGTCCCTGAGAATCATTTCCAAGTAAAGTATCGTGAACCCTGAAGCTTCCCGACCTACAGGGTATTATCACACAACCCCAAAAACAGCCCCAAAAAGACATCTTTCCATTCTACCTAATCTACTTGCACCACAAACCCCTATGCTATTCCATACTAGGAACCTGCATAACCCCCCTCCCAAAAAACTCACTAACCCTCCCAAACCGATCCCCACTCCCCCTAACTGCGTCAAGAAAGAACTCATGCTTATCCCCCATCTCCTCCTGACTCCTCACAAAAGCGCGAATAGCATCGTTCTCCTTCCTACAGACCGTGCAATCCCCCTCCACCTCCCCATCCTCACCAACCTGCACATTAATACACGTCTGATGAAAGGAGTGTTTACACATGAAATGCACCGCCGGCAGAGAAAGCTGCGAGCCGCAAAAGGAACAACGAGTGTTATTGAAAGTCTGCGGTTTAGTCGTGAGGTCCTGGATCTCTTCGCGTTTCTGGATGGTCTCGGTGCGGTAGGAGGTGATGAGTTTACGGTTGTTGCTGATTTCTCTGCGTTCGCGTTCGATGGTTTGTTGGAGGTAGGTTTTTATCATGCCCATTGTTGCGACGGCGTTGGTGGAAAGGGTTTGGATGACTTGGAGGGGAGCCATGAGACCGTCATCGTCGATTTTTTTGAGGACCGCGTCGAGTTCGTCTCCGGCTTCTTCGAGGACGTGAGGGTCGGATGTGAAGTATGCGAGAGCTGCGGGGTATAACTGTGGCTCATCGGGTCCGTATTTTCGTAATGCTTTGATGGCACCACGAGTGTCTTTGGCTGATGTGTATGAACGGAAAATATCAAATCGAAGTCCAGCTTGTTCACGAACAAGAGTGGTTCCGTCTTTGAAGTTCGAGAGATGAGAGAGTAAGAGTACGTTGGAGGTGTCGATTGGGATATCCTTGCCCTCGATAAGTTTCTTGGCTTTGGCTTCCCATGCTTCTCTATCCTCGCCCTTCTTCTCATTTGATTTGTGTAGATACATCTCAAAGAGAGTTGTGTACAGATCGATTTTGTCGCGTTCTTTAAGATCTTTCTCTTTCAGGCACGCTTCCAAGAAAATAATAAATTCATCTGGATGATCGACGAATGAGGAAAATGCAATTCTCGGCTGCGGTGGTGTATATTGAGGGGCCGCTAGCTGCTCAATGTCTTCAACGACTTGATTATCGCTCAAAGTAGGTGCAATGTTACCCTGAGCAGGTGGTGATGCAACTGCAGACGTGCTCATGTAAGGTAAAGGAAGGAGGTCTTTCAAATTCTGTACTGCGTTGACAGCGCCTGCTGCGTAGCCGCCTGAAGTTTGAATTCCTTCAGGAACGACGATTGCATCAGATCTGGGTCGGAATTGACCTGTGAAGTACTCCACGAAAAGCTGTGTTGCTTCCGTGGGACAATGTTCTAACAAAACTCGAGCATACTTCATCAAGTTTTTGTACATCTGTATGGTTATTAGCAGAAAACTTTAGATAAGTTGGTGGGAACCTACATCTTCGGGTTCCAACCGCCATATGTACTGCAGTGCCTCGGCATACTTTTTCGAGTCTTCGATCAATATGTCGACAACCAATGCATGCTCTACGTGTTTAGTTGCAAGATACACTGCTTGTTCATAGTAACCTCCTTGCCTGCACATTGAAATTGCAGTATCAAGATCAAATTTTAGATCTCCAGGCGATTTGATAAACTTTTCCAATTTATCGATGTCTTTCAATTTCGCGTAACAGTTTAGAAGAAGTGTAGTATGATCGGAGGTTGCCTTATGGTGTTCGTGTAATTCTTCCAGGTATTCTATCAAATTATGTATGCGTTGGGTATCAAGAAACTGTGAGAGTTAGCAAAATCCATATGCAACGTGCTTGAAATTTACCTTTCGGATGACTTGTGAAGGTTCAGTACTATCAATGGCTTTGAGGTATTGTTGCATCGCGCCATCATAATCACCCTTTTGGTATAAACTATCTCCAAATTTTCGATATATGACATTTTTCTGTACTGCGTCCATGCCAGACTTTTGCGCCAAATTAATTGCATAAACATAGAGGTTTCTTTGGTATAAGATCTCAAGTCTTTGCTGCAACGACTTTTCATGATAGCGATATATCTATTGACATGATTAACATACAAGGTTTCTCCCATAGACACAATAGCTGAAGTTCGTACCTTTCCATTTTGAAGTAAGGTAAAAAGATCACCCCATATCATGAAAATTGTCACAACTTTGGAAACCAAAGATTCTGAATGGGCAACAAACTTCAGGTCCGTATCCAGTAAAGTAAAGGTAGAAGTGTTGAAAATCTCATCGGCTTGAGATCCTCCAAACCGACGAAGGGTACTTGATTTGTTTGAAGTAGTGGTAGCAGCTGGTGGGGACACTAGTGCGACATAATCTTCAAATAGCGCCACCAAATCTTTGGTACCATCATATCCATGGCAAGGTCCACGTCCACCAATGCCATATCTATTGCCATAGTAATAAATGGCATCATCTCTCACCACAACAATATCTCCATTGCGTTTATCAACAGTCATACAACCAACACCACACCCCAGCTCTTCCACATTAGTTGCCGGCTGTCGAGCCCCTGATCCTGATATTCCAAGCTTCAATATGCGGGCCGTAGTTGCAATATACAACGTCGTTAACTTCCCTTCTTCGCGGAGCTCAACACCCGTTATTGGTTCTTCGGATTCGTGGACCGTTCGCTGCTTCGCTCCTCTATCATGTACCAAATCTCCACGAACTACAGTAACCGATCCGTTTGCGAACCCGACGGCCACTTGAGAAAGATCATCAAGGGCGGTAAAGGCAGATATCTGTTGGCATGATTAGCAGGAGCATTGCATGTAGGGAGGACAAGCTGCATACCGGAAACGGCTTTCGGCCATTTTGTATGCTCAAGGTTGACTGGCAGGTTGGCAGACCTGTTTTCTTTACCGGTTTATCCAAGGCCCATACCTTCAAAACAGGTTCATTGGGCAGATCTTCCTACAAGATATCAGAGACTAGTCAAAGGTATGCTGCAGGGTGTATGTAGATACTGATATTGTAACCAATAAGGAGGTCCCCTCCACCTGCTTCATATGTGTAATGGAACCAACATCGTAGGCTTGGAAGGTCCGTAGGATTTTGAAGTTCGAGGATACGATCCGAACTACACCATCATCACTGCCCAGGAAGAGGTTTTCTGATCCGGAGCAGACACATCTTATTTCGTTGTTCTCGAAGAAGGATCGACTCTCGTCATCGGGGGGATTGATCTGCGAGACGTCGAAGAAATCAAACGTTTTCCACTGGGGAAGTTAGCTCTTGCCTGTAGGGCGGTAGGCAGAGGGTCGGAATATGCGCGCAAACAGGATTGAGGGTATGCTGCTCACCGAACTGAGAGCCATGTCCTTTGCAGGTTGAGGTTACAATTATGACATGGCAGATGGTAGATGGTAGACAGTAGATGGGAGGATGTGAGTGGTTCTATTGGTGTAGTCGTGGGGGTGTCAGTTGCCGAAGGGAGAGGCACCTCGGTCAATGTCACTCGGTCAATGTCACTCGGTCGTGTTGTTGTTAGTCGTCATGTATTTGAGGGAGCTCTAGTGCATTAGTGAAAGCATTCCCAGTGGGGTTGAAGGCTTCCAGGCGACGAGGCTGGAGAGCTACCCCTGTCACTTGGCCTTTCCTCGGTTCCGTGGTCACTCTCTCCACAACTCTATCAACACCAACGAATAATATACTTCTTTCGCAGAAACCCCCCTTCGTCCAGCGCATCAACAGCACACTAATACGGAGAAAACGAACGTTAACGGCTCATCAACCCCTCCTGATACCTACGGTTAATTGCATGGCCACATACCAACATGATGTACCGGCACGTCTTCTCCCGCAATTTCTTCAGCAATGCCATGCTATTCCACTGCCTCGTTACGACTTCACGTACTGGTGCATCCTGTACTGGGATTATTTAGCTCCTGAATAATCTTGACACCAGTCATCTACCCACGATCGCATTCCAACATCCCCTTTGAGCCATATCAGCGCCTTTGGTCGTATGCCTCGCGCTTTACCCGTTCCCCCCACCAAAGCAAACGCATGTCATTGGAGATGGCATCAACTTCTCGAAGCAATGCCACCTTGTGCTGGAGGCCAAGCATAGAGTGGACCATGGGGTGCAATGCAGTTATCCCAAACCTCCCAAAGCCCTTCCCGCGACCTCCATTTACGATCCCGATGGTTTGGCCCGATGCTACCACGATCCCCGAGACCCAATAATACTTGTCTGGGCCTCTAGCCCCATTCTAGCAGGAGGGTGTGGTACGAACCCAAAGGGAGAAATATCCAGGAGTCCACCAAACAAACGTCGTTCCAAACGGGTAGCTATAATCTCACTGCCTTCTTACGACGCAGCCTTTCGTTTTGGTACCACCATGTGGTAAGAGGCTCTTGAGAACGTTTGTTTTGACGACATTGATATATAATTTTGCTGTCTTTCTCACTTACTTTCTTATCTCGCCACCATGGTGCCCCGCATCCTTCCTATCCACAATATCCCATAGGTGAACTTCCCATGGTACCCCCTCTACTCCATCTTGTCTGTTCTATTGGTATAGCAGCGGTGTAGGCATGTCAGTGGAGGCGCTTGCTATGCAAGGTGGAATCACGGTGCCGTTTTATGCGTTTTTGGGGTATACAACGCTTCAATTCCGGCACTCAAAGCCACCCAGCAGATCTCCGAGAACCCCTCATCACCCCTCTGGTTCCAACATGGTCAGGGTTTGGCTTGATTTTCCCAGAAAAACCTCAGACTAGTCGTATTTGATTTACACGAGCCGCTTCGTGCATCATCAGTTCAGATGTTTGTTTGGTTGGAACATACCGGTCTTACCGGCGTTATATTCTGGCGATTTAAAAAAAAACCCCTCATTCTATGTCACCTCGAGGGAGTGATGAAGCTGCAATCTTGTATGACCAACCAGTATGTGTTTTCCATTTTGATGCCCGCCTAGGCAATTTCTTCAACTACCATTGCCCAATCCCAAGCAAGGGAGGGGGTCGATCGTGTCATATCAAGTTATTTCGTTTTCCCCATTCGGTCGGTCAAAGAAAACCAACAATGTCCGCAAACTAGCCATCTGCATCGTGGATGGAGCAACGTGGCAACGTATTGTCGATTGATATTATCTCTACACATAGTGGCGCCTGTCATTGGGTTCCAGTGATGCCATCAAGTAGCGGGTATCTCCATATAAATGCATGGCAGTGACTAGGTGCCATGCGTTTGGAAACTTACGAGGAGTGATTGGTATTGTGCCCACGCACGAGGTACTTGTTTTAAGTGTATTTTTTATTTCATTTATATTTCCAAGAATGTTGAGTGATTGGTCTAACTTCTCAACCAGGGTTAACAATCAGTACTCGCTTTAGTCTCACCCGACTTCGGTTTGAATGATATACTATGGTATCATAAAAGCGGGGTCGGTTGTTTGCAGAAGCTTTCACTCCCGTATTGCCAACTGGTGATACTGCTAGGTCCTTGTTAGCGTTATCAGAACCAGGCTCCTACTGTTCATAGTCCTTGTTATCTTTCCATTCACGCAGAAGATGTTCGCTATTGGCAAGCACTACCGGCTGATCAATACGTAGGCTTTGGTGGACGGGGCAACAGATCCACATGCGCTAGCGTTCTTTAGTCTATAAGTATCATATCTTTCCCCCTCCAGTTCAACTCTTTCCTTTCCAAAACACACTCTTGGGCTATTAGGTTCATTAGCAATTTTCACACTTCAATCTTGTTCTTTACATTACCTACCTTCCCAAACACCTTACATACTCAATAACCGTCACAATGGCACCTTCCGCTGTTGATGTCTACCCAACCACTCGTTTCCATGACTTGAAGGTCAAGGCTCAAGAGGTTGTCTCTCAGTCAACCGCTCCAGCCAAGCTCACCAAGACTCCTATGCAACTCGCCGGTGCTCTTGATAAGTTCGAGTCCTTTGATGTTACCCCAGTCATCGGAAAGGAGTTCCCTAACGCCAATCTTGCCGAGTGGCTCAAGGCCGACAACGCCGATGAGTTGATCCGTGATCTGGCTATCACTGGTAAGAATACCCATTCTATTCACATATTATAGAGATGATCATTCCGTACTGACATATTGAATAGTCTCTCAACGTGGTGTTGTCTTCTTTCGTGGCCAAGGTGATCTTGACAACGATCTTCAAAAGAAGCTCTGCCAAAAGCTTGGTGAGCTCACTGGCAAGCCTGCTGAGTCTTCTATGCACATTCACCCTATCTCCAACAAGTCATTCCAATGCAACAAGGATGACGAAATCTCCGTCATCAGCAATGACCTCGCTACCAAGATCTTCTGTGACCGCAAGACCGAGCAACACAAGAAGAAACAATCTCTCAAGAAGGGATGGCACTCTGATATTACCTTTGAGCCAGTCCCATCTGATTATGCCATCTTGAAGCTAACTGATCTCCCAACCCTTGGTGGTGGTAAGTACCAAGTTTACCCGAATATTTCCGCATTTTACTAACAACCCTTTAGACACTCTCTGGGCTTCCGGATATGAAGTCTACGACCGATTCTCTCCCGCCTACCAAAAATTCCTTGACGGACTCACTGCCACCTACGCCCAACCACTCTTCACCAACGCAGCTCGTGACCAAAAGTTCGCCCTCTACGCTGAGGCTCGTGGTAACCCACTTAACGTCGGCACTGGGCTCTCCACCGAACACCCTGTCATCCGAACCAACCCTGTTACTGGATGGAAGACTGTCTTCGCTGTCGGTCACCATGTTCAACACATCAATGGTTTGACTGAGCGTGAGAGTGATCACTTGCTTAATGAGTTCTTGCGTATGATTACTGAGAACCATGATTTGCAATGCCGCTTTAAGTGGAATAACCAGAATGATCTTGGTATGTTTTTCCCTCCCACTTTCCTTCTTATTATCTTTCTATTCATCTATTTCGCTTCTCCGTGTATGAATGTAAGGCTGATGAAATGAATAGCTATCTGGGACAACCGCTCCACCTACCACGCTGCTACCTACGACTACGACAGCCTAGGACTCCGAACCGGTCAACGTTGCGTTGGTATCGGTGAGCGTCCTTACTTTGACCCTGCTTCCAAGAGCAAGCGTGAGGCTGAGGGTGAGGAGTATATGGAGCCTGGTGAGGGTTTCACTGTCTTTTAAGGGTTCTCTCTCGTCCTGTGGCATTTTACGGATCTCGTCTTGTGGGAAACTAACTTTGAGATGTTGGGTTTCGTTGTTGCTATGGAATATGGGTAGCTCTTTTTTGATCGATGTGTTATGGCGTTTTGGGTGTTGTTGGGTGTAGTTATTGATGGCTTTACTTTTTTCCTCGGTATCTGGAATGATGATATACGGGACTTTACGGGATACGGAATATGTGATGGTCTAGCTATTTCGTTAGTTTATGGACATGTGAACTCATAAACACATAATAGACTTCATCCTCTTTCCTGATATGATGTGGTTTAAATAATATAGATAAGAAATGCTGTGATGAGCTGGCGAAGGCAGTAGACTCCTCCGTATACTGAGGCGGAAGTGTAGGACGACAAGGAAGTCGCATAGACTTAAACCTTCTTTCTCCAATTCGATGGGTAGATAATAGTGCCTTCAGATAAGATTATTATTAAGCCATGATCATGATTTTCAACAATTTGTTTGTGGAGTTTTAGCCCTCAGACGAAGTATCGAAGCCATGTCATAGAAAACTGGCGTGTTGAGGTTACACACCCCTCTTGCATAAACTCCTTTGATTTTATAACCTTTATTAGGTTCGAAGGTTAATATATATAGATCTTACTTTATACATTACCTGAATGTTGGGAATAAGCGAAGGTAGATGGCGATTCAATAATAGTTGTGATCGCAGAGGTGAAAGAACTAAGAACCGGGAGAGTCTAGAAATTCGGATTTTAATTCGTTAAATATGGTTTCGGGGTTGAAGATACTACAAGGTGGCTAGTAGAAATATTGACCTGGGTTCACTGGTTGTATAAGTTGTTACACGGTAAATTGTAGCTCGATATCGGTATCGTCTTTGGTTAACAAAGCGCTTTGCTGAGTCATCTTTTGAGTTATATGTGGGAAATTTGGCGTGTGAGCCTTTCATTGTCGTGAGATTTAGAGTGCTCTCCCAGGGGGGTTTGTGAGTTGACTTGTTTGAGTCAACTTTGAGATTTCTCGCTATGTTTCTTGTGCCCAGTTCGATTCCTATGAGGTAATTCATTCTGTTATACTTCACTCACAGAAAACCAAGTTGTCAAGACAAAAATAACAAGTTCTATTTCCCCAAATCCGAGAAATACATATAGCCTAACAGAACCATTCAATAGTGAGATACTTCCCTACTTTTTCGATTGATAAATTATATAACTAATCTATGGTATGCCATCCTCTAATCTTTTTCGAGTTTGAGATTAAATTGTTAAGCGCATACTTGGTCACTTTATCTGAATTTTGAGGAGAAACGACAGTTGATGAAATTTCGACAGTGGCATAATTGACAGTAGCGAAACCAAATTAGCAAATCAGAGATCCATCAAGGACCCTCATGGCGGTATGATTGGACTCTATGGCGATAATTGCGGTTTTCTTGTCCTCAGTCGAAATTTATTGTATGTGCCCAGTGACGATGTTCTTCAACTTGACAAAAAGCTTCTTGGTTGCGGCGGAGAGAGGGGATGAGCTGTTCTCTATGATAGAGGTTGCAGAAGATCCCCATTTGTGGCACTTAAGGATTTCAATAGATTGGCTTGTTGTACCGGTTTTTATTGTGGCTGCTGTAATCTATTCACTTTAATATTATTATTGACTTCCGGGGTATAAAAGTAGTATATTTCTAGTAGGTTCAAGGTATACGGGGGGAAAATGCTTATCGAGTACGCTTACATCTTCGTCAAAGGAGGAGAATTTTCCACTGTTAATAAAAAAAATAGAGTGGCTGCTTAACCGTACGTGATTCAGCGTGAAGAATAAAGTCCCTTGAGTCAATTCAGTATCCACATACATTGTCCGAATATTGAATTAGAAAAGAGGGTAAATAAACTTTCGACACCGGTAAAAAGAGTAGAGGTAAAAGTAAGGAAGGAGTTTAGAAATTCGGACTTTTTGTCCGAGAGCGATAAAACTTACAAGTCTCAATCAATCTTTAGATATCTGCCTTGAATTATGCGTCGTACATGAGCTAACCTGAGGTCTAGATTGATACACTTGATAAGGTTGAGCGTTGTTGGGGCCAGGTTGTGGGTTATGAACTTACTCTCAAGGGGAGATTAGTGAAGCGATATAGCCGCGCTTCGGGGCATTGAGCGTAATCTACATGACATGTGCCTGGACTGATTTCTCAGTATACTTGTCTGAGAGAATTGAAATCATTTCTGGAGGTACCTTTTAATTTATTCTTCGATTGATCCAATCGTAACTCACGGCATACTCGCGACTTGATTGACAGTTTCACAGGTCAATCAAAAACTTACTCGCAAGATACTTGTATACTCTACACCTCGTGACTCGCGATATTTCTTGCTTTTTCTTCTTCTTTTTTGTTTTCATTATTTTTATAATGTTAATAAGCCAATCTATTGATACTATAAGAGCGAGTCCGAACGTAATTCGACATAGACAGATTCACTTGAAATACAAACTTAGATAATGGATGTTGAAAGCATAGTGTCTGAACGCTAGAAGTAAGAGGTTGAGCTCGAGGCAGGAATGGGTAGAGAACAATGGCTTATTCTCTCGCTGAAGCTTGGCTAGCATACATGTTTTCCAGAGATTTTGAGAGATGAGGGAAGACTCAAGAGTAGCTTTGATGCATTGCTTTTCTTTATCTGAACCTGCAAACTGTTTGAAGGCAACTGGATTCTCGAGAATAAAATTGATTACGGCAACGAAAGAATGTTTAGGAGTTCGGACTTCAGATATTACAAGTTACAACATATCTTTAAATGAACCGGAGAAGAAGGTGTGAATTTGGATCAGTAGAAAGCATTGTGGGCCTCGAGAAAGTGCCATCTTGCCAGAAACATTTGCTTTCTTACAGCATTCTTCTATTTTTGTCTCTTCCACCTACACATCACTACTTCCAACTACTTCCAACCCGACAATCAACCTCACTCAAAGGGTGTTCCTCCTTTATAATGCTTAGCTTCTGCAAGTTCACTCGAAGCTTGATTTTAACATTCGAGTTTCACAAGGTCCATATTTTAAGCGAAATTCCTGGCGAAGGAGCGTCAGTTAGTGATGGTCAGCTTCGACAGGAAAGAAATAGATTTATTTGGGAATCGTTTAGAAAAGCCAATTAAGCTGTCGAGTCTGATAATTACCTAGCCACTACCAAGCAAAGTTTGACGTACTAATGTGGTGAGCTGGTTGTTCCACAGCAGATATCAGCCGCCGCCAATATTCATATGTTTTACGTACAGCTGTTTTCTCATTGGCTTTCTCGTAACGTCAACGCTTATATAAACAGAGGTATATCTAGTGTTGAGAATATCAGATTGTGCCATATTTGTTTTCGCTCAATACGAAAACCACACCTCTGTGGTGTGTTTCTTTCTAAAGGCGAAGGCTCACATCGCGAAAATTGATATAAATCGAAAAGCTTTCTAACCTTAATCATAATGGGAGAAAGCAAGAAATTTTGTTTCAGAATTCAGGTGTGGATTTTCCAGGTAATCAAATTAGCTGTGTGCTTGGTGTTCCGCAGCTGGAGCCTAGGCGTCTGTACGTACAGTTGCGAAGAGTTGAAAGAATTTAAAAGATAAGAGTTTTGGATTGTCAGCTTACATCTAAGCCCATCTAAAAGTCTTTACGCTCATATATAATTCATTGTTAGATAATAATTACTGGGCTTTTTGGGCATTCTCTACTTGCCAGTTCGTGCTCTAGAATAAAACATCAACAGAGCTATGGCAATTTGCTGCGCTTCCTCAAAGCTTTGGAATTTGGGATCCATGTCAGCTTATAACCCTATTTTGAGAACTTCTTTCAAGAAAGAAGAATGAACGATGTTGTGCATTTTGCTGCCTTGGATTACATTCATGGAGAGTCTCTCTGAGGGTATAAAGAGAACTATTTTCCTCTGTCTTTCCAATTCCAGTTCATCATTTTCTATAACTTCGATCATCTTCTCTATTCTCTTTTCTTTTTTCCAACTCGACATCAATACCACCTATTTTCTATCATTTGAAATAAAACCACTTCAATCCCACCGGAACCACTCCTTCGTTTTTCATTTCGAAATATAATCCATCAATATGCGTTCCTTCCTTCAGCTTTCTTTCCTAGCAACTCTACTCGCTGGAGCTTTGGCAGATATCCCGAACAAGGGAGGATATAAAGTAGTCTGGGCCGACGATTTCAATGGACAGGATGTTGACGAAAAGGAATGGTAAGTTTACAAAGCTAATTTGCCTTTTTCTTCGTCTCACAATACTTCAAACTCTTCTCTAGTACTAACCCTTTAAAAGGAACCACGAAATCTCACAGGAGAACGACGAACAACAAGTTTACCAAAACAAAGACTCAGTGATAGGGACGAAGGACGGACAACTTTACATATACCCTCGCCACTCCTCAAATGCCGCAAACTGGTACGTTTTCTCCTTCATAATTCTCATGCTCACTCCGCTTACTCGGGTTCCCATCCAGGTACTCTGGTCGAATCGCTAGTTGGAGGACATTTACCTGCACAAAGGGACACAGGATGACCATGGAAGCCGAGATTAAATTAGGAGACGCCCCAGCCGACCAGAAACACGGTGTCTGGCCTGCTTTCTGGGCTCTCGGAAGCTCTATTTATGGTGGAAAGCCCTGGCCGAAATGCGGGGAATGGGATATCATGGAAGCAAAGAATGGGGAAGGCCAATTTATCGGGGTACTGCATTACGGAGAGTCTTCCGACGCTCAAAAGAGTTCTCCCAGCTCGGTAAAGCCTGTTCCAGTTGACCCTACTAAGTTCCACAAGTACTCCATGGAAGTCGATCGCCAACCTCAGAACTGGCAAGACCAGACTATTAAATGGTTTGTGGACGGGAATAACTACCAAACAGTCAAGGGTTCCGAGGTCGGAAATTTCGACGACTGGGTTACGCTTGCGCATTCTCCTTATTATGCGCTTTTCAATGTTGCTATTGGAGGCGCGAAGAGTTGGCCGGGTTCTTTCGACGACAAGACTGCCCAGGGAAAGAGCGTGGGAATGGAAGTCAACTATTTTGCTGTTTATGAAACTAATTAAGAGGCGAGAGGACTGCATTTTGGGGGTGATTAAAGGGAAATATAGTCCTGGGATGATGGTGTGGATGTGAGTGAAAGACTCATACCAGAAGATTGCGGAAAGGGGGGTTCTTGTATGATTAAACGAATTGATTTTATTTCCGAGGCTCTGTAATTACAACATATCTTTAAGGGATTCTAATAAGTTGGATAAGAGGAGTCTTTCATTTAAGTGAATCGGTGGGGTGCTGCGTCACAACTTAGAGTATTTTCTAACGGAGATCGACCAATGCGACTCAGTTGAAACTTGAAACCTCGCTGCAGCTTTTCATTGAGCTTTTTCACCTGCTATGGCCAAAACAGTCATTACAGCAAGCCTTTGTTCAAGTAAAGTAAAAACTTGCCAATCATCTTGAAAAGGTAGCGATAGACCTCCCCCTAACTTCTGAAATATTAGAGAGAGAAAGTCCACAAAACGAAGGCAGAAGCACTTTCGAAATTAGCTAGAATTTCGACGCGAAATTCAAGAGAGGCAGCAGAAGGTGAGTGACATGGTATTGTGTAGATTGGTAGAGGGTGACGTGTGATGGATTTCAGATCATATTTCTAACTATACTACGAAAATTCAAAACATCTCATCTCATCCCATAGCATCTCGCACAATATCTATCCCTAAAGAAATTGCATAAGTCCTTGCCGTTGCGCTTTAACCCAGACTCAAGTTTCCAACCCAACCCTCACGCAAGTGAACTAAGCGAGACAAGCAAGTCAAATCAGCAAAAAGAAGAAAGGAAGCTACGAAATAGAATATTAAAATCAAAAAAATTGGGCAGAAGCATCACCAACTAGGTGGAAAACAAGGTGCGCCAATTGACAAATCAGACTTTTGATATGTCGTAAAAGCGCTGGATTTACAATCACTTTGCGAGATCAACTTCTACACCCCTTTTCTGCTTAATTGTAAATACGAAGAGTTGATTCATAGAGATCCACTTATATTGCCGAGGGAACTCCCGCTTGAAAGTGAATGTGCCTACCCTCTATTAAATATCACGTCGCGTCCTTAAGTTTTCCACCGCACAACAAACAATTACATTGACAACAACGTAACCACCACCAGTATTTCAAAAATCTAGCTCTCTACCTTCTTCCCACCACTCAAACCCCCTACCCAACCTAACAAAATACAAGAAACAGAACCACCATCAAATCCATCCATCCATATCCCATCAACGAACACCCCTCCCATCATCGTCCTTCGCCTTTTCTCTACTCACAGCCTACTCCTTCAAATCTTCCAGCAAGAGAACTTCTATTTTTATTTTAAAAAAACGATGAAATGGTTGATGAATAAAGTATACCAAAGATCCAATGGGAATTCAACGCATGGTCTACATTCATCAAATACTTGAAATAATTTTTTGTTTTGGTTTTTGGTATTTTCTCTATCATATCGTATCACTAGGCCAGCTGGCTAGCTGGCTACCTATCTTTACTCCCTCCACCTCCACTCCCCAATCGATCATCTTTTCCACATCCATCCCCGACACCAAATCCCCATCGACCCATTTCGCTTTTCTGTGCCCTCACCGATTCCCATCTCCTCATACCTATCATCACACACCTCCTTCCACACCCCACCCACACAAAGAGAACACACGAAAGAAACGCCAAAAGATGTTAGGAAACGAGAAAGCCTAAAAAACAGAGGGACATCTGATCCTCGTAGAAAAGAAAAACAATCACACATCCTCATCACCGTCAACGCCTTGCAAAAAAAAAAAGTCGATTAGACTCAACCCGCCCCCAAAAGAAAGAAGTAAAGGGTGTTGTTTCCCCAACCCCTTAATCAAAAAAAGTGAAAAAAGAAAAAAAGACAGGAGAGAGCAGAGGTTCGGTGCTCTCATCGTATCGTAATAATCGACCTCCAAGTAAATGACACCCCCCGCGCCTTTTCAATGCAAGTTGTCGTGTGTATCCCCTCAGACCCTCGAAAATGCTCATCATTGAATACTCCCCTGCCTCACCCCATCTCTAATCAATCTCCACCACCTCTCGATTCTGCTGATTCAGACCACCCATCCGTCCCTGACTCCCCTGACTATTCCCCGGCGTAACCATCTGCTGTCTCTGCTGCTGCTGCAATCCCATCTGCGGTCTCGCCCTCTGCGGCGGTAAAATCGCACTCTGTCTCATCACAGGCTTCAGCCCAATCGCAAACTGCCTCACCGTCCCGTCCATCTTCATCATCAACTCCTCGATACCCTCCGCCTGCGCAACAGCACTCACCCGCATGCCAACAAACCCCTTTCCACTAGAGTTCCAAACCGGTTTCAACGCCGCATCCAGATCGTCTTCCACGCCTTCGGACCGCACACGCGTGAGATACCACCAAGGCACCCCATTCCGTTGCCGAAGTCGAATCTCCATCTTCTCTCTCCGACCGCGGGGGAACGAGTTTGGATCGTTAGTCGTGGGTAAGAAGGTGTACTGAATAAGATGCCAATCCGTCGCTCGGCTCGTGACGAATACCTCGCCCTTATTGCTGGACACTGACGTCCATTTTTCCTTGATAGCATTCAACCCATTCAAAACAGGAAGCGTAAGTGGCAGCATAGTAGACACGCCCTTCAGTCCCTCAGAGCCGTTGAGGATTTGTTCTAGGAAGTCGGCGATTTCGAGATGTGGATTACCTTGTTCCAATATGAGACGCATCTTGTTGTCCGGCGCGCTGAAGTCGATTATCGCTTTATATTTGCCATATGTAAAGGTTATCTTTCCCAGAGAAATCTTCTCGCACGTTAAGGCTCCTTCGTGCGCCTGCAACACCTTGACAAACTCGATTAAGCGGAAGACGCGAACTGTACGCTCTATTAGAGTAGGTAGTATTGACTCCCCAATCTTGCTTCGTAATCTCAAGGCTAAGCTTCCAGTATTCAAGTCGAAAGCGATATCCCGATCGATTTTCTCGCTCATGGTTTTCAGTGCGGCCGGCAAAGGTATATTGATACGAGCTTCCGTCACCATGACGATATTCTCATTTGTCCGATTTGGTAGAGCGATATTATTGGGAGGCTGTTGGTTTGCGGGTGGATAGTTTGCGAGCTCTAATTCTGTGGGTTGGTAAACCTGGAGCCCTTGGAAGCTAAGCTTGATAAGATCTTTGACAGTTTTGTTCCGTGTCCCAATGAGATCAGAAATTCGCGTAAATATCGCCGGAAGCTGGATGGGGCTTTTGGAGTTTCGGTCGCCATGAAGCATAGTCCAGGCACGCATTTTGTGAAGTGCCTTGAGGTTCGCGTGGTGCGAGATGAGAGCGGCTGCAAATATGTGGAGTGTATTCAAGAAGTTGTATGTAGGGAGTGGCGTACTATTTCTAATAGGGATGCTAATGCGGTTGGCGATTCTCCGTATTGATTTAATTTCTGCATTCTTTGAAGTACCAGGTATTGGTGGAGGTTGCATTGGGTCAGTTCTATTGAGATTATTAGTATCATTTCTGAATAATTCGAGTTCACGGAAAGCATACGTTTCAATCAAGAACCAGCTCTCCCCGTATGGTCCCAAAGCCACAGCAAGGTACCAATTCTTGACCCAACCATTTCTCAAGTACCAGAGGACCTGTGAGGTGAACTTGGGGACAACCTCTTGTAGATCATCTCTCAGAACGCTCGGATTACCAGTTCTTCTCCAACCAACACTCAATCCACGACTATCTATGTGATCCATAATCGCGTCGTAGCGAAGCTGATCGATACGAATGTGGGCATTTTGAGCCGGATCCTTGTCGTCATTGAGCTTCATTTCGTATGGATACATTGATCGAGTTGCAGGATGTAAAACAAAACGTCCAGTGACTGGCTCAATCTGGATCGATACAGTTCGCTCGCTTGTTAGTTGAACGCCCAATGTCGATTCCGCAGGTTCGTTTACCGAGATCTTTAGGGAGAGATCCGCCTCATACTTGGCGAACAAAGGTTTCATCATCATGTGGTCGTAGGTCGATATCAGGATGTGTTCCACGTGCTTTGCAATGACCGTCTTGAGAAGTGACTCGGCTGATATGTTGACTGT
The DNA here is from genome assembly GCA_001414455.1 of Hymenoscyphus fructigenus. Lineage (NCBI taxonomy): Eukaryota > Fungi > Ascomycota > Leotiomycetes > Helotiales > Helotiaceae > Hymenoscyphus > Hymenoscyphus fructigenus. The sequence goes on along the minus strand of LKUV01000031.1, from coordinate 123,398 downwards.
ATCAAAGGTAATATCCACACCTTTGACTTCCTTGGAATCTCGGAACCATCTGACGAACAATCGGGGGGTGTCTTTTGGATGCGGCACGCCAGTCTTCCGCTTTCCGCTGTGGACTCCAAGAATTATCCAACTTTTCGGTCCGTTGCGGCCGTATCTTCCCAACCAGTATTGAATACACAAAGCCCTATGCAGGGATTCAACCTTGATGCCCTCTACCCATCTGCCTCTCGCTAATTCCAGTGCCTGTCTCTTAAACTCGCTAATCTGGTGAGTAAGAACAAGGTTGTGTAGGAACTTGTAACACCCCACCAGACCATCCCTATTCAGGGCCTCGTTAACCCGACTTTCGATGTAAGAGCGTGGAGCAAAAGGTATTTCTGACAGGGAGGGCGAAAATAGAAATCTAAAGTCGATGAACCATAACTGTTCCTCCGGGTTCTCATCAGCAATTGCGAGATCCACCTCAAATTCCCCTTCTACTTTGAAGGTCACTCGGCCGGATTGGATGGTGTAATTTCGAAATTGTATGGGAAGTTTATCGTATTCATGCAAGTTCATTCGGATGGAAAGAAGAGTATTAAGATTCTCAAATGACTTAAGAATTTCCTGGGCTGTCAAGGGAGGGGGTTCGAGATATCCAAGCTAGTTCTGTTAGTACAATTCAACAAGAGTTTTCACGGCATACGCACATCTGGCATCCAGGTTGCCTTCCCAGATGTTAGAACCTCCAGAGCAGTTTTCAGATCGGGGTTGGGAAGTCGCGCGGGCGCCAGACCTCGTTTCAACTCAACCAATTCATTCAAAACTACGTCGTAAAGGTGCTTTTTCTGGTCCAAATGCACTTTGATATCAATGAGTTTGCTCACATCCTCGGCTTTCCGACTCCAAGTCGTCATAACCAAGGCCTTTACCCAGTCTGCATGTGAATCTTGGGCAAACCTCAACAGCTTCGTTTTTTTCTTGATATTCTCCGGACTATTATCGTCTCCTGTTGCTGGGTTTGTTGGAGGGGGTGCCGGCATTTGCTGCAGTTCCAAAACGGTTCTTCTCAGGTCATTATGGGTTCTTTGCGCCAGTCGAGAGATCATTTTCGACAGAGGCAGATAACCTTGTGTGATATGTGCGATTTCCGGAGGAAGTTGGTCAATCATGGCCTGGGCATCATTCGGAATAACATCGTCCCCACGTTGCTGCCGCGAACCTGGCAGGAAAGCACCATTTATACCATTAGGTATCGTCGGACTAATTGGCGTCACATTCTGCATTGGCTCTGCTCGACCCTTTCCCTTATCCAGTGCCTTTTCCGAGGCATATCCAGCTCCATGGATTCCATTCGGCCGTTGATCTCTATCGTGATTCGTATGCGATCCATTCCTACTCCCGTTCTCCATTATGACGCCAGGCATGCTCTCTCCGTCTCGATGTCCTGCCAACCTCTCTGCCCCCTTCTGAGAGCCCCCAGCTCCCCCCTCTCCAGCCTTTCTCCGCTCGGTCGACTCTATCTTGGCTGATGGCGGCGGAACCAAAGTGCGGATGTAGCGAGAAGATGTCTAGGCACGATCGCATGCGCTATCCGCTGCGGCCAGAGAACATGAGCGCGAGCGAGTGTACAAGCAACTCGTTGCGTCTTCCGATGGATTCGGTGCACTCGTGAATGGATGGGATCGCGCGACTGGAGCGGGCGATTGAGAATGCAGCAGAGCGCGGCCTTGCATGAAAGAACGAGTGGCTGGGATGGCGGCGAAAGGAAATCAGATTATTCTACGGACGGAGATGGTAAGAGCGACCTGGCGACGGTCTTCGAGAAGGAGCACGAGGAATCGACGTCTTTAGATTCGCGGTGGTGGGATAGGAATTGTGGTGTCAGAGTGAGCGGCTTGGGTTGATGTCAGGTTGTAGGTGGTAGGTGGTAGGTGGTAGGTCGTAAGTCGTAGGTAATGTGTTGGCGTCAGTCAATCAGGTTCTTTCTTGAAAGGGAAGGGCCATCGCGCGGAACCTGAGCTAAATCCAAAGGGACCCACTCTGGCCCTGATTTCGGATTGATGATTGGACGCCGAAATTTAGCCATGGGTAGCCATTCCCAGGTTCAATCCTCCGCGTCCGGAGGCCTATTCACCTAACGAGTAATACAGCTGATTTTATATCAGCTACAGAATTTGCAACGGCTCAGTTTATTTGATATTCTTCTACTTTCTATTGTTTTAGTCAGACCTATGCTCGTATAAAAGGCCATCATCTGTGCCGCTTCTGCTTCTCCTCTTCATGGAAGTCAAACAGGCTGGGCTGGTAAACATGACTGGTGAACAAGACTGGCGAACAAGACTGGCGAACAAGACTGGTGACACCCCCAACTAACAACCTCGGGACCTGAAGCGCAGCAACCTTCAAGGCCTTCCACCCCCAAAGTCTTCACCATTCACAAAGGCGGTGCTATGTAGGCAAGGCAATAGGTGTAACTACGGGGAAGCAAAGACTAACTATTAATATATCCATCCCCATCCCGGGATGCGGGGGCCATATCATATGCCATGCACGACAGTGGTGTCGCAGCTTTTCCCCTGACCATTTCACCTTGATAGTCAAGCAATACTAGCAGCAATCAATTGTCTACCCTACTCTCGTTGAGGTTGTCTCAAATGATCGTGACCTGCACTGAGCTGACCCTGGTCCCTCGCAATCCATCTTGCTATCGCTATCATATCGACTAGCCACCTCCTCTCTCCTCTCCTCTCTCCTCTCTCCTCTCCTCATCCCTCTTTCTTTCTCCGTCCCCTTCCCCTCTTCTTTCAAACTCCCTACTCTACCCCCAAATCCCCTCGTCTTTTGGAATCCCCTACCATCCCCCCGTTTACGAGGGGAAAAGACATGCCCTGGTCATAGCCGTCAGCAAATAATGGTCGCCAAACGCGCGCCGTTCCTCCTAAATTTCCAGCCAGTCAGGCTCAAGTCGGGTTACATTGTGCTGCCTCAGCCTCGCTGAGTGGTCGAGAAACTCACGACCTACCTGAGACCCTGAGTGCCCTTCCGATGGTGCCTCGTCAAGAGTACCAGCAACTTCTGCAACATCAACCATTCCACCCACCCCGTGCCCATTCTTCCAATAGCACGAAACGGTCTACGCGCTCCTATTCCTCTTCGTTCGAGGCCGATGACGAACGGTCGAGCTCCAACGACGACGATAGCATGGGGCCTGGTGATTTAGCCTCGGGCTTCCGAGATGGGCCATCACAATATGAAGGGGAAGATACTAGATTGACGAGTAGGAAGGAGTTGAATGGATGGTATGCATATGCCTTTGCTGCAGAGGTGTATGTGATATGTGGGATGGGTGAGTTTGGGTCTCTTCAAATGGTCTCTTCCAAGTCAAATGGGTACTTTCGTTTGAAGTAGTACATGTATAGGTGTTAGACTTTCTCTCTAGATTGGGGATTCTCTATATATTCTTCAACAATAACGATTATATTATCTGATCAATTACTAATTGTCTCTTTACAGGCTCCTTCATTCCCATCACCCTCGAACAACTCGCCCGCGAAAACGGTGTCCTAGTTAGTGACCATACCCAACCATGCGGATCAAGCTCCTCCCACGCCCCCGGAACCCTCCCAGGAACCTCAGCAGATAAAGGGCAATGCGTGGTGTTTCTCTTAGGTATGCAAATAAATACCGCCAGTTTCGCCATGTACACCTTTTCCCTGAGCGTCCTATTCCAAGCCCTCTTAGTCGTATCTATAAGTTGCGCCGCAGACCACGGAAACTATCGAAAGCGCCTACTACTATTCTTCGCATTCGCCGGTTCAATATCAACAATGCTATTTCTCCCAGTCGTTCCGAAAGTCTATCTGATAGGCGCTTTGTTGGCTATGATATCCAATACATGTTTTGGCGCCAGCTTCGTGCTGCTCAATTCGTTTCTACCTCTTTTGGTACGACATCATCCTAAAACGCAATACGCTTCTCAAAGTACAACTCCGGACTTGCAATCAGCAGATTACTTGGATCAATCTCCCGAAGATGAATCCCTAAACAGAGATGTGAATGGTAGTCAAATACACAGGGTAGATTCCGCAGCAGCTCTTCTCCCATCATCAAAAGCCAACACCACATCCGTCGAACTAGAGCTCTCCACCCAAATCTCCTCAACCGGCATCGGAATCGGTTATTGCGCAGGCCTCTTCCTTCAATGCGTGTGTATTCTCATTGTCTATTTCATGAAGAGTACAACTCTATCGCTGCGGGTAGTACTCTTCTCCATAGGAGCATGGTGGCTCATCTTCACCTTCCCCGCAGCCCTCTGGTTACGTCCTCGTCCTGGTCCCCCTCTCAAGTCCCACAATCCCGAAGACCCTGATGCTTCGCGAACATGGTTCGCATACTTCCTCTATGCGTGGTCTTCACTCTGGCGAACTGTTAAACTCGCCCGTCGATTAAAAGATATCGTTCTCTTCCTCGCAGCTTGGTTTCTGCTCTCAGATGCTATAGCAACAGTCTCAGGAACAGCGGTGTTGTATGCAAAAACGGAATTACATATGCCACCCGCCGCCCTCGGACTGATAAACGTTATCGGCACAACAGCAGGAGTAATCGGTGCCTTCTCCTGGTCTGCCATCTCGCGAACCTGCGGTTTAAAACCCCATCAAACAATTATGGCATGTATCTTCATCTTCGAAATTATCCCCCTCTACGGTCTCCTCGGCTACTTACCTTTCGTGCAAAATTGGGGTGTCATAGGCCTCCAACAGCCTTGGGAGATGTACCCTCTCGGCTTTGTCTACGGGTTTGTCCTCGGTGGTCTCAGCTCCTATTGTCGGAGCCTGTATGGCGAACTCATACCACCCGGATCAGAAGCTGCCTTTTACGCTCTGTATGCAATCACAGATAAGGGATCGAGTATTTTTGGACCCGCGATTGTGGGTGCTATTGTTGATCGAACGGGGGGCATCAGACCGGCTTTTTGGTTTCTGGCTGTGCTTGTGGGGTTACCGGCGCCACTGCTTTATTTCGTGGATGTGGAACGGGGGAAGGAGGAGGGTGTTAGGTTAGCGGAGGTTATTGAGGGGTATAAGGCGCAGGATAGCGGGAGTGTGACGCCGAGGGAGGAGAGGGCTTTGCTTGCGGAGGATGAGGAGGAGGAGCTTGGGGATGGGAGGTGATTTTTATTATTATTATTATTTTTTGGATGCTGGAGAGCTTGATTTAAGATGCGATGCGATGAGATAAGGTATTCATGGATGGCGTCGGCGTCTGACTCTTAGTTTTTTCTTGAGCCATTTGAAGGCGTTTTGTTTTTTTCCTAGTTGAGGATTGGGCATACATATATCTTGCTTTTGAGATGGTTGCACGTGGACATTGGACCTTTGGATTCTTCTGTAGCTAGGTCTTTCTTCGAGGAGCTTTTTTTCATAGCCGGAGTTTTTCTGGTAAAGAAATTATATCTCCATTTTCAACTTTGAATCTTGTTTTATTTTTCATTTGACCAGTGGGCTGGACAGTGGTCACCCGCCTTCTCTTGAAGCAGTTCGTTCTACTAGTAGCGTCCCTCTTGATTGCTGCGAAAGGTTTTCGCGACTTGGAGGGGGGTGCTTTTTACGAAAAAGGAAAGAGGATAAAACTTGTGAGCACTGGTGGGTTTGAGATGCTAGTCCTAGTTCAACATATATCTATCTACTCGAAGAATTATCCCACGATGCGAGTCGTAAGAACATGGGTGATAATCAAAGATTCGGTCCTCTTAATTAATAGTTTCATTCTTCGAGACGTTTAGTATGAAATTCTTTCGTGGATGTTTTGTTCGGATGTACTATTGATGAAGCTGAGATGAAGAAGATTATTTTATTTACCTCACAGGGCACAAGAACCAAGATACGGGGAGCGATGAATTAGACAATTATCGCTGCTGATATTTGGATGGGGGGTGGGGGTGAGCTGTTGGATGAAGGGTGAGCTGTGGGAGTACGGGTAAGCTACAATAGTACAGGTAAGCTATGAGAGTATGAGTAAGCCATCGGGATATGAGTAAGCCACAAAAAGTACGAGTGAGCTACAAAAGTACAAGTAAGCTACAAAAATAAAACAAACGAGTAAGCAAGTAGCCTACAGAAAATACAGGTAAGCTATAAGAGTTTGGTAAGCCGCGGGAGTACGGGTAAGCCACAGGATAAAAGTGAGCTACAAGAGGAAGGGTAAGTTGCAAAAATCATTTCTAGCCAGTAAGCTGTTAAAATGCAAGTAATCTACAAAATGCGAAATTTATCACTCTTCACATAGATACATTTCAACAACTACCGGTCGGTATCTTGCTTGCATCATTCATTCCATCATCCCTTCATATCTAGTTTATCTAACTGGCATCAAAAAAGCCGATTTTTTCCCGCTAGAGATCGATCGGACCAATCCACCAAATTTACTTTATTCCACTCTCGATCGACCAAATCAATCCATCCATCCAGCCCTGGAAAGAAGAAGAAGAAAAACGCCAGTGTGAAATGTTACACAAATAGGTACCTGAAACGCCATTTTTACGGATTTGAGAAATGGAAATAGTATTGAGAAAGAGTCCTTAAACATTCAACTCAACAACCTTGCTGGCGTCAATGTGCTTCTGGAATGGCGCAACTGCCTTCTCGACCTCTCCTCCCTTTCCGCAGAATCGGATGACTTGCTCGGGGCAACGGCCGATGAAGTTCTTTGGGTCGAGCATGCTATCGATCTCGGACCAGACGGGCTGCGTGGGCTCTGTTAGTGTATGTTTTTTTTGGGTTTGATGAGGAGGGGGAGGAGGAAGATAAGTACCTGGAAGAATTCGGTTTTCTTGATGCGCTCAATCAAGTCGTTCTTTCCACCTTGCTTCTTGACGACATCACTAGCTTGGTGGGACAAAACACGGATCTCCTCATGGGCATCTTGTCGAGACTTGCCAAGGGCGACGAGCTTCATGATGACATTCTCGGTAGCCATGAATGGTAGTTCTGTTCCATGTTAGTGTTTGGCTTAACTATCTTAACCGGACCCGAGGAATAAAAACCAACTCGGGGAACCAAACATTGCCCGAGAAGTTCTAACAAAGTTCGAATTCTCTTGTCTGACACATACCTTCCATAACAGCCGAGTGGATTCGGGCAGGGTAGACGACCAAACCACTAACGACGTTGTCCAAAGTCATGCAAATAGCATCGGCACTCAAGAACATCTCCGGGATCATGATGCGACGGATGGCGGAGTCGTCAAGGGTTCTCTCCATCCACTATCAAAGGATCAAGATTAGCATGTACTCAGCGGCCGTGATGGTGGTTTTACTTACTTGGGCAGCAAAGGTGTCGGAGGCGATCTTGTTTTCATTGGCAAGGAAACGACCCAAGCCAGCGATTCTCTCACAACGCATAGGATTGCGCTTGTATGCCATTGCAGACGAACCGATTTGATCCTTCTCGAAAGGCTCCTCTAACTCCTTTCGGTTTGCCAAGTGACTATAAACAGAACAGTTAGCTAAGTGTCAAGTGCTAAAAGGGTGCTAGAAATTGCTGACCGGATATCACTGGTAATCTTCTGAACAGTGGCACCAAGAGCAGCAAGGGCATTGGCGACTCTCAAATCAACCTTACGAGTGTAGGTTTGAGTGGAGATAGAATAGCAAGATGGAAATCCAGCCTTAGCGCAGAGGAACTCGTTCAATTTATCAATCTTCTCGCCGTCTCCGTGGAAGATCTCCATGAATGAAGCTTGGGTTCCGGTTGTGCCTTGAGCACCACGGAAACGCAAGTCGGCGCGAACGCGAGAGATGTCCTCCAAGTCCATGAGAAGATCTTGAGTCCATTGAGCAGCCCGACGACCAACAGTGATGAGTTGAGCAGGTTGGTAATGCTTTTCAGGGGGTCAGCGAGCATTTTGGAGGGACAGGGGTTGTGGAGATCAAGTTAGGTCAGGGTGGTGTGATAGGTACTTACAGTGAAGCCAAGTGTTGGCATGTCTTTGTATTCAACTGCGAATGCTGCCAATTTGGAAATAACAGTAGCCAACTTAGGAAGCTATTTAACTTGGTTAACTATGTTCTCTGAGTGAACGAAGGTTTTTGGGTTTGGTAGAGCAGGAGTAAGTACTTACCAACAAATCAAGACCATCCTTCATGAAGATCAATTCAGCATTGTCAGTGACATAGCAAGAAGTCGCACCCCAATGAATGATACCAGCCGCAGCAGGAGCAGCCTGACCAAAAGCATGAACATGTGCCATAACATCATGACGTCTCTTTTTCTCCTCCTCAGCAGCGACCTTGAAATCATCATCGGTCATGTAAAGGTTTGCCTTCATTTGCGCAATAGCCTCCTCAGATATCTCCAATCCAAGCTCCTTCTCTCCTTCTGCGAGCCATACCCAAAGTTGTCGCCATGTACCAGATCGGTTGCGATTGGAGAAGATTGTCTTCATTTCCGCGCCTGTTTAATGAGTTGTAAGTAAAGTGCCATGATTGGGGTGAGCGAATGGCAATAGTGAACAAGGTACAAGATCTACCAACCAGTGCGATCAAAGAACCTTCTCTTGAACTCTGCGGGGTAGATCGGACGTGAATCGATGTTTAAAAGAGCTCAATTAACTTACTAGAGTAGCGGGACGCCAAAGGCGATTGGTAGGTATCGTTTGCAGACATAGTGAGTGCAAAGCAAGTGTGATTGATAGTGTTGAATGTTGTACAAAAAGTGGTGTCAGGGAAGAGTAAGTTTAGGGGAGAGCGAGACGCGGGGAGTAGAAAATTATTCTGCCGATGTGGTGCTTCCCCCACCTTGGCGGGGTGATGAACTAATTTGCTCAGGCGGTGAGGCAACCTTGTTAGTTTTGAAGCGATCTTAAGGGCCGAACTTGACCTCAATACACTACGGCCCGAAAATCGGCGCCCTCAAACAAGCTCTTCAAAAGTACCTAACAACCACAAAAAATTTGCGGCCCTTTTCTCAAATAGTGACCTTTTACAATTTACAATATAATTATATAGTAAGCCATATCAAGATCTTAGGTAGTACTCGCTTAAGTGAAATGGAACCTTTCCTGTTAACACTTGAATAAATACTAATCTTCAAGATGATTAGATTTGCTGTCGAGTATACTCTGAGCGATATCACAATCCATCACTCGGTTGAAAGCACTCAATCAAGTCAATTTTAAAGAGTGTATTGTTCTTGTCATTAATCCAACTCTTCCAACTAATTCAAGCTTCCTCGCCTACAACCAAAGTCGTAAACAGACGAACCCAAACCAAATATCTCAAGCCAACCATCCAAGAAATGAACATCCTCGCAGATTTTTATCTGTAAATTCCCCTTTTTCAATCACTTGGCCAACTTTCCACTCCACTCCGATCCCCTGGAAGAACTTCAACACTCTAAACGTCTCTGCAAGTAACTCCAGTTGCCCTGTTCGAACCCGGACTAGCAAGCCAAATCGCATCGGTCACACACCAAGGAGAACTGGCAATCGCCCAGGTGTTCAAAGAGAAAGTAACCCTAGTATCATGAGGGTTCTCGGTGACTGCGTAACACTTCCAACTGCTGATTGAGGAAGAACCTCCGCATTGACCTCGTAAGTTGTCAAGAAGGCCTCCTCCGCAACCACTTTTAGAACTGTGGTTTGTCAGTCGGTAACTGGCGAAGAATAATGGAGAGGGATTGGCAAGGTAGAAGGTAGGACCTACGTCTCATCGTTGTTACCCCATCCAGCCATCCAAATGGTGAACTGTTGGATGTTGCCAGGAGTGATGTGTCGCTCACACATGTTGTTTGCGATTCGTTTGTCCAATACTTCGGTGGCGACGATCTCGGATTCGGTTGTTGGGGCTGCGAGAGAAAGACCCAGGAATGGGAGAGCGAGGATTATGTTTGAGAACTGCATTTTAAGGTAGGATTGTCGAGTATGTTCTAGAATGAACTTTATTAGGAGATTTGGTTGATGATTGAGGAGAAGGTGCAAGTGGGTGAGTGATGCCGAGGATGGAGAAAAAAGGTTTTGGGGGGACGGAGAAGTATATATACTTGGAGCCAAGAGAATTGGAGGCCAACCAGAGAATTATCGAGGAATTAGAGACTTGGTACTTTCAGAGGGTTTCCAAGAAGAATCTCTCGTTCTTTGGGAGACTAAAAGAGTGTTGCTGGACTTACTCAATAATGGATCCCAAAGCCAAGGTGGCGAGACTATACAACTTTTCTTGGTATGAGACTTGGCTCATTACCACCGATGGAATAAATACTTGCCTGACACAGTCCAATTACAGAAATAAAGCATTGTGCTTCAGCAATCAGATTCCCAATGCATTTTTCATGTATAAGCTACACTTTGCGAAATCCAGTATCCAACATCCTTTCGTTCGCTTAAACGGCAGATAGTTTGTCCCACGAAAACACACGAAAACAACGAAAAAGAGTTGAAAGGTAGTATGACTGCACCCACTCACTTTCATTACCGCCTTATATTTTGCCACATTACCGTGCTTGTCCAATGCGAGGAATGTAGTGGGTGGCTTAACTCCCAGAAACGGTTGTGGACTTGGTTCAGCCGAAGGAGACTTCCAGATACTAGGTTAGCACATACTGCAACTCCAAGTTGATCCACAGCTCTTAGCACTTAAAACAGCTACATTACATGCGCATTTTATCACTAGACACTGCCGATATCCAAGAACCTAATCTATGATTAAGGATAATTGAGAAATAGAGGTAGCTTCTTTTGCCCTTTGAAACTCATGATAAGGGTTCTGAAAGACCACCAAAGCATGGAACGATTACCATTTTGATCTAATCATTCTCAGTAAAAGTTAAAACAAGTTATCTCAGTTCCATAAACATCAAGCGCTGCGAAGGGAAAAGTACCCACAGGAAGAAAGGTGTTTTGAGACCTATGAGGCTAAGCCTACGGCACAAAGTTGTTGTAACCTTATTTCCCCCCATAATTACAGCCACTTGAGTCTCCGCAAATCAACAAAAAGAAGAAACCTAATCGTAGAGCACAGGCACCGTTTTAGCAACCCCACTAGCTAGCCAAGGAATCCTTCGCGTCACTGAACCGAATTGTATACCGTTTGCGATCAGAACACCGCAAAACTGCGAAGAGTTTTAGTTAATACATCTAAAACAGGCTGGTAGAAGGATTCCTTATAGAATCCACCATTGTATTGAAGGGAAATTTGGCATTCTGGCTGATGTGTACCTTGTTTTAATGTGTTTAATTGGTCGAGACAGGGTGAGCACATACCCGAATGTTAAGTTTCTCTCCAATACGAGGTGGGACTTATGCTTAAATAAAACGAGAGCCTATTCAACTCTCCAAGTTATTCATTTTCCCAAGTACAGCCGCTTTGTAAAATAACCAATGCCACTAATGTGATTTCTTCATGTTTTCCCCCGACCCTCACAATTCGGAGACAACTAAATAATAAGTTTACCTAGGCGGTATCTACTAGGCGCATAAATACTTGATAGATCATACCCATTCCCCTTCTCCAAACCCCTCTTCCACGCCTCTCTGACATAACACCTCTCTAACCACCAGTCCAAAATCGGAAAATCACTCTCCAAATCTACCCATTCTCTTTGTTTAATCATAGCCATCGGAAACTCTAACATAATATCCGCTCTCCCAGGTTGCTCTCCCATAAAATACCCCCCTTCTTTCGCATTCACCAATTCCCTCTCTAAATTCCCCAAAACAGCTCTCAAATTCGGACCATCCCACTCATCAGATTCCCCATTGTCAATTTCCTTACAATCAAGCATGAGCATGACTCCCATAGCCTTCGACAAATCGGTAAGAATGACAGACGTCAACATATCATCTCGAATCCAATCACCATTACGTAGACCGAAGCGATCGGTCGTATCGAAGGTACGGATTAAATATGTGGCTATTGCTGCTGATTCAGGGACATTTCGATTCCCATCTTTTGCACCTGTGATGAGAAGAGGTGATTTTCCGTATGGCCCGGTTGCTTTTAGCGAGGGGGGTGAGAGGAAGGGTTCGGAGGGGTGGTTTGGCGGGTTTCGAGTATGAAGGCTAAGGTTGTAGGTGATATTTAGTTCTTCGAGAAGCCAGAGAATACGCTGGGAGGCTGAGTTCTGCCATTTCGTGTCAATATAAAGAAATCATGAGTTTATTTCGAGAGGGTGGGTATTTACATTTAGATGGTGGAATGTGGGAGTGTTATCCGCCATTTTTGTCAACGAAATTGAAAAACAAGATGTAAAAAAAAGCGAGGGTAGCCTAAATTGTATGGTTAAAACACCAAAAAGTCCTCACTTAGATTTAAGTATAAGTTGTGGCTTCGCGCCCTGCGGTTAGAGATTTTGACAAGTGGGTCAAATCCCGATCCACTTAGACTCCAGATGTTCGGTAAGAGTCTCGGGATTTGGCGAACATTTTGAAATTCTAATAACACCAGGAGGTGTAGAAATCTGGAAATTCTCTACTCTCGAAGAGACACAAAACAGCTTCCATTATTCTAAAAGGTTGGAAGAGTTTACGAGCCCTGCTATTAGAGATTTATTCACCGTTATACTGTATGTACCTCTGGTAAAAGATATTATACTAAAAACTTAGAACAATAGAATGAAATAAATAAACTTACGAGAATACTTCAAAAATCAAGTTTTGCTATTCTTAATAATCCCAAGTAACTGCGTTGAAATAGCATGGTTATTATAAACCTTCTGAAAATTGTCTAGATGTACGAGAGCAATGACACTTACTCTGACAGAAGATATTGAAAGAAGTCCACGTTTCCCTTTTTAAATATTCAAAGAAATGGATACCATTCTGGTAAGATCTCTTTTTCTCCCTCCTCCAACTCCTGTCCTTTCTCTCTCTTTTCCTTAACCAATGATGCCTCGTATTTCCTACAGGACCGACATAACAGCGGGAAATTCTCAGCATCCTTGTGGGAAAATTAAAACCTATTTGGTTCCTCACCTCGTTTGATTCTGTCTACTTGTCGCAACCATGAACGTTCCATGGGTCGATGCATGCAGATAACATCCGCATGGCGACCTGGGAACCGGCAAGAATGTCAACAACAAAATTTCGCCACCGCCAAAATGAGTGAGAACTTTCTATAGCAAGCAAAGTTGGGGAGGATACTTTTTCGCTTGTAATGCGAGCGTACCACACCCACCACACCGTACGACCTGCATTGCGTTCTGTCATAAGATGTAAATCGGCCCCCTTTTGATATAGAAGCTTAGTGCCAGGTCGGTTGTAGCACTCAAAGTGGTCTCGCGTAATTGTTATATGTAGAGGGGCGCAGCCGTAGTGGCCTGTTCCATACACAATACTGTCTCCGATTTCAAGAATTAACTGTGCTAGCTTCGAGGAACAGCTGAACAATAGAGAAGAAGCAAGGGAATGTACTACGCCACCCGTCCTTATGTTTGCTCTGATTTCCCCGTAGGAGCGTTGTATCAGATACTCTGCATATTTTCCGAGCTCCGATTTCGCTATTGTGTCACCGTATGGGTGGCAAAGCTCCTCCAAAAACTTCCATCCATTTGAATCGGAGTTGAAGAAGTCGAGTTGTCCTATGAAAATATCCGTTGTTGCCAGTTTCTCCTCGCAAAAGTTAGTCCCCGTATTAGGATAGCAAGCTAAGTTCAGAGGAGTTCTACAAAATTGTTAAATACAATTCAGCATCCTTTTATTTGGAAAACTGGCAAGTTAAATAGAAACGATTGAGCTTCTATGTCAGCACCTTGCTCTATGAGAAATTTACGCACTTCTGGATGGGAATGTCGCGCTGCTTTCTAAAATGCCAATTGCATTCAGCGTCCACTCGACAGTCAACACAGGGAGCGAAGAGCAAAAAGAGAAAGCGAGATTACATGCAATGATGTCCAGCCTGCCGTGCATGTATCCCAAACAGAGGCAGCATTGTCGGCGAACAAGGTTCTTAAGCCATCTAAATTACCAGTTTCAGAAAACCAAAGAACTAAAGCATCCCTTAGGATAATATTGATGGTTTTTGGCTTGACTTGCCAGACTTTGGACGACCTCGAAACCATCACGTGTAAACCATAAGCTAAGCCACATAATGTAATCCATCGCCAAGGGGCGAAGATAAACGAGGTTTCGGAGTCAAGAGAATCTTTCTCCTCTTGTTCGCCGCAACTTTTAAATGTTTTGTAACATGTCTTGTATAGCTTCATAGTCCCAAGAATACTCGAGAAAGACCCCTCAGACCATGAGTCAAACTCACGCTTCTTCCGCTTGGAATTGCCTATGACAGGAATAGTCCCGAGTGGTTTTTTGCAAAGCAGCATATTGGGCTCATGGTGACCTTTATTTTATTGTATAGTTGCTTTATCCTGAGATATGAGTTCCGGACTTTGGCAGATAAATACCATGGGGGTTGCAATTTGTTCCTGTCCTGCGGTTTCCGGTGTATCTGCTTTAAGTTCAGTCATAATCTCTAATAATGACAACTTTACTGCAGAGCGAATAATTGGATTTTGCAAAGAGCTTGCAAAATCATCTGCCATTGCACCAATTTTGCGGGTTTGGTCGTCTCCTTGTTTATGGGTACCAGAGGTGGAAGAAATAAACAAAGGAGATTTTTGTTGAACACATCCTGACATTTGGTTCTCAAGCTTCTGAAAGAATGCAACCTGACTTGTTCTGGCAAAACGTTGTATCAGCACTCCAGAAGATGTAAAGATTAGATAAGACTTACTCTTGTAAACATTGACGAGCAAGTAGAAGTGTGAGTTTCGTATCTGTAATTGATTTCTCCATAGCTCGGATCTTATCTTCCCGAAAAGCACCTTTGATAGCCGTCCATTTAAATACACGTTTCTTATTAGAGCTGAATCTAGTTTGCAGCCCCTTCAATAAGTCGAATAGAGGGTTCATTTTTTCTTTACCTGCGGAATGGCTTAGCCAAAGTAGCTATAAGGCGCAGAGATCAAGATGTGGGAACTTGCAATTTTGAAGAAGCCTTGTGGTATTGGGGTCAGAACCATGTCCAACTTGTACTCGATGTATGTCTCAAGCACGGAAGTGAGCAATGCTAAATCTTCCAGTACAGTGCGAACATTGTCAGGAGTATTTTGGACCGATTCCCAAAGTCGATAAGTTTTTTGATGCTGTTGGCGAGTTGGATCGCTATCAAAGCGACGGCAATGCTGCTGGCTGCACCTTCCATATTTTGCTGGTGTTGAAGAACTCTGCTGGCTAGAAAAGCGATGATACTTGAGATGTAAAGAAATGGACACTGAAAAGAAAGATTGCGACGTCAGCTTCACAGGCTCCCAGCCCGTTGGGCACTGTTCAAGGCAAAATGTGCTGCCAGGCTGTGTTGTGCCACCGCACCAATTATTGCTGATCTCATTCTGACCAATTAGAAGACGAGAGACCGCTAATCAAGAGGATCGAATAGTGATCTAGCTACTTCAATTATCCTGATTATTTAGCACATCATTATTAAACAGATAGTGTTTAGATGTATCGACGCTAAATGATGGAACGATTGAGCCTCTGTCTATCATGCATCTCATCGAGAATTAAAATCGTAGTATCAAGGATACTAGCTGACGAAAGAAACTGATTTACCAGATTTGCTAGCATAACATATCTCAACCGGCATCTCGTATTTTTACGTAGAATGGTGGCCCAAAACTCAGTAGATGAAACTCCCAGCTCCGATCAACAAATCACACGTATGACTATACACGACCGTTCATATTAACCATGACCACCGAAACTCCATAAAAGCATTTACTAACTCACATATCAAGCTCCCTCCCCAACCTTCTCCCAAAATCTCCTCAAGCCAAGAACCTTCGCTCTAGTAGGAGCTTCTCTCCTTTCCCTCGCCTCCCTCCCCCACCTATTCTGTCTCGTATTACTGCCCTCCTTATCTCTCGCAAACCTCTTCACCAACCTCCTAACATCAGGCTTAACATCCACAACCTCCCTCTCAAGCTGCACCATCCTCTTACCCCTCCATTCCCCAACCCAACCCCGCAAAACATCTTTAACTCTTTCCCTTTCTACTCTTCTTTTGGCTTCCACAATTCTGGGACTTACCCAGCCCTTTCCCCGTCTGTAACACTCTCCAGGTAAGACACCCATTTCGACTAGACTTTCGACACTTGGTCGGTGTCGGAGCTGCCTGTTCAACTTTATCTTTGTGAGGTTCCATCCCAAGGAACGAGCAGCGAGGGTTGTGCGAGTGATGTAGATTCGATGTGCCATCAGTTCTGCAAGTGGAGGCCGAACTGTGATGGAGTGAGAGAGGGATATGGATGCTCGATGGAGGCGTGTGGCATGAAGGAGGGGGTCGAGCGAGAGATGTCGGAGTTGATGGGAGGTTCGGGTTAGAGGAAGGAGATCAGGAATATCGAGATATGAGAGTATTTGAAGCAGAATTTCTGATGGGAGGTCTGCGAAGGTATGTTCATGGTTTTCATTCGACTTATCCTGGGCTTCGTTGGAGGGGTGAACGAGCTCGAGAGACATGGTTTCGTAGATGCAATCTATGTATTTGAACTAGATATTTGCATGTACAAAACGAGGAGATATGGGAGAGCAATATGGTTTAGAGTTCTAGATTCAAAAGTTGATGTTTTGTGTTGCTATTCGCATTATATTCTTAACATAGGGTTGACTTGTCGTCGTGATCGTGACTCGTGTTTTAGCGGGGTCACAAAGCCACCCCCTATCGCAATCTGAGACACTTTACATCAAGAGCAAACAACGAACCCATTTGCCTTGTACTCATTGCCTCGTCTAAAGTTCCTTTCTTCCGCAAACAAACAACGAATTCTGAACACAACTTTCGATCTCCCAATGGTAACAATCCAACAATATCTCCGTCAGACTCCGCCTGGTATTTGTTCACAAGTACAACTTCCAACTCAGTATCCCCTCTATCGGATGTTTACGCCATCGCCATCCAATAGAATGTAAGCTCAAGGCTTATATCACGTGGGTCATGTCTAAGACGTAATATGGTGAGTTAAGGCACCAAATGCATATAACACCAACCCACCACTTCAATACGGAAACAGAGGGTCTAAATAACATGCTTACTGCTTACGGAATTAACCATAAGAGAGAAATGTTATGACCGGAGAAATGTAACAGAAAAAATCCAACTGCCGTCTACAAATCCTAATCTTCAGGCACCATGTAACGTAATCGACGAAAAGAATCGTAAAAGCTGCTATGACCGATCGATTCACCCCTCTTCCTTTCCCTATCTAGCATTTGGTTGTCGGTCGTGTAACTCATGACCTTTTCATTCGGACCCCACTTATGGGAACTACATTTCAACGAGAGAAGAAGGAAGGCGGTCGCTTTCAACGCGTCCTGATTGCTGCTGCATGCAGACAATATAAAGTCAGTGTTAGAGCCTCACAATGCAGGCCACCAACCCCCCTTTCATTGGTCCTGAATCCAAGGCTGGCCGAATTCTCAACCACCACAACCACGAATTTGGCCTCTGCAGTACCATAATAAACACCTGGTTCGGTAGCTGGCCAACGAGACGAAAAGACCCAGGGAAAACAAGAGATGTAATGCACACCGGCCAGCTCATCCTCGCTCATAGCTCTGTTACCACACACACTCACACGTACGCAATGGCCCAGATAAGTTTGAGTTAGATCAACTCGGTCGAGGAAAAGGACAGACCGAAGAGTGTGCAGAGAGTAGGCCACCGCATATCGAGAGCCATTACCAAGTCACCGCTAGACTACGTGACAAGAACAACTCATGTTTCTGGCCTTACATTGCCTCGCCCTATCCCGGATCACCTCACCATCTCCATCAATTGAAGCATGGCTAGCCCACGGCCGAAAAGATCATAAGACATGCGGTCTTTGATATCACACTAACGCCACGCATTAGACCGTATCGTAGTGCATTTGCATTACAGCTCGCTGCTTGCTTCTGCTGCTGTCCCCTGATCTGGCCTCATCAACGCGACCCAGCTCTCTCCCCCCTCTGCATCACACCGGCCTTGCCTCAGGCCCAACATGCACATGTACCATGGACCCAACGTTGTGACGACTTTGAAAAATGTACCTTATACGTACATCCGTCGACTCCGAGCCTCTATAATTTTCCATGAAGATCAATAACCAATTCGGGATTTGATCAGGAGAAAAGAATTGACTGTTGCCCCTTGAAGCCCCAAAAATTCCAAACTTCCGGCCTCTCTTAGACCCTTCCATCCTTGACCATGATCAATTCGGTAGAAAAATTGTCGTTTGATAGTGATTGACCACTGCCGAATGAGGGACGATGACCCATAAAAAATGTTGTTCCCCCCTGGCTTCATTTTCCTTCTCCCTCATAGGACGAACCCCCGCCTCATATTAGCCAGCACCGCTATCGTCTTCCAAGCCTCCGTACCCGGTCGACCAATGAGCCAGACAAACGTCTTACTTGGTGGGAGCAATTGGGAAGAGTAATTGGTGAGGCTGCACACACCTTATTTTTCTCACATGGCAATACACACCGCTGATAGGTCAAGTGGAAAAGAAGAAGCAACCCCCGCCTTCTCGCAGACAGTATTTAGCACATGATTTAAGATGTCCCGAACGTCAGGGCACTACATCTTAAATTCTGTTTGGGACGTCTTCTCTAAAAGAGACGTCTCCTCACAATGCCAAAGTGAGGCTTTGCGAAACCCTCATCACGGAAACGTAACATCTTGAATTTCTTCTTGATTTTTGGAGCTTCGGAGAATTATCCTCGCTTGGGCCATAGAAGGGGCCTTGTTTACCAACGCTATCACCTATCGGTTCGTAAGAAGGGGCTGGACAATTTTGTAAACATCGCCTCCCCGGTCAAGCTCTTGATCCCCAACATTATCAGCTCTCTTACATCAGGCAATCGTCGACGTAGGCTCTCTCGCCCAAAAAAATCCCCAACCACCTCATCTCTCGTGTGCCAAAAAAGAAAAAAACGCCCATCGATCAGCTCAAGTCCGTCATTGCTAAATCCCTGATCCAAGTCAGCTTCCACTTTGGGTCAGAAACAGGCTCCGCCTCAAGCTGCAAGCTGCCATCTTCTAGCATCTTCAATTAGCTCATAATCTTGGTGTGACTATTGATGCAGCTTTGCATAGCCTTTGCCACCGTGAAAACTTGCCTTAGCAATGGTCAACAAACTTGGGTCATGACATGGAGCAATAAGAGAACAGGAAATGGATCAGCAGCATGAAAAGCCACTCCAGATAACATGGAAATAGAGGCCTTAGCAACCGTCAATGCCGGTAGAAATTGTCTTTGGCCTTAGACTTCTATGCAGGCTCAAATAACTTGAGGAATGTGATAGAAAGTAAATATATGAAAAGAAGCCGTGCCATTCAAATCCAGACTGCATGGCAGCCGGATCTTAACATCCTTCAAATAAGACTCGAGATAGAAAGAGCCATAGTGAGCTCGCCACGTCAGTACGACCCCCATTGGAAAGTGTGAATCCAACATCTTAGCGAACAGAAAAACGGCCTTGAATTGTAATGGAAACCTGTCCGAGTGGCGAGAAGACGCAGAGATCTGCAGAAGCCCTATCTTTCTCGTTGCTTCCACATGCATAGTGATGAAGAGCGGTTGATCTTGCCTCACGGCATCACTGACAACGCATCATAACCATCCTTGCCAGCCATCCAGCAAGGGAGAAGAGGAGGCTATTTCGGATGTAGGCTGAACCATTCCTCACAAAAGGTATGCGGGTTCTGCTGGCTGCATAAGACAGATCCGTTTTTCCACGGTGGCTAGCAGTCTGCTGACTTTAAAGCTATGCCCAAGGATATGGCCAAGGCATAATCCAATATCGAGGTGATTTCCAAAGGATTCTGGCATGTCAATGGACCGCCACCAACGTGTGATAACTCGCGGCCCGAAAGGATGAGTGCCTCGAACCGATTAATATAGGAAATATAGGAGTTGCCAAAAAAAAACAAGACAATCCATGCTGCATGAGGCTTCTCAGGAAGCTCGCAGCTTGAGAATAGCAAAAGAGCGGCTGAATATCCATTCGATCCGGTTGGATAACAGCTCTGGATGTGAGGGATTTGTTTGGTAATGCTGGATATTGATCCTCAAACACAAGAAAGTGTGGTTTTGGTCAAGGCCATGGAGAGTCCCGTGTCCATCAACAAACGGGAAGCCCCGCAGGAGATTCATCTCATTGACCAGTAATCAAGCTGGTCAACTTTGTCGGCCATGGAGTCCATGGATCAAGAGGCCATAACGTGATTGAAAAACATTGCAATTGACACATGCCGATAGCATACACCAGCTCGACCAATATGCAAGAGTACCCGGTATGTGCGGGCAGTTGACCATCTTGAGCTTTCATCCTATCGATATGAAAAATTATTTGCCTCGATAAGGCCGGATCATCCAAGTGGAGGCCAGCACAAGTGGCAACGGAGCAGCTTTGCGGTTTATGCAGGGTTGTGATACGAATTAGCTGTGTTCCACAGGAAAGGCGATATCTTTTCCTGTATGGGGGCCTGGGGTGACAAACGGCACAACTTGCAGAAATGCGTTGTCTGTTGGCTTGAACGTGAAGGCGGGCGGGGGGAGACCGCAAGATGAACAGACGAGGTGATGTCCGTCGGGCTTCAACGCAATAATTAACGGGGAATTTGTTTTCCCACATCCCAGCCGTTCATGGAAAGGGAGGTGTATAAAGAGCCCCCCTCAGAACCACATATTCGAATCTGTATCAGCATCAATCAGCAATCACTCTTCATATCCAAGCATTTAGGATACTTCTCCATTTCCTCAAACATCTGTCCACCACCATACAATCAAACTCCATCCTTTTTCATCTTGAGCACCTTGCTCCAACTAAAAGTCATCCCTTCAAGTTCAAATATCGAACCACAGCCAGTAAGTTTTGAAGTTCCAAGTCCATATCGGTTTCAGGTGTGGTCGAAGAAGAGCCCGACTGACGAAAGCACAGACCTTCGCCAAAATGTGCTTCTACGACCAATACCGAATGACCTGCAACTGCCACAAGTGGGGTCACTTCCGCCAACACTGCTCTAAGGAGTATCGAACCGGCGAAACTTGCGGGATGAAGCTCATCATGAACACTTTGTCCAAGTCCGAAAAGTGCAAAATCTGCACCAAGATCGACACAAAGGAAGGTCGTGTTCGAAAAGAGCAGGACCGGATCAATCGTTGGGTGAAAGAAGAGCAACGGGGGCATCAGCGAGGCGCCTCAATCGAGGCCTCTCAAGACACAATCGAGAAGCTGTATCGTGAGATCGACGAGCTCAAGTACCAGAAGAACCAGAACCTGGCCTCGACGAGGTAAATTTTGGTACAGATTGGTGACTTGACGGACATGGGCATGGGCGTTGTTTGGTTTTGACAAATTTCGTTGGTTCACGGGTTTCCTTTGAGGGTTTGGAGGAAAAATGGATCTGGGTATTGACGACGGCGCTGGAAATGGTTCGGGGGCATGGAATGTAATTGTTCTCTGAGGTAGCAGTAGTGTGTAACGATGAAACGGCCCCAATAGCTTTTCTTGTAACCTGAGGATCCAAGTGACATCGCATCCTTTTCTCCGTCCAGTGAAGACCATGTATACGAGTTCGGGAATTGACGTCGAGGATTTCCGGGCGCTTAGAGGTCTGGCCAGCGGCTGGACGGGGACATCGAGGCGAGCAAGAGTCTAAATTTCATGACGAGGAGCAGATTGACATATAGATCAGGATGCTATTATCGAGAAATGAGGTTATGTTGTGCAGGTAGCGAGGGAAGAACGGGGGATATGGGTTGAATTGATGTTTGTTGACGTCGTGGATTAAGCGCCCGAAGCTGCACCACATTAGCCAGAGCCATGATGAAGACTACGCGGTAGATTGCAGCACTGGCATGACTTCGCCGTCACATCGTGCAAAATGGAAGAAAATGAAAAGAAGAGAAGAACAGTATTGAGGGAGACACCCAGGTCTTTATGAGACGAGTCTGCAGACTAAAAAAAGTGAAATTTTGCGAACGTGGCTAACCCTCAATGGAACATCTGTTGCAGGCGGACTGCAGAGCAGGAGGCTAATTTGATAGGCTCTGTCCAACGACCCAGCAGCCAGTAAACAAGCGCTTTTGACAAAGGAAATGCTGGAATGATACAACGCATAGTCAAATTACGCTTGCTGGTCCAGTCAAATCCCAATAACCTCCTGTCCCATCCTCAGATCGCATACAGATTGCATCGAAAGCAGGCCAAATATCATGGTATTGCAACAACCCAGCGCCTCAACGTCGTGCAACACAAAACAAAGGGTATCGTTGGGCATCATGGCTGCCAACCATGTCTATTCCATGGCCGAATCTGCATTTTCGAAGCCTCCAAGAAGGGGGCCTATGCCATCTGATTTGACGGGCTTGTAACTCTTCATTTCCTCCATATCCTCTTCCTCCGACAACCAGCCATCGGATACGTTAGGTGTGTTCTCTGCGGAGAGCGGCTTGGCCCGGATCGATTGGTCCTCTGAGGACATCTTTGCGAGAACGTCCTGGTAACGGAGGATCTTCGCGTTTTGGGCGGGAAAGACGGAGGACGCGGCGGTTTGACCATTCGGTGGTACCATAGCAAATATATCGACGAGATGGCTACAGGAGACAAATCAGTATGACAGATCCACGGGTAAATATAATAATGAGGGTGTGCGAAATGACACGCAATCAATAGAGTATCGCGGACAGATTGGGATAGATGGATTCGTAATGAATGGTTCGGAGTCTTCAAAATGCGTACTTTGATGTTTGTGCTACGACCTTCTGCAAGGCCTCCGTCTCCCTCTGAACTTCTTGTGGATCTGCTTGGGTGGTTCCAGCGTGCTGGTCGGCGAAGCTGCCATAGTGGTGCCCATGGGGGTCATCGAAGAGTAATCGCGAGCTCTCGTCCTGTGGGAAAAGGGTGTCAGCTTGAGTTCATCTCTCTCTGCCAAGTGCATCTCCATCGGGATGGAGCTCGCCCTCGCAGATCGGAGTCATCCGAGTCACTTACCTCGTCGGAAATCTCTCTATCTCTCTCATGGCCTCGTCCAAGACAGGAGGCGCAAACACCCATGATGGCAGGATGGGATTGTAAATGAGGGAAACCTTTGCCAAACGGGTTGGAATTAAAATCGACTCACACACTCCCGCGTCCAGCGTATCCCTCTCAAGTTGTCGTCATGGAGATAGAAATATCAGGAGAAGCGGTACAGTGTTCTTCGGTGAATTGAGGCAAGGCGGTGGTTCAGAGCAACTCAGGGCGAGTTGCGAGGCAGGAACGAGCGAAGGGGGGTGAAGATGAACGACAAATAATTTGATAGAAAGCCCAGCGCATTGGCCCCTCCAGATACCTGCAGTCTCAGGCTGAAGCTAGGCTAGGCTAACCTTGACGCCAAGCTCCTTCCTCAAGTCGTTGACTACCCCCTAAAACATCGTCGCTCTCAATCCTTTCCAATAAGTCGTGCCTTTTCAATTCAACGGTTTGACTCTGTATAGCTTCATCATTTCCGCATTAGGAAATCTAGTCGCCCTGGTACTATGCATCATGTACCCCGCCCTTATGTGATTGGTTGGATTCCGTTACACAACCTCATCAATCAAAAATCTCGAGTACGACAACCATATCCCAGACTGACCTGGAAATGGAAAATCTATCTCACTTACCTCTCACAATCCGCAGTATATCCCCAGCTAAACCCTTGAGTTTCCAGAGCTTCAAGATATATTATGTCACATGGTCACAATGCTCTTTTCCCGTTGGCTGTTTTTATATTCGTCTCCAGGTTTTTCTACATATTAAATTCTCTTCTCTATCTTGTGTAAATTATCGTCAATTGTACTTTTCCATGTTTCAATGAACCCTTGCGTTCGGCTACATCCCTCGGCTATGGCTTGTGAAGTCTCACTTTCGTTTCCTTAGACACTGTTAATAAATATCCCTTTTTCATCTGCAAGATTACAACTATTGCCATTTTTGATTCAATATATATCTCCCCTCAAATGTTCCGTTCCCTCGGATCCGTCTTGTATAGTTAAAAGGCCCTAAAGTCCGTGATTTATCTTCATCTTACAACACTACCTACCACTAATCCTTCAGCAGTCATTCGCTTCTCACCAAGTTTTTCCACTTTATTTTCACAATACAATCCTTTGAACTATTCTATTCCTCGCACAAGAAAAAAGATGCCTCCAAACTCCCGACTCGCTGTAGCCGCCGCCATAATTGCATTTTGTGCGCTAGCAGCAAAGGCCACTGATTGCACAGCAACAGCAAGAGTTACAATTTTCTCCACCGTTACTGCTTGCCCAAACACTACCCATATTTCCACCACTTCTTCTGTCAGCTCTTCGGCGAGCTCATCTGTGGGCTTCAACCTGACAACCTCCGAGCCCATCAAACCTAGCAAGAGCAGGCATCATCCACACCATGGACACCATGAGCACGATTCATCGTCATCCACCTCCCCAACCATTTTAACTAATACCACAACATTCCCACCAAGCACATCGACTACGCCAGTTACACCACCCGCAACTACACGCTTGGATTGCCAAACCGACAATTGTCTCCGCCACTTTGAGCTTTTTTCCACTGACCTCTCGCCATTCTGTGCTACTTACACCACCTCTATCTCGACTGCCACAAGCTTTCCCTCTATAATCGAGAACTGCAATTCAAACCCATCCCGGGTCTCTTCCGCCTGTTTTTGCATTAACACTGCAACTACACCATCTCCAACGCCATCTTCAAGCAGTACCTTCCTGAACTCTACTACCACTACCTCACAATTTTCGAGTACTATGTTGAACTCGACAACAATCTCTTCTCAGTCTACGGAAACTTCTATCTCAAGCACCTTGACCTCTGTGTCTTCTCTTTTAACATCCACCCCTCCAACTACGAACCCCCTCCCACCAACTACTTCATTAGACTGTCAGCCAGATAATTGCCTTCGACATTTCGATGGTCACTCCACAGAGCTTGCCCCATTCTGTGCAACATATACCACATCTCCTTCAACCGAAACTTCTTCCCCCTCCAACATCGTAAACTGTGATAATTCTCCTCTCCAAAGTTCCTCAGCATGCTTGTGTATCAACACCAACATCCCGGGTGCAATTGGCTATACCCCCGCTCCAACTAGCACCCCAACCTCGTCGCCTGGTTCAACAGTAGTCGGAAACTCGGGAATTGCAACATCAATGCCAACTTCCGCCTCAGTATGTGGCGTTACGGTGGTATTTGAGACTCGAACGGAAGTCAAGACTGTATTCACAACTGTGGGAGTCAGCGGTGTGGGAAGCACGAGTGAAAGTTATGTTCTGAGCACCTCTGAAAGCACTTCTTTCTCTAATTTGTCCTCTACCTCATCCACCTCTTCTCCCGTCTCTTCCGTTTCATCATCTGCCTCGTTTTCGTCTACTTTGACTGCAGACCCTGTCACTGCTTCTGATAGATGGTCTGAAGGATGGAAAGGTCGAAAGGGGCCAGAGGGTAGAAACCATGGTCCATGGGGTCGCTTAAATTGGGATAACTAAGCATTTTAGACTCTAAGGAAAGAGTAGAAGTACTCTTTTTCCAAAGTTCGAGTTTGGAATCAAGGATGGATGACGAATTTTTCCTGTCGGAATTGCATGTAGGAGGTTTCTAGACTCTCAGATCAGTGCTAGGGAAGAAGTAAAGTAACAAATCGTTCTAGGGGGGTGGGGGGGGTTCATTTGTACTCCTTTACTTGGCTTTTTCTGTGTTTGATGGGATCTGATTTTTAAGAGGGGATAGAAATGGTCGCGTGTTTATAAAAATAGGGAATTGGGATAATAAATTGTTTAAACTTATCTTCTTTCTTCAGTCCTTTGGAGACAAACATTGACTCTTTTCGAAATATGATTAGTTTGACGATACCCAACTGGATTACCTCTCTACTCGTTGTAAAAGAGAGTTTCATTCATTATTCAGCGCGCACCCAAACAACAACCACTGAATGCGCTGGTTCTCAAACTCTCGGATAATTAATTTGATTATTTGAAAAGAGGTCAAATGTTAGGTGAAATTAATATCAAGTATCTTAAGTAGTTCATGCAAGATATATGTTTTAATTTAAGTATTCCCGACTTTTTGAATGAGGTCTATAAGTAGGCGTATTTACGCTGTTTCTTGAATAATGACAGGGATCTTCAAGCACTCTCGATGTCAGAGGAACCATACCACATTTTGCTCATAACACATAGCTCTTTCGCTTCGCTCATCAAAAGCACATATCTATCTCCTGTAATTTGAAAAGTAAGAAACTCATATAATGAAATCTCAAATTTTACTCAGCACGAGCTTCGCCTACTATTGCTCTTATGGAGCAAGTGAATAGGGGAATGCTCCGCCTTGGGCTATCAATCCAGTTTAGATCTAAGGCTCGGGTTTTCGTCATGATCATGTTTAAAGCTCCGTTATACAGTGGCCGGTGTCTCTAAGCGAGATAGGGTGTCTTTAGCTAGCAACGACAGTATGCAGGGTCTTTAAAACACTTCGTCCCTTGGTTGGACTAGCCACCTGACTACTCGCTTAGCTAGCGCTAGCGCAAGTACTAGCGCCTTCTGTGGTCTATAAATATCTGCCCTAGCCCTAGGTTAAAAGTTAAACATCACATATCGTGCGACACCACGTTGTACAGCCATCCATTACAGAATTCACCTCAAAGCATTTCACAATTCTCCTTAGCGTGCATCTACATTCTACACCTGTCTTCCAAGAAAACCTTCTGCTCTATCTTGAGATTCTGTCTCTTATAGCGATGGCTCTCAACTTTACGAGACTTGGTCGGATAGGCCTCAAAGCGCTGCCATCGTTTCGCCAGACACTTCCCGTATGTATCTAATTTTATTACTTTCTATTCTTGCATTATTCACTAACTAATAGCTTTTAGGCAATCTCTCATCAAGCTCTTCGTTCAATCTCGTCAAGAAACATCGACAGAGAGGAGTTTGACAAGACCCTGTCAGATGTGAGACAAAGTTTCGTAGGGTACAGAGAAAAAGTAAATCGTCAACTCGATCAATCAACCCGCAAAATATTCGGGGGATTCGCCAAAACCAGGAATTAACTCGCCAAGTCGGTGTGTTAGTTCGCGGAGAAAATGAGTACATTGATCCAACATCACCATCAGCAGATGAAGACATTATCAGAACCAAAAAGGCTATCATTGAGCAACAAGGTAAAACGATGAGAGAATATATTGAAGACGTCCGACTTCTTCTTGGCTCTCAACGGCGAGTGGAAAGAAAGACCCATCGATATTTCCTGACATATCAAAGGATACGGGCCCAGAAGAACGGGAAGAGACGCCGAAATAGAAAAAGAAGCCACTTTTGGAAAAGGAGATTTTTTGGTGAGGGTTCAGAAGAAATTAAGTGAAGGCTGGATTGTGAGAAAGGCAGGAAAGGGATCCTATAACATGAACCAAACACAAGCTAGGGTTATATCAAACTCCACTATGAGATCAGCGAAATCTAACAACATCTGAACTCGGAGATTTCCAGGTCATTCATCTTATTTGATAAACTTGACTGTCAGAAATTTCCAGGATCAAGAGAACAGCTCCCCTCGACCATGTCTTTGAAATAAAAGTCCTAAATATTTAGTGGTTTTTAGTAATTTGGGTATGGTATACTCGTGAATTTATAGTGGTTTAGTAGTTTTCAGTGATTAGATATTTGCAATCGATATATTGGAGGGCTCGTCTCCTACACCAACTCGGCCACACCTATTTATATACTCTAAGATGTCTAATGAGCAGGTCTCTTGTGCAGCGTTAGCTAGTAAGATTTGAATGTGGCTGCGTAGACATCATGAAGTGCGATAGACCGGAGGGTTAGTACCACTTATTTGGTACACCGAGACTACTAAAAATTGTCACATACATCCACCTCATGGATTTAATATTCCTTCTATGTAGAGATTAACTGTTTGCGACCGCTCGTTTTTCTGGGATATAATTAATTGCCCAAAGTAGCCGAGCCGCTGGGGTGGCCAAGTTGCCTTAGCGAAGAGGCAAAAAAATAATTCTCTATACGTATATACAATAATAAGAATAATTCAAATGATAAACATATACTATTTTCTATACCGAAATTCAACGAGATGCTCAACAACCGTGCGGATCTTGCCAAGAACCTGCTGGACTTGGATTTGAATGGTGTCGATATCGACCCGGCCAAGGCCCTGAACAAAAAGGATGACGTATTCCAAGCTGCTAGGGATTGGCTATGCAGGCTCACTGCTGTGCAGCAAGATATCAACCCCGCTCAAATTGATAGCACCCCAACGAATAAGGTATTCCAAGCTACCGAAAATGCAAGAAATACTTACCGCGCCATTACAAATTCGCGAGAGGAGCACGAAATCGACTTGGAGGATTTTACCCGGTATTGCGAGAAGGATTTAGAGGACAAATAATTGGCAAAGAAGCAAAAAAAGCTACTTATGATGGTACTGGGAGACGATGCAGAACTGCTGTTCACGGGCTTTAAAAGGGGAGAGGAGCGGAGAGTGAGGTTCTAGGGCATGAATCAAAGCACAAGCTAGTGTCAAGTCAAATTCTTATGTAAAGTAGAACGAACGACAGCAAAATCTCTACCCAGACTACACCATCGATATAATTTGAAAAAGAATTTGTACTGTAATTAATTTTCGCGACTTAAACCTTTACTTCTATTGTGAAAATAAGACTCAAAAAGAAATGTATTCCCGGGTTAATGTTTTCAAAAGGAAGTGCTTATAGCCGGGTCTTCAGTAGTTCAATAGCACCTAGACTTAGAGCTTTTAATATCTAAGCGCTAAATAGTTCAAGCAATTAGATTAAACGATAAGTTTTACAAGAAAACTTTATATAAAAATTACTCCCTATTTCCTAATTATCATACACTTAAACTCTCGTACATCTCCTAGAATGATATTTTTTGATATTTGTAAAACAAAGAAATCTTAGCTGTGGCTAAGCAAGGACCCTCTTATATCTAGGAGAGTAGAATTAGGTCTAGTGTTGTTTTTAGATACTCAAGTCCGTACATGTAAGTTCACATATTAAAGCCAATCTCCACTCATGTTTTTTTTATTTAAAAAAAGTGGGATTGCTGCTCCTACAATAAATACAGCCCACTATCTCTTTGACCAAAACATCATCTCAGCATCTCCAACCCTCTAGAAAAATACCTCTATAACCAGATATACAACTAAACATGGAATTACACTGTCTCTGAACAACAATCACGGCAACATATCAGACTTCCTAAATGGTCGCATCCACCGCAATTCGATTCTAATAAAGTTGACCTATTCTATCAAAAGAAAAGAAAGATTTTTAGAACAGATTGAATATATATAGATGAAGATCCACTACATTTGTTAGAGATTTCAAACTGATCGCTCGTTGGAATTCATCTTCCCACAACAGACCTTGGTGAATCCGTCATGGGTCCATGAGATCCACCTGGATTGTTGTTGTTGGAAGTTGGAGCATTGTAAATGGCGCTAAACCTTTTCGAGATTTCTCTTGGTCCCAAGCGCTTAACCAATGTTACATCGAAAATAAGTACGGACCTTGTTAAACTTCAAACCCACTCAATGCGCGCGTGTTCAACACGCACATTCCAGGATAATAGTGCAGGTCCATCATACAATCTACAAAAACGAGGGGTCGTCTCAAAGAAAAAAATTCACGAAGTAGTTTGACCGAAATTCTGTAAAAATTCACAGCTACCAGGCGACAAAAATGACTATCGTTGGGAGTCTATCTCAATGGAGAGATAGTCTTTGCTACGAAGTTGGGGGGACGAGTGGAGGAGGTGAAGACTATGAACTCAAAATTATTTTCAACACGAAACTTTTTTTCATACGCGTTCAAACTCGGCCCGTCCTCCCTCTAGACCACGAAACAACGTCTCTTCTCTCACAGTACAGCAAGAACTTATGGGCGATGATGAAGAGGAAGCAGAGAGACTCGAAGACGAAGTTTGTGATATTATCATTGCAGCTGGCTGGCGCGAATTTGCTTCTCTTGCGCCTGCTGTCCAGTCCTCCCCGAAGTGTCATTTGGATCTTCATTCTGATCTAAATCCGGAAATCTTTTATTTTGAGCTTGTGACAAGTGATGGAAAGGCAACAATCAAACAAAACCCCCCACCACCAATCCCGAAAGTCTACCTCAACACCAATGTCATTAGCAATGGCCTGTACCTACCGAAATACTCGTCAACAGAAGTCACTGTTCTCAAAAAGTTACCCATAGCTAAAGTCAAAATCGACAACCAGGAAATGTGCTGTAAAATCGGAACCGACATGTTTTTGCAAGCCAGTGGAGAGGGAATATTAATGTCTCCAGAAGAGCTCTTATTCCAAACATGTTTCTTCCATTTGGGTGCCCAGACTTTTTGGTTTGGTCATAGATGACAAGAAGGGGGTGATTGGTATTCTGGAAAACTTCATTCCTCATGATGCCTCTTTGCAGAGAATTGAAGATGAAATTGCATTCATTTCCATCGAGAGACGAAAGAAATGGGCGAGTCAGATCAAAGAGACAATTAGGATGTTGCACGAGATAAATGTTGTATGGGGGGATGCGAAGCCAGATAATGTGTTGATTGATAGTGGATGTGATGATTGCTACTTGGTGGATTTTTGGGTTGGGTGGGTAGATGAGAAGTTGAAGGAAACGAGAGAAGGGGATGAATAGGCGCTGAAGAAGATTATCGATGTTTGAGAGAATTTTCATGAGGTTGGAGACAAGTTAGTTGTGCGTTCATATGAACCAGTATCATATTGCTCCAGAGTTTTTAGAACAACTGAGTCAAACAAGTAAATTTCGGGATTTTTTTTTAAAGCACACAGTACTATACATTACTAGATACTTATCTAAACAATACTTATTTGCTAAAAATGTTCGGCAAGATTTAGAAAATGAGATTGGTTGAACGGAGTTTTGAAGTTAGGATAGGGAGTAAGCTGGAACGAATTTTGGGGGGCCAAAAAAGAGTCACGAGTGCATGATCATATATTCAGAAAGATCAAAATAAAACTATCTGTGAAGCTATCTCCAGTGTGACTATAAGGAAAACCCAGCCACGTGGGGAAGTGAGTAGGAAGCGTAACCAGCGCTCCCTCGATATTAATACAAATCAATCGCCAATGCAGACCATGCATCTAAAACCCATCTCTTCATGCATATGATGTCCCTATCCAGTACTCCCATTTCGCAATACCCATATGCAATTCCCAGTCAATGCATCGCAAACAACGCCATGTCGAGATGTCCTGTACCTCTTCCAAACCCCTAAAAACACTCCATGCCCCAATAAACTTCAACCATAAATCAATCAAATAATATCACTCCCCAAACTACCCGAACTCCAACACTTACACCCTTCAAAAAAATCCTTAACATTTGTTTTCCTCTTCTTAACATTCTTTTCAACACCCCTCTTCCACCTCCAAAACCTCGCTTTGGTCCCCTTCTCAACATACAAATTCCCAACCTCAAACATATCCTCCCCATCTGTCTCCTCGGAATCGTACACGGTAGCCGGCACAGATGATCCACCCCTCCCGGTATTTAACATGGCGGCGTGACTGGTTTTGAAATACCAATCCAGAGAATCTGTGAATGGATGACGGTTGGGTAATGGTTTGGTCGCATGTTCGATTTCTCTGACTGTAGCTTTTTCGTTGATGATGGGGCTTGATGGAGAGCTGGGGGTGGTGGGGACTTCTGGCTCGACTTCGCCGAAGAGGAGAGATCGTTTTTCGCCTTCTTGTTGTGGAGGAGTGGGCTTTGAGAACGTGTTTTTAGTTTTCTGCTTCGCTGCGCGGAACTTGTTTCTCAGCTTGATACCAAACGATGGCTTTTGGTGAGTTTTGGCTAGCTTAGTATCAAGCTTTTTGTCGGAATTAGTTGCAGGAAGATCAAAATCCACAAACGAAGCCAACTCGGACAGAAATGGCCTAATGCTGTAACGCTCAAGAGCCCAACTCAGAGCCTCTTCTCTCTGAAGTCTCTCCTCGACTTTCATCTCCTTGCCCTGAAATACCATCGCGAATCTAGTGTCGATTTCCCAACCTCTTCGTTCGAGGAAGAGGAGGAATTGAGGACCAGGTTGAGTAAGTCGAAGAGATTGCTTCATCGCGGTTCTTGGACCAAAGTCAAGAGTTTGGAGGGTGTTGACAGATCCTTCACGATCCCACATTCCTTCTTCAGCCATGAGGATCGAGGGGTGAGTTGGAACAAGCCATAGGTTCCCGGATGGATCTTCGGCGCTGAAGGTTGCTTGGAGGAGATTTGCGGCATGGGAATGGTGTGTTTGAATTTGGGTTGCGATGATGGATGAAGCGTGGGTATTGAAAAATCCTTGGAGGTGATGCGAGGTTTGGATGAGTGATGGGTATGTGGCGGTTGGGAGGTAAGAGATGATGTGGAGAAGTAATTCTGAAGGGAGGGTGTATAGTAAGGGTGTTGATTTGACATTTTTGGATGTAGATGTTACCAAGTCGGAACCATCCAGAGCATGGATTGGACGGGAAGGCTTAGTTGGCGTTGGAGGTGGGGTAGGAAGATCATCATATGAAGTAGAGGGTGGTGAAGTAGGAGGGACTGATGTCATAGGAGTAGTTGAGGTGCAAGATGAAGAAGAAGCCGACATCTTTCTTGGTCGTACCGAAACAGTTCGAGATGAGATTTTTGGAAATCTGGGAATTGAAGAAATATCAGCGAAGCCCTTAAGTCGCAATACCAGAACCCGGGGTGACGATAAGAACAACTCGTCATGAGGTCAAACTCGGAATATGATTCCGAGTAAGTGACGGCTGACGTGGGATGTCGTGTCGTGCAAACTTAACGTACCTCACAACTCTCGAGGGTTGACAACAAAATTCACTCATTTCGATCGTTTGGAATCCCGATATAAAACAAAGTAGTCGAAATTGAAACGTATCCTCTCTCATCTGAATCTTTCTCAAAGAACTAGTTCGAGTATGAAAACAAGGGAGGGGATATAATAAAACAAAGTCGTTGGTGAGGGATATAAAAAATCGGATATCTCGGAGAAACGCAGATGAACTGCTTTTTGAACATGAAATAAATTCCAAGAGAAGAACAATTAAATTAAATATGAGGATAAGAAAATGAACAGAAACAACCAGCCCCTTTCCCCAAAAGTATGACTCTTACTCCAGGTCGCGCAAAATTAAATGTGACTTTACGGGATTGGTGGGTAACGGTTGAGATTCTTGTTTGCACCGCGTATGATGTTTCAACGCGTTAATCGCGTCTCTGGCCCACCAAATTTCGCGTGCTTAACGTGTTGGATAGACAACCAGTGGAAAACAGACGCGATACTTCGCGTGGGCACGGGACAAACGCTTGTTTAGACGTGAAAGCTCGTTGGTAGGGAGATAAATAGACGCTAGGATAAATCAGAAGCTGTAGATTCGAGAGATGAGATGAGATTGGGCCTCCATTGAAAAGTTGGAGGGAGGAACGACTCTGAATTCAAGAAGCAAAATGAGAGCTGAGCAAGGGCTGATAAAATAGGTCAAAATTATGAGAACAATTAGCGGAGACTCGATTAACTGTGTCGCAACTCGAAGCAGGTTCACCAGCTAGATTCTCTGGTGGTGATGTGAAATAATTTTCATGAAGTTGTGATGATCTCACTGCGAAGGGATTGAGCTTTCCAAAGGCGGTGTGGCTGGCAGAATATTTTCGGGAGCCTGCGCAAAGTAGCTCCCCCAATGACTCTCGAGTATTCCTCCCAACTTTCCCCTCAATACCATGAAATGACACGATGCCTCCTAAAACAAACATGGCAGCTCCTGCCAATTTAAACAAAGGCCAAAAGCGCAAAGAACCGCCTCAATCCTCTTCCGCACCCAACCAGAAACCCCCAAAAGGCCGTGATCCAAAGCGCGCTAAAATATATGATGCGCGGACACCCATAGCACAAAACGCAGATGCCGCACTGAAAAACGGCGAACTGGACCTGCAAGCCTTCCTGAAAGCCCGCGAATTCGAGATCAAAGCACTGGAAGATGGAAAGCAGAAATCCAAGAGCAGTCTCACCACTAGAGCTTTCCAGCAAGTCCCGAGGGACATGCGAAGACGAACTGCGAGTCATAATGTGAAAAGAGTTCCGAAACGATTGTTGAAAAGGGCAAAGAAGGAGATGAAAGATGATAATACACCGACGGTTGATCCGAGTAAACGAAAACCTGGGACTACGAGGGGAAGATTGCGAGCCGAAACTGCAAAGCGATTGGGCATATTGGCAGCGAAGAAGCGAGCACACTGGGCAAAGGAGGGAGATGCTGCAACCGCAGTGGAGACGAGGGCTGCACGCCCAAAGATACGGAAGAACATGTTGAACGATCCCCCGAAACCAATACCGAAATTCAGGAAAAGGCAGATTCATAAAACCTGGCTGCCTACCCACATGTGGCTTGCAAAGAGAGCAAGAATGACCGAACCTAAGAAACCATTATGGAGATTTGCTATACCCACTACATCAACGGAGAAATCTTACCGACCAACACATCGTGCTTCTGGTGCTAGAGGAGCTGTCGCCTGGGATATGAGTTATATGAGCACTATACGTCTAGAAGGGTTTTATGAATGCATTCAAAGGCTTCTGAAAGCTGTAGGTTTGAATGAACAAGCTTTGTGGAAAGAAAATGGAGAGAAATGGAGATATGGCAAAAGATCTTGGTCTGGTTGGCTGTCAAAGAAAATCGATGACAAACGTGTTTCAATCGGGCCCTCGACAGTCGTATGGTGTTTTTCAGAGTCAGATCCCAAAAATGAAAAATTTTCAACTCTTAAAGAGAGAACGTTGCGGCAAGTCTTTGTGAGAGTCCATCCTTCAATCTTTCTTGAAACTTGGGAAGAGCTACTTCGTCTATCTAAACGTCAGCGACCATACGTACTTATCGAGGATTTGAGATTTGAAATCGGAAGCATCGATATTACAGGTCCCGGCTCCACTGAGACTTTGTTGGGTATTCTCCATCCATACAACGGAACCACCGATAGTTCGGAGGAGCATGGAAAGACATTCAAATCTCTTGCAGGAGTAACCAATCCTGGATCATTACCTGCAAATGCGGTTTTAGCATTCTCAATAATGGATCCACGACTACGATACCCATCTAGAAGGGTCGCTTTACCAAACCTTGACGACGAAGCAAACTTGGCATTTTTGGAAACATTGGCGAGCTGGCCTGTCGACTCATCAGCCCCATCAACCGCTCTTTTTGATAGAAACTTTCGATTCAAAGCAACTCGTCTACCTGCTCAGAAGTCAATCAACCGCCGCAAAGGCAAAGAACCCCCAGGAGCATATCCTACTATCCTTCCCACCGATCCAACAATACCAATCATGTTACTTGCATGTCGTTCGAACTCAACACAAGTGCAAGGGACCTGGACACTTCTAGCACCATGGAAATGCATACTGCCTATCTGGTACGGCTTGGTCCATCATCCTTTAACATCTGGTGCAAATCCACGATTTGGAGGACTAGATGAACTTCGACAAGTACACTTTGAACATGGTAAACCTTGGTTTCCAGCCGATTATCCGGGTACAACTGCTGGTTTTGCATGGGAAGCCGAGCAGAGAGCAATAAGAAAAGAGAAATGGGATCGTCGACCGAAAGGCAAAAGAGTTGAATGGGACTCTCTTGATCTCGGTGCCGGACGAAAGGGTGAAATTGGTCGAGGCTGGGCTTGTGATTTCGAGAGATTGATTGGGGTATCATTAATTCCTGAGAGTACTGGCAGTACAACTCAAAGCACAACGCAGGATACATCGGATGCAATGGAAATAGACCAACCCGAGAAGGAGAAGGAGGGGCCTAAGAAGAAAGAGATAGAAAGACCAATCCAACACATCACCCGGCAGGAATTCACAACTCTCTTTTCATCGCCAGAAGCCGACCTACCACCAATATCCCACGTCGCAACTATACATATAAAACTCATCACCCGCGGCATCGCCTCCCCATGCGCAAGAATCTACCGTCTCCCTCCCTCCTCCCTGGACGACGGAACTCAATCCACAAACCCACCCACAACTCGCGACGCATGGCTTGCTACCCTCCCTCCACCATCAACCTCTAAAAAGACTCCAAATCCAAAATCCTCCAAGAAACCACCGCGAGTCCCACTTAACGTCATAGTACCACTAAGAACTAGATTACTAGCTCAATCACTTCTCCAAGATCCACCGTTAAACTATCCGCGTGAGAAAGAGGAAGAACATCCCCTGGTTCCGGATGAAGAGGATTTAATAGGTTTTGTTACCACGGGAGAATTTAGTCTTGTGGAGGGGAAGGGGGTGGCTATTGGGAGTGTGAGTGTTAGGAGGGTTGTTGAGGGTGTTAGGATGGAGAGGAAGGGGGGTGGGGGGAAGGGGGGGAAATTGTGTATTGTTAGGAATGCGGGGGAGAGTATTGGGAGGTTGGCTAGATGGGAGGTTGGCTAGATGGGAGGTTGTATAGAATGGGACGGGGATGAGTGAAAATATTGTAGAATACGTAGCTTGGGTGTGAGTTACCTAGGTTGAGTTAACATTGTTCTCTCCCTCGGATATCTTTGAAGTCTCGAGGTTGCTCTTTTCTTAATCTGTGATGCAGTGTACATACAAAAACATTTAGGGGGCATCCCGTCAGGTCAAGATTGAAAGTTGAGCGAGGCAAGAGTGAGGGGAGAAGAGACCATGCGGTAGTCGTTCCTTCCCCAACTTAACCTCGACCAATTTCAGAAGAATTTGGCGGGGCATACTCGCTGAGTCGCTCCTTCCCTTCTTGCAAAACATAGCGGCAAAGCAAGTCATGCCGCAATTGCGCGCACCTCTCCTTCTCGAGGAAGGAACGCGGAAGAACACTAGCTCGCTCTAACTCTTTAAAACCCCCGCGCTCCCTCTCTCTTCTTTCTTCCTCTCCAACGAACTTCGAAACTAACCGACTTGAGTGGTAGACCGTAGCTTTGGCATATTAAATTGCAACCTTTTCTCTTATTGGTTCCATAGAAGCTTGCACTATCAAATGTCTATTTTAGTGTGTATTCTGAAAAGGTTTTTGGAAACCTGCATCGACTTTTGCCCCCCAAACTAGCCTCGCGATAAACATTAAAAGCGGCAGTAAATCAGGTCCGCACCTGCCCTGCCTACTCAAGTTCAATTGTTTTAAAGTATTTAGTAATTGGAGGTAGAACTTTTGATGTCTACTGCGAGCTAGCCTCCTGGTGGTTGATAAAAGTGGCAGTGAAAATTTACCTGGATTTCGAATGGTCAGTTCGATCTAAATTAATGAGTATAAATGAACGAGGTTACGATGACATAATAATCTTTTAAAAATGGAGTCTGATTTCTTATTATTCAATATGTTTTGATAAATTTGACTATTCTTGCCAATGTAAATTAATAGTGTAACTAGACGAGGTACCAATTTCACCCCCCAAAGTTGCTGCTTGTTGAGTTCAAGTAACACAAGACAGACAGTCATGAAGATCTCACTTGGGTTTTCTAGGCATATAGTAATGAAATGAACGCAACATTCTATTTTGTGTTTACGACACACTATTCACAGCGTTACAGGCCATCGAGGCATTTCCGGGCGCAGTTTGCCGTTGCACTGCAGAATGGCGAGGGCGTAGCCGACGAAGGTCTAGAACATCCAAATACGGTCCATACGTATTGCACGGCAATCCCGTCAACCATTCGAGGTTTTTGTTGCAAGTCGCACCGCTGATCTTTGAAGGACTGGGCAGATTCATGATCTTCTAGGCCCTCCAGAACTGGGAAATCTGAAGGCAAAGAGGCGTGGAAATCCATACCAGTAAGATGCCTGGTCATACTCTCAATTATGCGACCCTTCTCGTACAATTGTGAATATTGTCTTAAAAGGTTCGGAGAATCACGAACCTACTTTTCAATTCTTCAAAACTATCTCAAAGAATACCTTTCATTATCCTAGACCCGTTTGACACCATCGAAGTGAAAGCAGGTTGCCAGAGAGTAAACACTGTTCTTATGCGTTGTATGTATAAACCACAAATCTTCCAATACAAATAAGGTTACAGTTCCCTGCGCCTATATGATGGGCCACTAGATCATGAGTCATGACCATGGAAAAAAGTAATTATCATAAACTCCTACCAAGTTATTTTACCTCAAATAGTTCTTCTTGGTAGCCTTATAGTGGATGATAAAAGCAGTAGTAAATAGGTGTATCAATATAAATTATTCTTAACGACTAGAACAATTAAATTACATGACCTGATATCAGATAATGAAAAATTGAGCCCTTGGATCTAATTTTCTTATAATATCGTAACTTTGTTTATGTATACTTATTAGCCCAAAGAAATTGAAATTTTCTTCTATACGCTTTGGACAATTGAATTAATTATACGAACGAGTTAGCATAATCATGACACGCTACTTTTCATTGTTTCAAGTCTTTTGGCACAATGAATTTAATTATTCGAAAGCAGGTGAAGTATTCACTGCCGTTTTTACCTCCTAGTACGGCCTGGCACCTACCACCTCAATACACAGAGCTTCCTTTCATCAACCCACTTCTTCCATTTCCTGGAACGCTGGTAGCCCTCCATTTTTTCTCGCCATCTTGTACCAACGACATTTGTTCTTTTCGTTCTTTTAAGGGAGTGTTGCTGTGCGAAATATCATTGTAGCCTTGACTTGAAGTAGCATTCCGAATACCTACTCGGCATCCATTGACGGTAGAGCTTCTCGATGCCAAACGAGCTCCGTTGAAACGATAAAACCTGTAGGCTAACCATGGCAGGTTATATTATGATCCATAATTTGCAGGCCATTCAGCTCACAGCATCTCCCTCGAGCTTTTTGGCGTCTTCCGCTGGCGTCTTCGTGCGCAATGGTCGTCTCTTCTGTCGATTCCCGAGAGGATACCTCCTGGCGTTCCCACAAACATTACACCTCCGAACCAGAACATCTGCCCATAGTTTCTTGCCCCCTTTGCTTTTATTCTCGATTTCGGTTGAGCAAGTCGAGCCTTCCTTCAGTACTGCATTGCATATCTTGCAGATTCCTTGCTTCATCTCTGGAGACATTCGGATTTGGGATTTGGAGGAAACGGATCGAAGGTCGTAGACTAGACGGCATGCTGCGGTTTGACATATATTCTTGAGGGTGGGTTTCGGATTGTCTTTGAGGGTTGGAGATTGGTCATTTTTGGGACCCTCTGGTGGGGGATTTTGTTGCTGTGACGCTAGATACGACGCTGCTTGGTAGAGGTAGGAGACCCTGCTATGGAGCACCTTGTTGGGTATACTCAATGCCTTTGCTTTAGCCATGTTGTCCGAGGTGTTGGGAGCTATATCGCTCGAGGCGCATTGCCTAAATGGGGATTTGTTGGAGTTGAGCTCTGGAGAGCTTCAGATTTCGGGTGACTTTGACGCGGGGCTTGAATAAAAAGTGATCTGCAACTAGGCTCTATTGGGCTAGCAAAGTATCTCCGATTTAGGGACCGAGTGATTTAGACCGCCGGTGACTGCGCCCAGTCAGTGTTGCAGCCTGAGGCATAAAATGCACGGACCGCGTTCAGGCAAGAGTCAAAATCCCTTGGGAAGGCGCGACTCTTTCAACTCCAACCTCAACCTCTTCCATCAACCTCAATCTCACCTTTGGTCGCCAGCCTCGAGGTCCAACTCTCTACATCTACACTACTCTTTTCTAAAACCACAATCTAATACAGCGCGCCTCGATTGTTACTGATTCCTTGAGTTGCGCCTTCGAACCGCCTCGGAGACAGATTCACTTCTGAGCCTCACCATCTCGCCACGAATCTTTTAACAAACAACCCCCCCTACATCCCTCAACATGTCTGCCGAAGAAGATCTCATCGATTACTCCGATGAGGAGCTACAAACCACTGATGCCGCGGCTGCTGGAGACTCGAATGGTGCAGCAAAGAAGGGTGGCTTAACCGCTGAAGACAATGCCGACAAGAAGGGCAGTTATGTTGGTATCCATGCGACCGGCTTTCGCGACTTTCTTTTGAAGCCGGAGCTCCTACGTGCCATCACCGATTGCGGGTTCGAACATCCTTCGGAGGGTCAGTCATAAAATTTCATCCCCAAGCTCCATGTCCTTCCGCGTCCGTCCATCTCGCAAAGCAAGAAGAAGAAAAGAAGAAAATACTCTGGTCCTCAACATATTACGATCGATCCTGGATGTCTCTTGGGTAGAATTGCAACCCCTGGCGGTGGAGGGGAGGGAGATCTGCGCGAAAGCCGGAGTCTCGAGAAAGCAATCCGAGTTGAAGGAGAAATTTGTGGAAGATGCGGAAGAAGCACAAAAACTAGTGGTGGAACCAAGAGACTCCAGGATCGGTTCGCGTTCTGTGGTTGAAAAATGTTGTTACCTACGCGTTTTGGTTGACGATATACGCTTTTATAAGCAAAAGTCGCATCCCTACTCGATTTTATTTCCTTGGAAGGTGTTGTTATTGTGTGGATGTTATCATGCGAAGATGGACGGACGATCCCTTGCATATCATTACCTTCTTGGAGAAAAACATTAATCTAACATCGACTCGATTTACTCTACAGTCCAGCAAAACGCCATCCCACAAGCTATGCTTGGAACCGATGTCCTCTGCCAAGCCAAATCTGGT
Source organism: Hymenoscyphus fructigenus (assembly GCA_001414455.1). Lineage (NCBI taxonomy): Eukaryota > Fungi > Ascomycota > Leotiomycetes > Helotiales > Helotiaceae > Hymenoscyphus > Hymenoscyphus fructigenus. The sequence continues at coordinate 82,709 of LKUV01000031.1, read as the reverse complement.
CTCGGTAAGACAGCTGTCTTTGTTCTCACCACACTTCAACAAGTCGACCCAGTCGCTGGGGAGACCTCGGTATTGGTAATGTGTCACACTCGTGAACTCGCATATCAAATCAAGAACGAATATGCCCGTTTCAGCAAGTACCTTCCCGACGTCAAGACTGGTGTGTTTTACGGAGGAACTCCAATCCAAAAGGATGCCGAGATTCTCAAGAACAAGGAGACCCACCCACACATTATTGTCGCTACCCCAGGTAGATTGAACGCCCTTGTACGTGACAAGCATCTCCGTCTCGGAAGCTGCAAAGTCTTCGTTCTCGATGAATGCGACAAGATGTTGGAACAAATTGGTAGGCATAACACTCAAAACCCTTTCGTTGTTACATATGATGTTAACTAGGTTCTAGATATGCGACGTGATGTCCAGGAAATTTTCCGAGCAACCCCAACTCAGAAGCAAGTCATGATGTTCAGCGCCACTCTCTCCCAAGAGGTCCGACCTATTTGCAAGAAGTTCATGCAGAATCCTATGGAGATTTATGTCGACGATGACACCAAGCTTACCCTTCACGGTCTTGCACAATATTATATCAAGCTTGATGAGAAGGAAAAGAACCGAAAGCTCAACGAGTTACTTGATGAACTACAATTCAATCAAGTCATCATTTTCGTCAAGAGCACTCTCAGAGCCACAGAGTTGGATAAGCTCCTTCGAGAGTGTAACTTCCCATCGATCGCTGTGCATTCCGGCGTGAGCCAAGAGGAACGGTATGTTTAACATTTCCAATCAAACACAAACCATACTAATATATGCAACAGTATTAAACGTTACACTGAATTCAAGGAGTTCAACAAGCGTATTTGCGTTGCCACAGATGTTTTCGGACGTGGTATCGATATCGAACGTATCAACCTCGCCATCAACTACGATCTCCCAGCAGATGCCGACTCATACCTTCATCGTGTCGGTCGTGCTGGACGTTTTGGAACTAAGGGTGTCTCAATCTCATTTGTGAGCAGCGAGGCTGACCAAGATGTTCTGAAACAAATTGAGAAGCGATTCGAAGCTCAAGTTCCGTAAGTTCTCATAACCCCTATCTATGAAATCTAGCAACTAACATGACTGCAGTGAGTACCCAGAGGGAGGCATTGACTCCACCACCTACATGGCAAACTAGAGGGTGTTTTTGATTTCTCTTTGCTTCTCTTATCTGGTCTTGGGGTTTTTTCAAAAGCACACTCCACTTCACGTCTTCTCTTCGCCATTTGGGGGGGGGGCGCCTGTTTGAGTTATTTGGTTCAGTCATGCGAAACTTTTTCTAGTTCTTTGCTTGCGGACGCGATGCTGGGAGGTGGGGAAAATATGATAACGAGGAAGTGCAAGCTTTTCGCTGACATGGACTCGCAATGAATGGAAGACAATGAATGCAGAAGTGTTGTGGTGGGACAGCGCAAACTCTACTTGAGTGGTAGGAAACTTATGCAGTCAAATTGAAAGCCTTCCCAATATACTTGCTCCTTGATTGCGTGATTCTAAGTTATTGACTGTCGTGCTTGCGTTGAGGAAGCTGGTGAGAAAAGTTAAACCAGCGAGTAAGCTATGGATTTGCATTGACCAAAAATACGCAGGCAACTCGGTCTTCTCCACTTCCTTGGATGTGTAAACGAAGTCAAATCTTTCGTTATAGCAGTAGAGCGATAGCGAAAATAACATAACCTAGCGGAAGGACAGAGCCTCTCTATATAAAAGAGTTACTAAGGCGAATGCAAAAATGCCAGAGGACGCGAAATCGAAGCTCACAATCACAAGAGATCAAGGGGTCATATTCAAGAAAGTGACCCATGATCTTACCATATTGTTTATTTCTTGGAGACGAGAAATGCTTGGTCGTAAAACGTGCGTGATCTAACTTTGTTGAGGTAAAACAGCGTCGAAGGCTCTTTTTGAGTTGCTTTTACTTCCGAAGGTTGTGGCGTTGTCGAAAAAGGAGGAGTGTGTTTTCAAATTTAAATGTTTCAAAAGTGGTTCTGGGTTTTACATCTCGTCCTCTTCTAACAGCGGTCTTCTCATTTGCTGATCCTGGGTATCCTTGAGTCCCAACTCCACGTCAGCCAGTGGATAGAGGTATGGCGAATCCACCAAATCGAGATGTTCGTATGCGGTGATCGCTGAGGCTCATCGTCGTTGATATATTGCATTCTCTTGAAAAGGATGGGGAGATGAAGATGATTGCTCTTGTGAAAGGTCATTTCGCTTCGCTTGATATTTGATCATTATCTTTTTAACAATATTATTCGGGACCTCTAAAATAATAGTATTGCCTTGAATTTAGTAACGTCAAATAGTTAGGAAAAGCAAAGTTTAGTAAGCTTAAATATTCTCGAAAGTTTCATGTTTTAATCTTGTTATTATAACCTTTCCCTAAAACTCTATTTATTAAGTTGATATCAGATTGTATTCCTGTTATTAATAAATAATCTGAAACTCAGTCATGCAGCTTGCCCCTTAGTTGTCCATATCGGGTCGTGATTAGTTAAAATTCACTTATGGGTTCAGGTGTCTTATTGGTTTATCCCGAGTTGACGCGAGACTTGAAAACTCTAGCCTGCCTATTCTGGATTATGCAATCTCCATAATAAGCGTCTTCTCTTTGAGGAGGAAGTGAGCATATATATCATGCTAGGAGGGTCAAGAGCAATTAACCGCAGAACTAGAGCCTCAAGGACTTTGACATGGAATATCAGAGACAAGGACGAAATGGAAACAAGTACTTTGATGGAGATACATTCGACTGCGCAAATGATGAAAATTGGATTGCTGAATAAACCTCAGAGATTCGCTACATGTTTAGAATAGGACCCTTTTACTCAAAATTTGCTTTCTAAAAGTAAATTACTGTCGATAGAGAGAATATGTATTTTGTAACTACATCTTGACACAACTCTGGCGAATACTTGCTTGCTTCCTTGGGTTTAAAGGAGTAAACTCATTTTCCTCACTTTCAATCAGCACCTTGACCGAGGGTCCTCATCAGAGTCGGATGCCTTCTCCGAGGCAGTTTCATTGTCGTGGAAATGCTCCCACGACGTATCTTGAGGGTTTGGGGACGACTTTTTGGGACTGCATTGGGGGATAGGCTTCGAATTTCTCCGGTTTTTCTTTCATAAAACGCTAACAAGCACTGTTGAAGCATGGACGGAAGATGTTCTGAAGTTTTCAATTATGTAAAGTGAGCTTCGAAGGTCGCTTCAGAATTGCAGTTCAAGAATGACCAGCAACTCAATTTAGAGTAAGCGAGCTAATGAAATATTAGCAGCACTGCTCCACTGGCTGGGCAAACTAATTATTTGGTTATAACAAGCCTTCAGAGCCAGTAAAAAACTCTGCGATTATCCTGCTATATTATTGAATAGCCTTCTCTGACTTTCCATCACCAAACAAACCTTCTCTCAAAGAATAGGATTCCCAGTGGGGATTGAAAAGAAAAGACATGATATTGATCTGATGAAGGAGACATCCCCATTAAAACGATGAATCTTAGCACAAAGAAAATTGGAAATTATCAACGTTTACCTTTTAAAGTAATGCTGCTGTCTTTATGTGAGACAAATTTGCAACAAAAAATAGGTATACCATTCTAGCGTGTATTTGTTTTCTTCAGAGTTTCTCCGAGTAAACTTTTCGTCTCTTCTTACGTTTTGTAATTGTAGCGAACACCTCCTTCGGCTGTTTTATCGTGTCCAATTGCTTCTCTTTTTGTGTCTCTTTCTCAATCTGAAAATGTATGTATTTATAATATCTGAGAGACTTTCCAGATAATTAAGCAATTTCATTTTTATTTGGACCTCATGTCTTGAGGGGGTCTCCTCTTCATAGAAACGCATTTTCGACTAATATAGACTACAACTTCATTAGGATACATTAGTAAAAATAGCAACTTACACAAGTAGAATCTCGCAATTTCGTAAGATAACCAGTCATTTTTCTCAGAAAGCTACTTCTGCAAACATTGTGCGAAATAGTCTAGAATAAATAAATTGATTCTTTGAGAAGGTAGAGAAAAACTAGAAACTCGAAATCTGTATTCCCCGTAGCCTTTTAGCTTTAAATATATTGTTAGAAGGAAATGTCTCGCGTAATGAGATAAAGGGTGCACGTTAGCAATGACCAAACTTCTCAGGTTTCTCAGCTTCATTATCTTCGCGAGTCAAAATATAGCCTCGTTCGATGGAGCTCAAGCCGGAAGATTAAGATCCTAGCATCTTACTCTCGACTCTTACTCACTTTTCGAGTCTTTGACTTACTGTCATCTCTCCCATCTGCCCATATATTATGGTCTTATTTCTTCATATGCTCAATTCCCAGACTATTATTTTCCTTGGGTGCCGATTTCTTCAGATTATTACTTCCCTTGATCAGATATCTCCCGGCCCAATTTCATTTGGTGAATAGGAAACCGCCAAAAGAAGGTCATGTCCACTATCGAGATCCTATGCGAGTGTTTTCATTCTCGCTCTAAGATTCATATATTCACTTCCAGTTCATGAGATATCTGGTTCCAATTTTTACTTCCATTCTAGCTATTCTAGTTACTACGTTGGAAGTAACATAATTTAAATAAGATTATTCATTATATATTGAGTAGGTGTTTAAATAATCTTAAGCAGACACCTGATATCCATCGAGTAAAAGAACGGGCAACATACGTGCCTGCAGTTTGAGAGATAAGAGAGTGAAGCTGGTCATTGATTCCATCTGCAGATGCGGTTCGTTGTAGAAAGAAAGAGTGTACCATATGCCACCTTTGAAGTTATGTACATATTTGAATTTCCCGTATTCTCATTGCTGGATTTTTGAAGGTTTATTGACTTTATTATACACACGCCACTGGGCCAAATCGTATGCCAATCCCTTGAGGATCGAGTTGATGGATCCAGAAGCTCCCAATCTTACTGGCAGAAAAGAGGCCGCTGGAATGAGAACTCCTGTTACTATTTTAAGAGGCTACAACCTTACTGAACCTTTCCCAATCCTGGACAGGGTTGCTTCAACTGGCTCAATGAAATCTAAGCGAGTATTTCTTGTCGAAAGTAGTCTTACCGTCGAAACAAATGAATCTTTCGAGCCTCACGCCTATTCGTTACTCCTCCAGGTATTACTCTCATTTCTTGTGACATGGATGCTTTGAATAAACCATCTTCCAAAGCATATCAGAAGTATATATTCGTAGGGTCGTTCTCCGCGTGCGGAGTTGAAATGAATTTCTCACGTTTGGTTTCCTGTCCAAATTTCTAGCTCAAGGAGCTCATGGCCATGGTTCTTATCTGACTTTTGACTATTCAAAATATTCATGAGCAACGATGGACATACTATCCAGCAACATATTTTGTAAGAAATTCTTTCTTATGGCGTTTGATTATGTGCTACAGACAGTTTTGAAAAGAGAGCGAGTCAAATCTTATAGTATGAAAGGTTAACAGCATCAAATGAAGTGAGAGTCAGTAACACCCTTCTTCCCATATCTGAATAGTAGTTTATTGGAAGCTATTATTCTAGAAGGCCTGGGAGGAGAAAATTGCCATTGTTTGAGGCCTTCAAATAATTCTTCTTATTTGATTTGATTGCTCTAAACTTTCATGTGTACAAGGAACGATGGCAGAGGTTCTTGTACATCTTGAGAGCAGAGGGGCGAGAGGGGGAAGTGGACGAGAAAGGGGGTCTCTATTTGATGAAATTCAAGCTGAAAACTCGATAGAATATGGACTTGAATCGATTTCAACTCTCGCGCCTATCGGTAGACGGTCGAATGGTACATAATATCCTCGAGGACCTGGATTCCGAGCAACCCCGTTAGCTTTCCGAGCAGACTGAGCCTGCTTTCAACGATAACCTCAAATTCCAATACTCACACAGAACTTTAGATAGAAAGTATTTGCTGTCGAAATGGACCCAAAGCCCGGCGTCCGAAAAGCAAGTTCATGACAGGGAAAAGTAGAAGTAGCATCAACCAGTTGCTTGTTGAGTACAACATCCATATTGTTCTGTATCATCGTGATGTTGTTCACTTGAACATGTGCTGCTGACATTCTCGTTGCCTTTCCGTATGTAGGTACAATCGTTCTCTGGTCCTGGGACTATATAATAGATTGAGAGTAGTTTACAACTTTGTAGTCTTGATTCTTTACCGAATGCACTTGGTTGTCTTGTCTTTGCTCTACTTAGAAACAAATGCTCAAGTACGCCACTAGATCAAGAGAGAGGAGCCATTCGAAAAGCAGAGGTAAGACAATAGAAAAGCGGACTGATTGCATGCTGGCAGCTCACTAGAGTAGATGTCCAACCAAAGTCTGACTTCAAACTTCGTCAACCGTCAACTTACGAGACCAAAAAGGGGGGGTTTGAACCAACATACCCGCACTAGCGGTGTGAGATCGAAATGAGAAATGAGAAATGGACAACGCGAAGTGGGGATAAAAGATGGTAAATGAGAAAAATCCCATCCTCATTTCACCATCCCATCACCTCCTTGCCATTCCACCCTCGTCCCCAAGACGTCATCTCACATCCCCCCAAAACATGGCAAAAGTCCCTGCACCCAAAAGGGGGAGACATCACACTCAACCCCCCAAATCCAACATCCCGTCCTTGAAATCTCCGAGAAACCAACCAAACTCTCATATCCAAAATCTGATAGTTTGGTAGCGACCTACATGATGCAAGTACATCGGAGAATTCGGTTTATCCTCCGAGCACCTTTCCCCTTCCGACGGTCTAGACACTATCGGCGGTTGTCTGAAAAGACCCTGGAAGAATGGGAGTAAGTGGCCATTGACATGAAGTACGCAGGTGTTTTACTTCTTTTCTGGTTTGTAAGTCCGCGACTTTACTTAAATGCCCTTTTGACGGTCTAGACACTATCGACGGTGGTTGTTTAAAGATATCCTTGTAGTGGACGATAGAGTGGATAACGAGATGAGGTACGGAGGTACAAGAATTTGTTGGTGCATTGGTCTTACCAAGTTACCATATTACCATGGGAGACGTGGACATGGACGCTGAGTGGTACATCGGAAGCCGTTCTTGCCGGTTGTCTTTTGGAAGAGAAGGGACGATGCAGGTCCTGGAAAGTGAGAGTGAAGACAGTGAGGGGATTGAGAAACAATCGAGAGAGAAAGAGTGGCAAGTATCTGTATCTATAAATAAAAAACGATCAACAACCAACTCGTCGATAAATATCAACATAGAATAAAAAAAACACAGCCACCACTTCTCTCATTCATCCCCTTCAACTTGACGATCTCAAAACTTCTCAACATTCGGAGGAAACTCTCCGGAAACCAAGCACTCAAGCAATAAAACTCCTTAGCCAAACCCTCAAAATCGGGTAGCGAGACAACAAAGCCTGTCAATACCACCTTCAAATAAGCTTGTCTAGAAACCAATCGAATCCATCTAACCTAAAGGCCAGATACAACTCTAATTCCTAATTTCAAAGTGGCGGCTACCAAACGGTAGACCATATTGAAAGACGATCAACTGGATCGGAGAATCTTCTTTCTCAGTTTGTGGAGGGGTGCCGGTTCAATCTGGGGTATGGAGGAGGGAGGAGGTTGGGGATTACAGGGGGTTTTCGGTACATAGATACAGGTGGCAAATCGACTCTACAGTCGTGAGCGGGATTGCGATTGCGAATGAGTTACATACGAGAAGAGCTATCTCAAATCTCACTCATCGACTAAGTACCCACTCAGAAGGCCCTGAAATTATTGTCAAGAGACCTGGGCTTCTCTTGGACAATGAGATTTGGCCTGCTGTCATCTTGCCATCTTCCCCCCAACCTAAGATGATAAGATGGGGTAAGAAGTCTAACGTCAAACATTCTATATCTGAAACCCATCATCGGATGCAAGCGAAAAGTACATACTCACCTCCTCGTCGTGGATTGAAATACAGACTTCTCGTGACTTTCCTCAAGGCGGAGAAGGTAACACAACATCGTGGCAAATGCAAAGCATAGCTACCTAAACCACCAAAACCTGCCTGACAACTTCTACCACTAGCTATCGAAATCGAAACACTTCAAAATAGAAGGTTGTTTTGCTGCAGATAAGGCAAAGCCATGGCTTGCATACTAAAATTTGAAATAAAGAAGTCGCGAGGCAAGGGAAGTAGAAGTGATATTGACTCTCAATACCATGCTATGTCAAAAAACCTAACAACAGGATATCTCGACCATGCGACCACATGTCGTGAACGTGAGGAATATATTCACCCTAACCCTACCTCGAGCCTGACTTTTCCGGCAAAGTTCTTGATTCGCTTCTAGGAAAAAAAGGGGGTGTGTTGCGTCCCGAAAAACGGGCTCAGATACCTCCAAGTATGAAATATATTTGCTAGGGAGAAGGTGGTGCATATCTCCCTCGATTTCAATCAACCTAAGAATAGAACATCCGTATCAAAAAAAATTCCATCCTCATCGCAATATCATAGTGTGGCGTAGCGACAGAATATTCAAGATAGGTACCTTCGTAGCATCCTATCAAGTACTTTACCGTAAGCCGGACAGTTGAAATGCCGATCATGCTTTTTTGATATTCGCCTCCGCCCCTTTTCGATTTCTGCTTCCAGCTCTTGTCAATGGCTGAAAAGAAAAGTTTTAAAGGCCCCTGGAAAAATCAATACCGCCAGCGTGGGAATATCCCGATCCATTTTCTTTTTAGAGTTGAATAAGAGCGGAAAGTGATTTGATAGGCCCAGACGAGCTGTTAGAGAAATTAGTAGACTAGAAGGTAAGCTTTGGGGAGAAAGTTAGTAGGGCATCGGGGATGGAGAGAAAAGGGGCATGCGGGAAATTGAGAGATATACAGTGATGCAGTAACGCTTATTGCAGAACGAACTGATTGACCTTCGATGCTTGCCTCGGTACTCCACGAATACCCCCAATAATTTCTTTTGATCGAAGGACCCCTCGAGCTCCGGAAAAGCAAGACAAATACGGGGTAACACATGCTTTGCAATTTTCAAGAGTCTTAAAAATGTCACACATTACGCCCTCAAAAGGTATGTGCGCTAGTATTTCTAGCGTGTAGTTTTTCTTCTTCGTTACAGAGGCGTACAAACCCCTTGTGTTTGCCACAATTCAGGGGGAAAATCGCTTCTGAAAATAGATTTTAGTGTGGTTAACCGAACTGCTGATCCACCCGCCATGATGCCAAAGCACATCGGAATTGAGAATGCGCTCGAACGGAAATGAGCATTTTTTCTCTCTGGAACTTTTGCAAGTCCGTTGAGGTTCGCTTCGATCGCATTGGGATCTGTGCCTAGCAAGCCCAGTTTGGGTGTCGAAAAATTGTGGCTTACGGCTTGTCGGTAGGGATTCAGACGGCGCCTTGTTCAACGCGTTACAGGGGCTCTTCTTCCGCCGTCCGTGGAGCACCGTGGAGTCGCGTCTTATGATTTCGACGTCATACCTGCTTTCTCCAAAATTTCTTTAAAGCGGTGAGAAACCACGGCTGATAGTGTATTTTCGCTTTGGTGACGTAAATTGATTGAGAGTAATGAGAACTGTTCGAGCGGAGAAGCATGAAGTTAATTGGGCGAAGAATTCAAGAGAAAACAATATAGAAATGTTGTGTTTCTATCCGGTGCTCCCGGACAGTAGTATTCTAAAATGGGGGCATTCCGTTGCGGAAATCGTTATCAGGAGATAGCGCTCAACGTCCCCTGGAGCGATAAAGAAAAGTTCCGAAGCGACCCTGTGGCGCTGGGAATTTGAAGAATTTGGAGATTCGAAAGATATCAACTTCATGCTGAAGTTTGTTGTCCTCGATATCAAAACATTGTCTGAAAAAAAGGAGGTCGGAAAGACAAGTCTAGTGATGCAGACTAGTTGTTTAGTCCATGTAAACAGCATTTCTGGGTTTTTCCAGCCAACGGTAAGGCCGGGACCGAAGAAGAGAGAAAGTCAAAAGTGAGCCGTTGAACTCAATATTCCCCAGAAAACATCACCGTGCTTGTGACGGATATCGTGGCTTGTGGTTGAAGACATTGTTGTTTGGGAACTCGAAGTAAAAGGGACTTCCGCTCTCAACTCGAGAGGCCGAAAGACGATGTGATGTGAATTGGTAAATCGCGGAGTTCAATTAAGAAAGGTGACCAAGAATTTCTGACGATGGACTCGATGTTGAAAGCTCCCCTGTCATCGCAATCTTGCAAATCTTGCAAAATCTTGCACAGCCTGTTCGAGTTCCCTGTCAAGACGTTGTCATCACACCCACTCGCGGACCGCTCCCCACTCGTTGGCTCCCTAGCAGCTACGAGTACCCTGGCCTAGCTGGGCACGCCGCGTCTTCGAGGTGCAACAAAGCTTCTTCAATGCCACGGCTACCCTGCCCGGTTCTTTAGACGAACTGGTAATCCACTGGGAAAATATGTTGCCAAGAAACCGTGACGTGGGATTTGCGAATCGTGGGGGCTTTTCCATTCTCTTCTGAACATGGACGAGAATTTGTGGTGACACGATGCCACTTTTAACACGCCATACTTGACTTCTAGAGCTGCTGTGGGAGCTCTCAAGCGGAAGTACGAATGGTGTCTCCCATGAATGACTGTCAGTGGTGTTGAAGCTTCTCGCGGGTGGCGTAAGTACATTAGTGGCATGCACATCGAAAGCTTCCTCCCTGTCGAGCTGGAATTCGTATCAACCACAGCTGTCTTGACTCGAAACTTTGACAATTGACAATTCAATAGCGTGAGGAAGAAGGGCAGATAGATGGATAGGTTTCGTATTTCGATGTATCGATCTTCAGGTGAAGGGGTCGATGCAGGTTCAAATGTTGCCGTCGCCCTTCCCCTCTTCTCGTCGTGTTCCTGTTGACTTACTATCGAGTATAGTGGTTCGTACATGTCGGCACTGCATCTGAGATGAAGTTGATATGGTTCCCGGCCTAGCTGCAAGCCCTCCGCTGTATGTGACACTGCTTGTTGTCATGATGCCGTGAAATGTTGGGATTCTTCTCTGTCGTTGATCTCTCTGCCAGAGACAATTTTATCCCTTTGGGCAATTCTGTGACTCACTCTTCTTCTTGCGGCCGGTACGCGTATAAGCCGCATCTGAGATTTGAACCCGAATCAAGTGGTCGAGGATTTACGAATATTTTGGGGCGGTCGTGCCTTCCAGATGAGGGACACCTCTCTTCGAGAGTTTGTTGATGTTGCAAGACGGCATTTCGGACTTTCCGTAAGACGTGCAGAACTAGTCGCGTATTTCGAAGCGAACCTTGGTTGAGAAGTATAACCTTGAAATGAAAGAGAAAGAAGAAGCGATCGTGAAGAGTCCGGGGCATGTTGGAGAAAATATTGACCCATTCTGGAGAGGAGGCAGCGAGAACCGGGACTCGATCAGCACGCGACCGCGTCCATCAAAGTCCAAGAGGCCCACCCATCAACATCCTCGCAACGCATCCCCTAAAACCCTACAGCGAGGCAAGCCCAGTCTTGAATCTAAATCTCCCCAACGGCCTCAACCGGCCCCGCTAACTCTCGAGGTCTCTGCTCGAACAATCGACAGCAGATTGCTCGTACATCCCAATGATTCGGTTGGGTTGTCTAAATTAGAGAAGTTGGAGTAGGCTAGAGTAACCTTTTCCAATTGGACGAATAGGCAACCTACCCGACCTCTTCTTCTGATTAGTGGCTAGGCCTAGTCGGGACCATACCGTCGGATGGGACTGACGCTCACTGGTGGGCGTAGAGGAGAGTGCGAGTGCGAGAGCAGTGAGCGAAGAGCCATTCTCCGCAAATGCCGTAAACAGCGACATCCAGCTTTTTTTCTTGGTTGTCGATGATGTGGTTGTGGACACTGACTGCGATGAACAGGGGCCGCCAAAGCCTGTGCTGTCCAGTGTCCACTCTTCAGTGCCTTGAAATAGACGGGGCAGGACCTCTGACTGCCCTGAGCGCCTTCCTGCCCCCCTGTAAAGGACAACCGCTGGAATGATCCCCGGTGCCCAGGTCGCTGTCTCTCAGCGAGAGAGGGTCCTGGAGCGTCCTGGAGGGCCCTGAAGGTGTGAGAGAAAGGGCCTAAAAAAGCCACCCTGCCACCTTCAAGCCACCAGCGGGCGAACGTCCAGCACCCCTTTCCCCCCCCCCCAGCCTGGCAGATACTCGCAGATACTCGCAGATACTCGTTAGATACCCATCCACCCAATCCGACCAATCTGCTGGCTCACCCACTCTCTCCCGCAGGTGTATCCGCACCTCCCTCCCTTTCTCTTGCTACTGGAAAAAAGCGGCCTTGCCTTGATTTCTGATCTCGACTCTTCGCAGCACTTCGGCCTGCCATCCGTACTGACAGCACCCCAAGAATTCCTCGCGCATCTTTTTTCTCTCTGGTCTCGTCTCCGCCTGCAGGACCTCGCCCGCCCGCCCGCTGCATCTCATCCCATCCCAAGCACGCTCCTTTCCACCCCATCATCTCCAAGAGACAAGACAGACCTCTCCCACGACGACCCGAACCACACAACCACCTCCACCACCTCCAACACCTCCTCGTCCACCATAGCCTGAAGATCATCCTCTGATCACGGCGTCACGCTCGTTAATTCCTCCTCTCCTCTCCTCCTCTCCTGCCTTCCCGACCCTGGTTTCGACGTCCGATTGCATCAGCCCTTCCAAGCCCCCAGCTAGGTACCGGCAGAGACTCACCACACGCGCAGAAAAGCAATTTTTACCTGTCTCGACACACTCTTTTTGGCAACGACGTAGAAGGCGAAGTCTCTCCCCCAGACAGCGGTACCTTCATCCCAACGCGACCCGAGTGGTAGAGCCCTCCACCAGCTGCATCTCTGAGACCTTGGGGCCAATTTTCATCCAGCTCTTAACGGGACGACATGGCACCGTCTCCTCCGCGCTTGCGGATTCTCTCAGGTTGGTTCTCCCGTCTTTTGATTGAATATATCGCGGCTCTTTGGCAGCACCCAATTCCACCTTGATCAATAGTGCCACTTCGGAGGCTTCTCTCTTTCTTCCAACACCCTCTTACTCTCGTTCATTCTCTTGGGTCGATAAGAAGCAGTCATGGGCGAGATGGATGATCGATTTCTAATACGGTTCTGTGTAGTGGGCGGTAATGCGGTATCTGCCTTTCTCTCATGGCGACTTCAAGCCACCAACGCCTGCGACGTAACTTTGGTCTGGAAATCGGGGTTTGATGCGGTCTATCAATATGGTATCTCCTTCAAGTACGTACAGGCGCGGCAAGATGGCTGCAATGGACGGTCAACTAATAACTGTATTCTAGATCATCATCCTTTGGCAATGAACGATTCAAGCCCCGACATGGTATGCTGCCCTCTCCCATCCCCGAATACATCATCTGCTAATCATTGGACATAGTCGTGCGAGCACCAGAAGATGCGGCACATAGCAAAGAGGGAGCCTTCGATTACGTCCTACTCTGCGTCAAAGCTCTTCCAGATGTCTACGACTTGGCCGCCGTCATTGAATCAGTCGTGACCCCTCAGCATACATGCATTCTCGTCAATACTACACACACATTGGGCGTGGAAGCACATCTCGAGTCACGGTTTCCAAGCAATGTCGTCTTGTCCCTAGTCTCCGGCGCAGAGATCACACAGTTGGGCGCTAGTGAATTTGAACACAAAGGTTCAACAGAAATATGGGTCGGCCCGGCGAACAAAAATCCCGCCATGCCAGGAACTATTCAGAATGACATGGCCGATGCCTTGGCCATGACATTGAGCAGTGGTCAGGTGGATTGCCATGTTTCCACTAACATCCGGCAGCAGCAGTACGAGAGGATGATCGGGTAAGTTCTAACACGAGAAAGTGCAATAATCCGTGCTAACTGCTTCTTATAGTCCAATTGCGTTCCATCCTCTAAGTACAATATTCGAAACCCCCTCGCATGCAGCTCTGTTGGAGAAGGTTGGAGTCAGGGCACTTATATCGGACGTATTCGACGAGCTTGTCGCTCTTGCCCAGGCACAAGACTGCACATTCACTGCCGATTTCAAGCAGAAGATTATGGAGGAGATGGTCAAACCATCAGAAGCCAACAGTATTATGTACCAAGATTTTGCCGCCAAACGACCAATGGAGGTAGAGACCTATCTAGGTTCGCCAATCAAGCTTGCACAGACTGTTGGCGTTCGGGTTCCACGCATCGAGACCCTTTACGCCATTCTTCATAATGTCAACATCACCAACCAGCAAAGGAAGGACGTCCCTGTGGCATTGGCATCTCCAGCCATGTCCATGGCTCCCCCTTCCGTAAGGCTATCTTCTGCCCCACCACCCAGGCCGATGATGAATGGCACACCAAATGGCAATGGGCATGGCCCACCTCGCGGACGAGGCAGAGGACCTTCAATGGGTGGCCCTCCCCCTGGGATGCGAAGGGGTCCTCCACCGATGAATGGCGGACCGAACGGATACGGACGACCGATGACCAATGGCAATGGTAATGGATACCCGCCTCCTCGAAATCAATCAAGACGAGGCTCACTCGAAGCGAATGACTTGGAAGAATTCAGTCACCTTGTATTATATGATGACATTCCTGAATCCGGAGAATCAAATTATGGAGGAGACGCCGGTGGTCCTCCTGGTGGTGATATTGCTCTTCGTGAAAGAGAACTAATGCTTAGACAACGAGAGCTTGCTCTCCGAGAACAAGAGATGCGAATGCGTCGCGGAGGTGGTGGTCCCAGACCTCACCGGGGACCTCCCACCCCATCTGTCCGAAACGGTGGATATGACGACGACGACGAAGACGATTATTTCGATCCCGCAGATGCCCCTCCCCCACCACAGATCGATCCGGACAATTTTGACATGATGAGCGTTACCTCGCGGCGAAATCGCAAAGCGCCAACGGCGCCCAGTCAAATACGCAAAAATCCCGAGTTTGGAGATGTACCGACGCCTCGGGGAAGAGGCGGCTTCATGCGACCTGGTATGCCCAGGAACAATCGGTCGAGTGCTAGAATTGTCAGCTCTGGTATCCCGAGTCTCCACGATAACTTGATGGACGACCCTCTGATGGGGTATTCATCGAATAGATATGGGACTGTGGACCGACAACAAATTGGATTGGAGTCAAGGACTAACTCGCTGACCGCGGCACGCCTTGATGAATTGCAATATGGAGGAGCATCGCCAGGTGGTCAAAACGGGGCTTACCCAAGAAGAGCAAGCCAATCGCCTGGCCAGCCTTTCACACCTGGGATGGGTCGAGGGGGTAGACCTTCTCCCCCCAATGGATATGGGACACCCGTAAATGGAAGACCTTCACCACCAGGAAACATGAGACAGCCAGTCCCACGTCACCCACCAGGTCAAGGAAATCACGTTGCGCCGCAACAGGTTGAGCAATATGCAGGGGTGAGCGCCCTACATCCACCCAAAGGTCCAAATAATGTTCGAAGTCTGACGGGTAGTGCCAGCGCTAGCGCGGGGAGTGGTGATAGCGCCAATATCGATTCCGAACCCTCAGCCCATAGCAGCCAGAGCAGCTTGGGGCCACGACCACCTATCGGCGTACGGTAATACAAAAAGGAGTTACAAAAGGTCCATTTCGGTCATGTTCAAAGCACAGCATCACACTATGTCCTGGGGGCGCTTGATAACGACAAGCTCCCACAGCGCAACCTAATATTTGTCTCACCAGGTCTTCTACGATTCGTCGACCTGATCGTCCTCTCTTCGATTTGCATAAACTCTTTCACACTTTTACTTCGCTTTAATGGGCCTTCTTTTTTTGACTGGAGATGGGAAAGAGAACATGATGAGCACAATCCACTGCGGTGGAAATAATGATGAATACTCGGGAAATAGACATTTTTTTGGGAGCTTTCGGGGGGTACACAAATTTGCCTTTTTGGAACTGTTTTCTTCGTGCGAGTCGTCGTCGGGCATGCAGTACATACGCACGGTGCGACACACGGCACACATTCTTGTTTTTCTTTCTTCTCTCAAAGCCCTTCTGGTAATAATTGCATTGGGGTCGGCGTTTTGATGTCCTGCATATACTTTTTTTCTCCTTCTTTCCCTTTTTCGGCCTTAGAGATGGGAGGCGGGACACCATCAAAGGGGGGTGTCGAGTTCGGGGATTCTTTGTGTTTCCGGGGTGGATTGTAATTTGGATCGGTGGGAGGAAGAGTTTCTTCGTACGCGACAGATGAGGACTCGGAACACTTTGCGGCTGGAATGGAAATCACATCACATCAACAAGGAGGATGATTTCCGGGCTCGACATTTCCCCGTGTATCAATCACAAACTTTAAGGGGAGGATGACAAATAGGCAGCGAGCGGTGGATATGTGGGGAGGGGGATTTGGCGGGGGAATTATGAGGGTTTGGGGTAGCGAATTGTCGTCTCTCTTCTTTGGTGGGGAAAGGAATTGTATAGAGGCTTTGATGGGATGATTTCTTCTTCAAGCACTGTCAGCGGGGTTTAACAAGGAGCGGTTAGCCTTGGTTGAGCGGTGGGGAGTGTAGTCACCCGTCTTTTTCAGCAACGAAATATGAAAAGTTCAATGGACCTGTTTTTTTTTTGGTTTTTTTGAGTTTTGAGTTCGCTTATTGTGATGACTTTTTGCGCTTTGCCCCTGATGGGATGGGTGGTGTAACTTTTGCTCTGTTTTCTTAACTTGGGTTTTCGATCAAGTTCTTGGATGACAGTGTTCTCCCCATCGACTCCCCACCCCCCTCCCAAACAGGAATTCGTTTGACTGGGTCAAGAGTAGGACAGCTCTACTTTGCTCCTTTGAGTTGTTCAAGTCAAGACTCTGTGAATGATTTTGAGTAGCCTTGGAAGGCTTGAAGGATTGGAATGGAGGGTTTTTTTGTCCTTTCTTGGGACTATTAAAGAAGGGCAAGTGCGTTGGAGTATGGTTGGGGATTCTTGTCACCTCTGGTGCTTTCTTGGATACTAGGTGGTAGCCCGCTCCCTCGTCTTCGCTGGCCGTTTCCCTCTCTTCCCCCTCCCTCCCTCCCTCGATACCTCGCAACCCCATCCCCATCCCTTGGACTAACAATGTATATTCTTCGGCATCTCTTCTCGTACTCTTAGGGTTTTGTAATAGGTAGGTAGGTAGGGTATTGTGAGGTCTGCACTTGGACACATGGTCTTTCTCTTTTTTTTCTTTTTTATTATTTTTTATAGTTTGCCGCTTATTTTTCCTTGAGGTGCCCCTTTTTCTACTTCTTAAGGCTTGATTTGATATTCGGAGAGCGAGCCTGGTTTCTATGGACCCCACTAGGGGGGCATTTGGTCGAAGGGGGTGGGAGAGAAGTAATGACGTGTTGGTTTTGCTTCGGTTTTTCTTTCTTTCTGGAATGGAGGATGTGGGTGGGTTACTTGGGTGTGTACCTTTGAAGGGTGGGAGGGGATTTGAGGTTGAGGTTAGTTGATGGGGAATTTTGGGAGAGTTGAGTGGCAGATCTCTTTTGTTGAGGGGTTGGGTGGTTTTTTTGGTTTTGGGAAGTGGGCACCGGGGGAAGGGAGGTTATTTGTAAGTTTTGGCGGTAAGGCTTGGGAGGTTGTATGTCTTTCTGGGTTTTGGGGCTTTGAGGACTTTTTAGGTGGTGGGACTGTTGTTGGTGTTATGTTGGGCTGGTGAATTTCTGGAGGGGGAGGAGAGAAAGGAATAGAGAGTTAAACTTATGAGGGAAATTTTATTGAGTGATTTTGGGGTTTGAAGTGTGTTGAGATTGCTGGGGTTTTTGTTTTTGTTTTGTATATATATTCCTTGACACAACACCTTTTTTCGCAGATTGAATTTTTTGTTCTAAAACGCTCAATATCTCTTACTCTCGCTTAATAAGCTAAATTATTTTCATGGAGACTCCTCCAAGGAGGCCTGGGGCTTCACCTACGCCCCTGGGAAAGGGCACAAGAAAAGAGGGAGTACGCCCGATCCCCCCACTCCCTAATATATAACAACACTTCGTCTTCAAGATCACCAAAGCTCTAGAACAGGAAAGTTACGGGAAGGAGTGAGATGGTTTGGTTTTCGTTATTTTGTTTGATTAGACTGGGCTGTTTTGTTGAGCTGGTTTTGTTTCTTTTCTGAATCTTTTGGGTAGGCCGTGGAAGGGCGTTGGATCAAGATTTCTTTTTGTTGCTACAACCCTGACTGGGCTGGTTGCGTTATACACGTGACCATTCTGCACCTATGGATGTTTGCTTTTAAGCTTCAACTTCCCTTCTTTAAGAACAACAATGAATCAATAAAACCTCTTTACAAGACGTACGATATACGACAGTTATCGCAAACCAAGTCGTACCAACACTTTTGGTAGGCGCGGGATAATGAGTGTTGCGTTTGAGTAGCAGTAAGAGAGACGGGCTTTCTACTAGGTACACCTGCTATTTATGAGTAGTGTGCGAAAGTGTTTGGGGTAATTACATCTATTCACTAGGACGATGGAAAAATGTGAAAATCGATATTTGAATTATTCTCAAAGTTCTTGTAAAATACTTGAAACTGTTTAAGAGCAGATGGAGAGGGGTGTAGTAGGCGTGATGACGATTTCCAAGCCTCCAGGAGTCAATGTTGACTTTGAAGTGTTCTCTGCAATAGGAAAAGAAGAGGTCAGGTACACGAAAAACGAGACAAGCGACGATTTTATGCTTACCAGGTGTCGGAAGGGATCCCGTTTTAGCGAGTTAGCCCCCGCCTTTCGAGGTTTTCGAAGCCTTCCCTCTATTCAGTGGCAATAACATGTTTTGTTTTACGATGACATATACTAGCAGTGGTGAAGAATTGGTGATAGCTTCTAGTTTTAATACGAGTTTATACGGCAAGTAAGAGTTTACTAGGATTTCGGTTCTAACACTCCAGCAGAACCCCGCTAGGAGAGAGTTTGACTACACCCCCTACCCCTTCCTCTTCTTTTTTGAGACCGGCGTTATTGTCTCCTTTCTTATTCGGTTCTTTTCTCTTAAGTTGTGGATACTGTCTCGTGTTCCCATTGGTTTTGTGGTGATATATTCATTCCTCCAAATAGATTTTCCTTATTTCAGGGAATTGCTACTTTGTGTGGTAAGAGACATTGCTTGCCCCACATACCATTGAAATCAATTGTACATACAGCTGCCGTCGTACGAAGATTGATTGTCGCCCCACATCCAGATCGGGATTCCCCTAATACCATTTTGACTAGGCGAGAAGTATGAATAATTAAAGATCTTATTGCATCCGATATCTAAACGCATACCTCTCATCTCCTAAATAAGCTTGTATTAATTTTGGCGTTTATTGAACAACCCCTTCAAATTTCTATTTTGAAGTTCCTACTCGGCAGTGAGATGATCTAGACAAGACCCCCGCTTCCTTGGTACAACGTTGAAACAATATAAACTGATTAAAAAGAATTAACCTCGCATTGAGGCAGTTCTTTTAACCCGGCTCCATCCGTAGATAAATTGACAGCAAAATCACTTAAGCCCATCTATACCTCGTACGATATCTCATCCCATTCTAAAGTATCCATCTATTTTTTCTTCATCCGTCCAAATGCACTATTCGTTACTCCCCATCATCGCCCTCGCGGCTCTTCCAAGTGCCCATGGGCAAGCAGCACGAATGCTTCGCTTCGCCTGCTCCCAACTAGTAGTAGAACGTCTGGACCCTCTCGTATCCCCTGGAATCATAGGCAGTCCGCATGTCCACCAAATAGTTGGAGGAAATTCCTTCAATGCTACGATGAAACCTATAGAATACGATTTACCAAGCAAGTCGACTTGTACGAGTTGCACTTTCAGCGAGGATTTCAGTAATTATTGGACTGCGAGTCTTTATTATAGGGCGCGAAATGGGACTTTTAAGAGGGTGCCTCAGATGACGAATGGGAATTTGGAACAGAGAGGGGGGATTACGGTTTATTATATTACGCCTTATGATGGAGTTAGTAACGTTACGGCTTTTACACCGGTGAGTATTTTTGCTATTGTCACTTGAACGTTTTGAACTCGTCTGTGTCGACGAAGAATTATTCGGGGACGAACATGGCGACTTGAAATATCCGAAACTGCTCTTT
This sequence comes from Hymenoscyphus fructigenus, assembly GCA_001414455.1. Lineage (NCBI taxonomy): Eukaryota > Fungi > Ascomycota > Leotiomycetes > Helotiales > Helotiaceae > Hymenoscyphus > Hymenoscyphus fructigenus. Next base: position 62,645 of record LKUV01000031.1, on the reverse strand, counting down.
GAAGACCGAGCTGGAAAAATGAAGTAGTTTTCACTTTAAAATATGAGCCCAATTTCCTGACTTAATGTCCAGGGCTTCCGAATGCTAGCAGGAAACCCAATGCTCCGCACCACAGAAGGAGAATCCCGCGGAATCTGCCACCGTTGCTTCGAAGGCGAAAACTTCGAGCCCTTCGGCGGAGCACCATGTACAGGAAACGACACAACACACCTCCCCGATCATTTCTGTCCAGGAGGAATTCGAACACAAGTAACCTTCCCCACATGTTGGGATGGCAAAAACCTCGATTCTCCAGATCATCAAAGTCATGTCGCTTACGCAACTATTCCATTTGAACCGTATGCGGATCCTGTGATCACTCGTCCTTATACAGTAGAGCAACAGAGAGGGAAATGTCCGGAGGGGTTCCCGATTCATTTGCCGCAGTTGATGTATGAGGTTATGTGGAATACTACGCAGTTTAATCACAAGGAACTTTGGAATGAAGATGCGAGTCAACCTTTTGTTTATTCGATGGGAGATGCGTAAGTTTGACATGCTCCGGGAAAACATGTTGCGGAGCCGAGTTGAAACTGACGAATAATGAACAGTACTGGACATGGTCAACATGGGGATTACATGTTCGGCTGGAAAGGAGATTCGTTACAACGTGCTATGGATGCTCGTTGCAACAATGCAGATTGCCCGGGCGTCCTTCTTCGACAATCCAATCAAGCTGCAATGGAGTGCTCGATTCCTCAGACTATGAAGGAAGATGTTGATGGTGATAACTGTGAGTAATGATGCCCGAACCCTTTTGGTCAGCTTCTAACGCCATCAAATCCAGGGCTGGAGAGTATTCCAGGCGGTGTCGTGATCAGTTAATGAGGCAATTAGAAATAATGATGATGAACTTGCAATGGAAAAGTATTTGAGCACTTGTATTTACTTGAATTTTGTAAATAGTTGAAGCTTGCTTTGCAAATAAATTCAAGAAACTAACGACATAATTCTCTCGAAACCTTTCCATTGAAACAAGGCAACACAACATTTAAACAACCGATTGAATAAAACATGAGAAAATCCTAGGGAAAAAATAACCTCAAGCTCTTTGTTTACTGAATATGTTCTGTATGAGGCCCGGTTTGGAGTAGTATTTTGGCATACCACTGCTCAAGGTCAACTTCATCGTACTATGACACGAATTAGGAATACCCTGGAAATGAATATTATTAATTCGCCGATCCTTGTTACGTCCCCGAACTCAGACTTTGAGTACTACGAAGACGTTAAAGAAAATATGAATTCTCGTATTCGAATGGCAACTAGCAACCCCCCAAGATTCACACAACACGAGCTGAGCTCACCTCAGCTTATTCGCTTGAAGTGGCTGTTCTGCTTATATCTGCTACGCTGAAGTGACATTGTCGCTTGAAAGAACGATATTTCGTAGGGAAGAAGAGTTCCGTAAAGAAGCGGAGAAGGCATGATTAAAAATCAACCGACCAGCTAGGTCATTGAACATAAGAAATGACATTTGATAACAGCAATGGCAGAGAAAGCAGAACGGCAGCAACTTTTAAAACTGAACAGCAAGGCAATAGAAGGGCTCGCACCTCCTTTTATATTCAGCCTATTTTGCCATCAAAGCAAGTAAAGAGTCACGTGAAATGCACGTGAAGTAGGCCTCCGATCCTGCATAGGCAAAATGGCAAAGCAATTTGCCGTTGTCCTCGGACAAATGCAAATGCTTTGGAGTTCCATCTAAACTTTGAAGAGTGGTATTGTCCAGGGCACGACACATGGCAGTTGAATTTAACTTTGAAGTTATTCGGGTGTGGCTTCGTTACCCCTTTTTTATTTCCCTTCATCGCTTTCTTGGAAGCTCAAATACAACCTTGCCTCGCTTACAATTAATCAAAATTAATTGAAAACCTTCTAAATTATCGATATTGCTTCCGAAGAAGCCTCGTAACTCGCCCACGCGCTCTCTTTCCGACGGCAATTGAACCGCACCAATTCCCAAGGCATCCCGCTGCTGCTCAATTTATACAGCAGTTCATGCAACGGCTATAAGGCTATCTGCCGGTCTTCGGTTCCAAGATGGCTTGTTGGTTGTCACTGCAGATGACGAGGCTTCATTCTCACTATCGCAAATTCGTGCAAATCTTGCGCCGTGCGAGAACTTCGTGAGGGGTTGTCGATTCGATTCTGCTTCTGTTTGTGGTTGTTGAAGGACGTTTCGGCAATTGGCAAGGTCGCAATTGCCGAGTGACAGCGAGACTCGTGACCGAAACCGTCACGATTTGAAGCCTCTTTTTCAAGCGGCTTCCCACCTCTTCAAATGTCAACTCCATTTCATACGACAACTAGCCTCATGCCACAGCATATCCTTGCATTTGCATCAACCCCTCCTCACACCATTACGCAGAAGTTGTTCGGCAAGTAATATATTTTGACAGCTTTCGATAACTCCCTCTTTGGCCCTCTTATTTTCTCATGTCCGGGGTCATTTATTCCCCCGCCACTCCAGGCATCCACTCTTGGTCCATATGGCGGGGTCGTGTTCTTTCCAGATTCGGATTTGCATTTCCCATCCCACACAACACTCCGGTATCAGGGTCCTTCCATCTGTCCATGCTGGTCCTGTAGACCACTTCAACATGCATGTTCATGACCCGGAGACGACACAGAACTGGCATCTCTGGCATGTACGCCACACACCATGAAGGTTCCTGGCGTCGACGAGTTAGCTCTGTGAGTACTCGTATCTCGTGTCCTTTATACCAACCATTTCTCTGTCCCAGAAAACCCCCCCTCAGTCGATCTGCCGTGTGCACTGTGGGTTGTTTGACAACGGCCCCTAGACGTTTGAAGCTTCTACTTCCCTGTAGAACGGGCACCGGCAGCATGGGAACCACGTTGATGTGAAGTGAGCATGGCCCACAAGCGTCAGCTGGGTTTGTGGACTTCGTGGGCTTGCTTGTTGAAGGATATCGGCAGCTGTCCTATACGCTGTAGGTTTTTCCGATGGGGCTGCCAAGCGGCGTTTCCGAAGGAAGAAGAGACGAGGCCTCGGAACACGGTGTGGATTGTAAATCCTTCTTGTGTCACATCATCCAATCTTTGCTCTTTTTGCCGTGCCGTCTTGCAGATTGGGCCACTTGCATATATGGCAGATCGAAGATCCATTAACGAAGGTTTGGGGATTAAAGTGTATACCCACTGCCCTTCCCCCGGATCTATAGACGGCTCGAGAAGCTGCGTTGCATATACTTTTACCCGGACTAAGCCTACCTGTGGGAATATTCATATTCTGTCGTTGCCTCTTTTTCATTCATGAATTCTCGAAAGCAAACCATTACACTAGCAGTTCCCTTCCTGTTATCTTACTTCTCCACATTATGGCCACGGAATCACTTGTTGGTTCGCTTCTAGGCCACTGGCCTTCCATTCTTTTTGTTGCATTGGTGTCGTATCTCGTCAAGAACCGATTCAACCGAGGGTTAAACAAGCATCCTGGCCCCTTTCTTGCTTCCATCACCGACTGGTGGAGATTTTGGATTGTGTACCAGCGAAGACCAGAGGTTGAACATATTCGACTACATGCCAAGCATGGCAAAGTTGTTCGACTCGGACCCAACGCTTTGTCATTCTCAGATCCCCAAGCATTGAAGACCATATATGGTCTTAACAAAGGCTTCATCAAGGTATGGCGTAAATTGCGTCCCCCGAATTAAGTTGCTGACGAATTATAGTCGGATTTTTACCCCGTTCAGCAATCAGTGGCTAATGGACATCCTCTACCTTCGCTGTTCAGCTCAACTTCGGAGTCGTTCCATGCGCAACTTCGAAGATGCGTTAGTAGTGCTTTTTCAATGTCTACTTTGGTCCAATATGAGCCTTTCGTCGATTCCACAACCGAGTTGTTTCTGTCCCAAACGGAGAAAATATTCGCCCAGCCCGCAGAAGGTTGCAATTTCTCACAATGGCTTCAATTCTACGCATTCGATGTTATTGGGGAGATGACATATAGTAAGCGCCATGGGTTTGTTGAGCAAAATCGAGATATTGATGGGATAATCAAGTATCTTGGGGGGTTGTTTGATTATGTTGCCCCCATTGGCCAAATCCCAATTCTGGATCGACTCTTTCTCAAAAACCCACTTTACCTAATGGCAGCCAAATACGGATTTATCGACGCTACTTTTCCAGTCGCGAAATTCGCCAAACAACGCATGGCTGAGCGATACCCCGTCGACACATCTAAATCTGCATCCGTACTTCCATCTACTGAACCCAAGAGTTCAAAGCCGGTGCAGCCAGATCTTCTCTCCAAATTTATGCAGGCTAAGGAATCTCGTCCAGATTTCATGAACGACACACTCGTCACTACCATGGCTGTTTCCATGGCTTTCGCTGGCTCAGAAACCACTGCCATCTCTTTATCATCTGTGTTTTACTTTCTTCTCAAGAACCCCGACTGTCTTGCTGCTTTGTACCGCGAGTTGGATAGTAAGGACACGGAAAATTTCTTTACAAACCCGAAAGGAGTTGTCACTTGGTCCGAGTCCCAAGAACTACCATACTTGGATGCATGCATCAAAGAGAGTTTCCGACTTCATCCTGCACCAGGATTACCAATTGAAAGAATTGTGCCTGAACCAGGGGTGGAAATTGCAGGGGTTTTTGTCAAGGGTGGAACCATCGTTGGATGTAATGCCTGGGTCCTTCATCGAATACCAGAAATCTTTGGAGAAGATATAGAAGTTTTTAGACCGGAAAGGTGGCTTGTTGGGGGTGGTGTAGCAGGTCAAGGTATCGTTGATATTTCGAAAGAGGTAAATGTGAGAGCAGAAGAGAAGAGAATTAAAGATATGGGAGCAACACTTTTGCATTTTGGGATGGGGGCTCGGACATGTATTGGGAAGAACATTAGTTTGTTGGAGATATACAAGTTGGTTCCTTCAGTATTGAGAATGTTTGAGGTATGTTATTGCCCTCAATTATTATGAGCATTGATGACTGACTTGCTGTTACAATAGGTCACCCTCGAAGACCCATCAAAGGAATGGACTGTGCATAATGCATGGTTCGTTCGTCAACTTAACTTCCGAACGAAATTCCGGCGGCGCGAGGCTGTGTCAAGCACATAATGTTGCATGGATTCCTTTTGCGTTTGGGCGTTGCATAGCTTGCTTTTTTTGTGGTATTTGCAGCATCATGGATAAACATGTTATTTCTACTATTTCTCGTTACATCTCGTAATAAAATTTATACATCACATTAATTCTTCAAATAGCTCCATTGATAAAGCACTTGTCCACGGACTCAAGGCATATCGTCACTTGACGTAAGTACACCCAAACAATCAAATCATTTTATAGAAACTAAATTAATGGACTAAAGATTATTGGATAATTGGCAAGAGAGGAACTTGAATATCCTAAACCCCTTCATACTCCTCTGCTCTCCTAGTTACTTTCGTGCGATACTAGTTTGTAGGTATTGTTCAAGTATACGCTGAAAACACCCTACACGTACGTATATTTCTAAATTTTTATTACACGAAAAGGCGAAGACACTGACCGAAATAGCTCGTAGTGCAATTCTGCTTTCATCTCACCCTTTTTCTTTTCTTTTTTTGATAGTCAGCGATTAAGATGTAGTTGAGAAACCCCTACTGTGTCGTATGTGAATGTACAACTAGCATAAGCAAGGGTTGAATGATATTAATTATTCACCCTTTCAATTCATGATAAAATGCGGGGTTGTGGTTGCTAGCGGCCATAATTACATATTCACCAAAGTGTCGCACCCTAAGCCTCGCCGAGCCACTTCCACCACCGCATACAAAAGCTCGCGACCTCGAACCTCAATTTCTCATTTTCCATCAAACAAACTTGCGCAAACCAACGCAAACATATTCACATAACACCACAGTACAAAGTCCGAAAAGATGTACTTTCACACGGCAATTATTGCCTTCGTACTTTTGGTACTTGTCAATGCCGCAACTCTTCACGTCGACGTCGGAAAGGGAGGGGCTTTGAAGTTCGATCCTGAGATCATCACTGCTTCAGGAGATGACATGTAAGTATTATTCTTTCTTTTGAGCTTAGGGAAAAGACCAAGTGACTTCTTAGTTCTCTCGCATGGAGACAACTATCTTTCTACCGTCTCATGGTTTCGCAGACGCTATACTTCACCTTCAACTTTAAATTAGCTAGCTAACTTGGAAATTACAGCGTCTTGTTCCACTTCTATACCGGCTCCAATCCCCACTCCGTTGTTAGTGGACCGTTTGATAAGCCATGTACATATGATCAAGACAATCACGGTTATAGCTTCTGGTCGGGAGATATTGAAGGTGACAAGGATGGCGTAAGTCTATATTTTATCCCCATGAACACAGGAACTTCAAGCCCTAACTACCTAGAACAGAACAAAACCTTCCGTGTCAACATCCCCAATCAAGAACCAATGTGGTTTTACTGCTCCATTGGACACCATTGCCAACACGGAATGGTCGGAGTTATTAATCCACCGGCCGAAAAGCAAGGACTTACCCAATATCGATCTACTGCTGCCATTGTAGGAAATTCCACCGCCCCACCATCTCCACCATTTACGATTTCAGGAGAAGGCTCGGAAGGAAACTCCACTACTGCGCCAGGAAATAGCACCTCTACAAGCACAGGAAGCGGCATTGCGACAACCAACAAACCCACTGGCCCTGCTTCAAGCGCAGCTGCTGCTTCTTCGACATCGAGTGGCATGGCTGGAACATATGTAGCAACACCGGAGGTGGGATCCCTTTTCATTGGCTTGATGGGCTTGATTGGCGCTGCTTTTATCTGAGTCGCCTGGGATATCGGCTTGGTTGGGTTGGGTTAGCAAGGAAGATTTCTGATGCATAATCGACTTCAACTTTTTGACGCCTCTACTCGCAAGAAATCTACTACTTCGGTGTTGTAGTTAATCAGTACATAAGGCAAATAATAATAAATTGAGAGCTCATTTTGCCTCATAACCATTGGCCTCATGCTGTCTTTGCATTCTGAGCCGTACTCACTATTTATTGTTGAGAACACACTCACGTGTTGTTTTCTTTTGCAAAATGGTGGATCAGAGTCAGGAAATCGACCTACAAGGATAATCAACCCTTCTAATTTCCTCATGCTACATTTAAATAACAACAAAAGCGGCAGCAAATGGAACATGTTGAATTGACGTGAGTTTTCAAGAATTGGTATGTTTTATTCATCAATTATTGTTGGTATGACTTGGTAGTCATAAAGTGTGATGCAAGAAGTAGTTGTATTCCTATATCTTATTACATGAATAATAAAGCAGAAGAAGAGGTGGGATCCCACGGGCTTAAGTATGTGAGTAGCAAGCCACTCACATGAACCTAAGCTTGTAGATCCACCATTCCATAAACTTAGGTATGTGAGAAGCGAGCCCCTCACATGAACCGAGTATGTGGATCTCCTGGGACATAATGCAAGGTGCTATTCACCAGGAATATATAGCAACAATTATAGAAATGACCAATCACGTCGCTAATTTATGGTATATGCAGTGAGTCTAGTAAGTTAAACTATTAAATCATATTGTTCGAGATTAATAGAATAATTAAATCAAGTAATTAAAGTTTTAAATAACTTTAAAGCATAGAGTATTAGGTACTGATGTAAGTGAAGTTTAATTAATAGAAGAATATATGAATAGGAACAAATCTGAACTTTCTTGAAGTCACGGGAAATGCAGTGTAACCTTACCGTACCTTGTACTGATAGCAAACAAGAATAAGGCTGCGCGACAATTTCATCTTACAAATGGTTAATTTCTCAAACATATACTTGCTGAGCCATGGCGCCAGTTCCAATCACGGAGGATTATTACCTGGTCCTTGAAGTGACCGAAAATGCCACGCTTGAGTTGATCAACCGATCTTATAAAAAGCTGGCGTTGAAGCTTCATCCCGATCGCAATAATCAACACAATGCTACTGAGTCTTTCCAACTGGTGAGTTCATATTCTGGACTGGAGAAAACTACCCCGTCGAATGCGATGTATGCTGAAATTTCATTAAAGTTAGGAAGAGCATACGAGACATTGAAAGACCAAAGCAAACGGCGGGATTACGACCGCATCTACCCCTCCATAAAACAAAACCACACCTCTCGACCCTCACAAACACCTCGTCCACCTCCTACCTCGCCTCCACAGCCAGAATCACTGGGCGAAGCAGCACAAATAGCCGCACTTCAAAAGTCGAAAAAGGAACGTGAAGCACGATGGCGGGCAAAAAAGAGTACCTTCGACTCTTCGATTTTCGAAATACAGCGAAAGATTCGGCAGCTAGAGCAAGAAATCAAGAATTTAGAGAGTATCGCAGCTGCTGAGGCAGCGGAAGAGGCGCAGAAAAATAGCTGGACAAAATGGTTGTTGTCGCCCATCTACAAGAAACCAGAAGACAGTGAGGACGAGAAAGCAAGAAAGGATAGGGAGAGGCAGGAGAGAAGAATTGGGAAAGACATGAAGGAGAGGAGACTAGAAATGAGGAAGGCAGAGTTGAAGAAAGAAGAAAGACTACTCAGACAGGCGAAGGAGGAGATAGATGCTGCAGACAGAGTTGATGATTGGAAGCTACAAGCGATCGAAGATAAGAAACGAGCTAGAGAATATGCAGCAAGACAGAAAAGGGAGAGGGAAAGGCAAGCGCAGATTTTGAAAGAGCAACGGGAGTGGCAGGAGAAATATGAGCGCGAAGAGGCCGCAAGGTTGGAGAAGGAGAGAATAGAACGAGAGATACAGGCAAAGATTTGGAAACAACAGGAAATGCGAGAGAAATTGGAGCGAGAAGTGGCAGAAAGGCGGAGAAAACAACAGGCGGAGGAGCGAGCGGCACAACAGAAACGACAAGAGGAATACCTCCAGACACCTCGAGAAGAATATTTCTCTACCTGGCCGGCTTCTAAAACATCCTGCGTACACGACGGCTGGTGGCCAAAGATAGAAGGTCGGAAGCCATGTCCGGAGTGTTCTGAAGTTTGGACGTATTTGTTGCAGTGTCCAAGTTGTAAGATGAAGGCGTGCCCGAGATGTCAAGCTGATCTGCGACCGCGGAGGACAGCTCGAAGAGCCCCTCCAAGGTCTCCAAGCCCGGATTATTTTTGGGGCTACTGAGACATGTTATTTTCCAAAGTTGTTTTAGGAGTAAGTTTTCACGACGAGAAATTACCTGGAAATTACCCAGATGGGACTTACGGTCAGTCACATGACCAAGAAGTTGTTGAATATTTTTTCAATTGAGATAGTGATTAATTCTCCAAATACAAGAGGCACTGGTGGGGATCATAATTTACTTTGGACTTATATCTAAAAAAGGGACCCCTATAAAAACGTGCCAAGAGAACATGTGACTTTATTGGTCTTCCCAGGTTGAATTCTATTGGCTTCCAGCGCGGCTCTACCGAATTCCGCTCCGCAAAAAAGCAATATATTCCTAGCCTCCTTCATTTCCTCCCCTAACTTCAGTGTCTCTTGACTCCATTTCAATTTCTTGCTACTCCCGTACAATTCTGCTAACAAACTCACACACTTGAACATCATGCCTGAGCACTCAGCTCGTGAACTTTGCGCGAAATGCAGCAGTATCTTTCTTAACCGCAACACGGTGGAGGAAGCCTTGGAGTCCAAATATCTTCACGTATGGGAGGGGCTCGACGACGGGGGCCGCATGTTTGGCGATTGCTATCTTTGTGAAGAGATGCAGCGTGGCCTATGGGACCGGTATAAAGGAGGCCGAGGGGAGGCTGTTCACCTTGACAAGCCTGGATTTATTTTCGGATTCCGCTTAGAGGAAACAAAGTCCAGCGAACCATTGTTTAGTATAAGTATCGGCTCCTATCCGCCTTTTAAAACGTATTTCATTTGTACAGCGTCGGGTGGGTCGTTCCTAAATATTTAGTCTTCATTGTTCAGCTAACAGCCCATATGAGATGACCTGGCTGCGCGAGAGATTGGAGGCAGAGTTGCAAACCCTTCGGTTCAGAATTTCGATGTCGTTCGCAGTTGGCTGGAGGAGTGTCCACATCACGGCTGCCCAACGCCTTCGGAACAGCCTCTTCCATCTCGAATCCTGGACGTCTCGTCTTCTCTTGGTAAAGACTATGTACACCTTTCTCAAGGGAAAGAGAAATCCGGCAAATATGCTGCATTAAGCTACGTTTGGGGCACTAAGCCAGGCTCGGCTACAAACACTGTAACAACAGACGAGAGTCAGATTGGAGCTGGTACCAACTTCCGTACCACTACGCATAACCTCTTGGAAAACGAAGCTGGCATTCACATTGAGCAGCTCCCTCAGACCCTTAAGGACGCGGTAAAAGTCACGCGCGAACTAGGGCTTCGCTATCTCTGGATCGATGCCATCTGCATCGTGCAAGATTCAGAGGAAGAAAAGCAGCGCGAAATCGCCATCATGGACAAGATATATGCCAATTCGTTCGTCACAATATCTGCGGGTTCTTCCCAGTCAGTGTGGGATGGGTTCCTTCAGGACCGAGCCAGCAACGCCCATGAGCCATCATTTTCAATGCCTTACAGATGTGCCGACGGGAGAGTTGGCAATCTAGATTTCATCGAATTAGTGAGTGGTTACCGACCCGGGAGCGGTTATTGGGGAGACAACAATGATCCCATAAACACGCGCGCCTGGACGTTGCAGGAAACTCTTCTGGCTCCGCGCTTGCTTGCCTACAGTCTGGAGCAAGTATTTTACTTGTGCGAGAACAGACTGCGTAAGGATGGAGGACTCTGGACGGAAGAAGGACTTGCCTACGTACTTGGCTGGCCACGCTTGTGGTACGCGGACAAGTACGAGAATCAATTATCTCGCTGGCGTCTCTTTGTATCCCAGTACTCGTCTCGAAATCTCACAGTGGCTGAAGATAAACTGCCCGCTCTTGCAGCAGTAGCAACAACATTCCAGCGTCTACTTGATGACCAATATGTTGCCGGGATGTGGATGAAATCTATCCATCATGATCTCCTATGGCTGTCAACGAATGAAGGTCCGAATGAAGACCCATATCTTGCACCCTCTTGGTCCTGGGTTTCCACTAAAGAAAATGCCGGCTATGGCCCCTGGCAAAGTGTTGACCTTGAACCAGTTGCAATTGTCCATACAGCAGTGACCACGCCTGTATGGGACTTTTCGCCATTAGGAAAGATCAAAGATGGTCGAATAATAATTGAAGGACCATTGGTCGAAGCAGAAATTCGACGTTATCAGGGTCGAACTCCGAAGGAACCTATACACGTCTCAAAGGAGTTTTCAGATGTATACACGAAAGCCATGGATATGACCGATGAGGACAGGCGCAGGTCCATCGAGTGGCGCCGTGACAGATACGGATGGAAACAGCTAGACATGGAGCACAGTGATCAGTTCAGCAGCTGGGGGCAGTACGCCGACGCCTATACCAAGTTTCTCAGACCACGACACGAGAAAAATGACGAGGAGACCATCAGTGGTCCCATCATTTTCAACCCGGAAGAGAATTCACCGTTTACACACAATGAGAGGCAAGCCCGTCGAGGGGCGTTATTTGATACCAGAGAACAAATGTCGTTCTTCAAGGAGGAGGAGTTTTGCGTGGAGAAAGTTACTTTGACGAGCCGAGAAGTTGTAAGCACTTTTGTGCCCGACTACATGGCTTTATTGAGTACTTACGAAAGGAAGAAGGTATGGTGCTTGACTGTCAATCTAGTCGAGGGAGACATTCAACAGCCGTTGGGTCTCGTGCTCGATAGGATAGGAAAAGGGGTCTTTCAAAGACTGGGGGTATTCGGACTCAAGAATGACTATGTGCTCCCGCCGGAGGACGAGACACTGGCTGAAAAGGCCATGTTTCTCAGGGAAGCGCCTGTGCGCCATATTGTGATTGTTTAGACTCAAGTCTGCCATGAGTAATGGAAATCCTGCAGCAATCGGTTTTCGTTCGCATGATTGTTTCAATTGTCCGAAATTTTATTATTTCGCTTAGAGAGGTGTTACCTGAAAATCATACGTCTGCCAGATTTGGCACTTGTACCATCCTCCCCATTTTGTTTTTCTCTCACTGATCGCTTCATAAATAGGGCCTTCAATACGCCTCGGCGATGGTACACCACCTTGGATTTTACGAGAGCTCTTCTTTAGCAATTTCAGGGTTGAACTTCCTCTCGCTCTCATCCCAACCAACCAGTACATCTGCCGTCTTCTCAGTCTTACTGAATGCACTCGCATCCTCGTTCAACCATCTCCCAGCCATCTTTCCAACAAACTCGCAGACTGACCTCCTCTTCTCCGTCTCAAACCTGATACCGTGATCTGCGCTTTCGATCTGAACCCGCCAGCTCCTCGCCTTTATCTTCTTCCTGATTGCCGCGAGATCTTCAGAGAGACACAGTTCGTCTTTATCACCGCCAATGAAGAGCACATCAAAATCCTCGGGAAGCTGCAACAGATCCTGTGGGAGCTGAAGCAGGTCTCGACCTGGATCACTACTCCCCATATAAGAAAGTGGTAAAGAGAATAGGATGAGCTTTTTCATATTGGAGTTGAGGGATGCTTCAACAGCAGCTACACTACCCTTACTCTTTCCGCCAAAAGCAGTGACAGACGGGAAATCATCCAGGAGCGATTTGAAAGTAGCTGCGCGTTGTTGTACACTTCCTCGGTTTTCGAAACAGAGGACTGTATGAGTTCTTGCTAAGCCTTCGGCGAAAGCATCTAACGTAGGGTTATCCAGCTGAGACTCTGCGCCGTGCGTCAAGAGAACATGAGGTCCTGGTCTTTCATTATATCCATGGGTAATTACTTCTGTTGATACCGAGCCGGGTGTTGGAACAGCGGTAAAGTGGAGTCGACACGGATAAGAGTCGTAATTCAAGTTCGAAGTCGAATGTTGAAAGTCTATTCGAGAAATTTGCGGAGCTGATAGAGTTTGAATTGCTGACATTTCCGATGGCAGTAAGTCGAAAGATGTCACATGCAGACGGGAACAAACAAGTGCAAGCTGTTAGAACTATGTGTAGCGAATTGCTGATGTAATTCTTCCTCTCCATAAGTTACAAGCCTTTTTTATGCAATTTCAACCAGCTTCACTTCGGGAGGAGGTGGTGAGGTGGTAATGAAAGTCAGTACTCGCGCGTTGAGTCGTTTAGGCTATATTTCCAATAGTGGGGTAATACCCACCACTCACCACTGGCATACTGATGGCGCTACAGTATTGCGTTTTCTCAATTTGTGTTTAAATGAGCTCTTGGGACGAGACGATGTCAGCTAATGTTCGATGGCTCGAGGAGTCGGGCGGCCCTAGGCATGGTTTTGGCACTACATTCGGTCTTCCATGGCCCCAAGGAGAGTTCAACCCAGTTCATACAGCCTTTTATTGTTCGGAAGGTAACGATATTGATGTCCCAATTCAATCATGGACTACAGCCTACTGGCCAGATAGACCTATAAAATGGACTGGCCATGCGATTCCGACCATCACGAAGCCAGCTCATGTATATAAAATACATGCGAACGCCCAAACTCAGCACGAAGCGAATAAATCATTCCATGCTGATAGAAGCCAGCATTAATAATTACAGAAGACGTTTCTCGGGAGCTCATCAAAGTCGACACTGGAAAAATTGAAGTTTCTTTTTCCACAACTGGAAGTTCGACTAGATACTATAGCTGCTGTGATTCATAATAGATATCACAATTCTTCCGGCCTAGTTTCCGATGCTCTTCAAAATATCTTCGACTTTGGCGAATAAGAATTCTGCCATTGTCTTTTGCCATAGCTGCTCTGAAATTATCTTTCCCTCATCTGTGAACAACACCGGAGCCATTCTATGATAATGTATTAGCTCGTATCCTGAAACCCAAGTGAGCGTAGCCTACTTTACCACTTTCTGAAAAGACAAGAAGTGACCATGCGTCTCTACCCCATGATTCACAGCAGCACCTGTAACCATCTTCGCACCCACCTCAGCCGTATTCCCATAAAACTTCATACAAAAACTTTACCACAGCCCCCAAAAAGGTTTTGTCATGCTCTCGATTAAACTCCGAATCATAAACAACAGCTGGAGAAGTAGAATTGATCAGAACAGCCAGAGGTACAATCTCAGCTAATTTTTCGATAAAAAATTGTCCTAGCAGTTTAGAAATGAACATATGATCTACCATATCGACCTTCTCCGGCTTGTCCAATGCAGCAAGCAATGGGTAATCGTTTCTCTGTTCAAATGAGGTCCATCCTGCTGTTTCGGAGGAGACGAAGGTTAGGCGACTAGGTACTGGTTGATTGGCTCGTTTTGTCTTGAGGACTGGGAGGAGGAGAATCGCTAGTAGAGCGGTTGAGAGATAGTTGACTTTTATACACTCACTATGACCGGTGAGCTTATTGATTCTGAATTTTGCTGGTGTGATACCGGCATTTAGTATTACCATATCGATTCTATCGAGAGCTTTGGTTCTTTCGACAAAAGCTAGGAGAGTATCATAGATGGAAAGGTCTAATTTCCAGACCTCAATGATTTGTTTTTGAAGATCATGTCCCGCTGATAGCTTGGCCGCTGCATCTTTTCCTTTCTCTTCATCCCGAACAGCGAGGATGAGTTTGCTGAGTCCAAGGTTTAGGAGTTGGCGACTGGTTTCGAAGCCGATGCCGGTGTTGGATCTCGTTACAATAGCTGTTTTTCCGTCGAGATCCATCCCAATCACTTCGGTTGGCTTATGGGTGATTTGATGGTAGAAGGATCGAGGGAGGCTCATGTACTCCTCGGGAGAAATAGTTAGGTGATCCTCCATAATGTAGACTCTGGTCTTAAGTGTTTGAGAAGTGAGATGGAATCAATAGGGATTTCAAATTTTTGCGGAGAGAATACAATCTTGGTATAATTTGAGACCAAATGGTGTTGTCATCATTGGTACATAGGCAAGTGTTGGTGTTGGTGTTGGTAGTGGGGACCCCATTTAGCCGGAGTGTTGTATCTCGTGCACTCCCGACTTTTCTTTAGAAGGAATGAAGACAAAAACATCTCTGGAAATCACTAGCGATCTGATATGCTTTTTTCACCAATTGCGTAGTTGACTAATTAAAATATCTCTAGAGTATTAGCTACTGAGTCTAGTAATATCAACCAATAAATTACGTTGTTCGAAAGCATTGAGAGCAAACAAGTCAATAGATGAAACTTGCTAAGATTTATAGAAATATAGAGTACTAATGGAACTATCTTAAAAATGATTGCGTAATTTCGACATTTAGGAATATCTAGATTAATGAAGTTAATTGTGTAAGGTTCTACACTTTCTTAAGATATAGCCTATGAGATAGATACTTATTTGAGTAACATTTACTTGATATGATCATTTCGAAAAACTTAGAAGAGCTTAGAAGAGCAGATCTTGTAGCTCAATATCTAGCTAGCTAGAGTTGGTTACTTGCTTTATTGGTGTATAAAGCATATCAGATCTCGTCCGCTAGCTCAAGTCCTTTTCCACAATATGGACCAGAATTGAGACAGAGTCCACTTCCTATGCAAAACCACAACCATCCATCCCCCATGCCCTTAGATAATCCTCTTCCCTCAAAATTTTCTTTCCAATCTCCACTAATTCCTTCGTCCAAATCGGCTCTCCCGTAATGTCATTCAAGCACTGATCAATCATCACTGCAGCAAGCTCCGAAACATGAATAATAGGCGTATCACCGAACTGAGCAAAAACAGGTTTCATTACAGCATTGAGAGCAGCTCTGTTTGGGCCATCAATTCCACCGGGTTTAACAACTGTGACCTGGACTTCTTGGTGTTCCCCGGCAAACTCCAATGTCTTGTTCTCAGTGTGGCCCTACAAGATTTAGCCAGTTCACTGTGCAATAAGAATGCAAATTGCGTGAAACTTACTCGCATAAGCCGATATTCAGCTAAGTAATCGAGTTTCTTGCTTTGATCACGCTCAATCGTGACTCCAGAATCATACACGAAACGAAAGGGCCGTTTCGCGATGGCGAGCATATTTCCAAGTCCATACAGAGTGTAGTCGTAACAGATTTTCGTGACTTCTGAAAATTCCGTGTCTTTGGATTGAGAGGGAGTAACTACCAGTGTCCTAGTCAAAACCACATCAGATTGTAACCTATAGATAAGTTAGTTAGGGCTAGATTGCGGAGGGCTTGTCGTATGACTTCGGTGCCTACGAAACCTGTTGCACCTGTTACTATGAGCTTCATTTTGTTATGGCGTTGCTTCTTGGTTGTTAGCTAGGAAAGGGATATCGTGAGCAATTGTTATCTCTAGATGACTTTCACCAACAAATGACATCACGAGGTAAAACATACACCATCGACCAATGGATAAACTCAAAGTCTGCTTACAAGAATTAAAAATCAGCAGAATTGGAATTCGCATGGTATGGTAGCGAATTAGGTTTCACAGCACATTCTAACTCCCTTCTACGTCAAGAGAATAGTGATATTCTCGCTTAACATTGGGGGTAGCCACCCAGAAACATTTTTCTTTGCGCATTAAAATAATCGCGAGAGAGATAGAAGATGGGACATTGATACAATCAATCTGTTCTACGCGTGGATCTCTACTTCGAGTCTAAATACATGTCCAAAACACCTCAATGACTCCTCCGCTTAAGCCTCGTAATCATACCTTCTTGTCTAGCAAAGAAAGTGTTCCTAATATGCCACTTCGTATTGCACTTATCAAAGAATTCAAACCTGTAGTTCCACACAAGCCGAGGGGATACCTTAAACAACTCGATCAAGGCGATATTTTTGCCGAAACAAGTACGAGTCCCTCCTCCAAAAGCCATCATATATTTGTCCATATGTTTCGTGCGCTCTCGGTTCATCCATCGGTCAAGATTGAACTCCTCTGCGTCTTCATCAAAGACTTTCTTGTCAAAATGGACGATTGCTGCATTGATGCCAACGATGTAACCGACAGAGATGAATTTGTTGCAGATTGTCATGCCTTCAGGGGCTTTAAGCTTTTGAGGCTCCCAAGTCCCTATACTCTTTTTTGTGGATCCTCTCTTTCACTTTATTTCTTATCTTATACAAATCATTTCCCTCTGTCTCAGCTTCAAAAGCGAGAGTAAACTAGTTGGCACCTACTCTCCTCTCATCGCGTACGGAAAAACAAACATACATCCGACACAGCTGTAAAAGCTTGTAATAAAACCACAACAACGAATTTAAAAGTAGCAACATTCGACATCAGGAATAACTAGCTCCTGGAGAATCTAATAAGATTTATTTGATATTTTTGCGATTTAGTTGTAATATTTCCAGTCTTCTCAAGTTCTCGGTGTCTCAGTCAATCAAGTTCATTCAAACTCACCGGTGGACAGAATAAGCATTACTTTATTCTACTAGAACTAACAACTTCAATAACTAGACGCAAATGGAATTAAAATTTTCAACACGCACGTCCAGAGTAACTCAGCGTCTTGCGCATTTACTCACATTTTTATTGTATTTTTACGATTAGTTGTTGTTAAATTATACGTCGCGAGGTTAGCAGGATCTGGTGCCAACTTTTCTGTCCACCACACAGGGAGGGAGGCATCGGCCCTGCTTATTCCAGGAGGTTGGGAAAACCTTGGGCTACGAGAAAACCACCAAGTAAGCCACCAAGTAATAATTCAGCGTATGCACTAATCGGACAAGCACAGTCCGAAGCAACGGGACAACCGGCCGAGACTCGGGGACCTTACAGGCAACACCGGGCAAAGAGAGATAAGGGGAGGTTAAAACATGTGCTCTTGAAAATAATACAATTACTGCTACTTGTAATTTAAGAGAAGTCTTGTACCGTGGATCTCATATATTATTTTCAGACTACCCGCGATGGACGAGGGGAAGAAGAGACCCCCGTTTACTACTCGCACACCTCAAGTAACAAAAATAAAAGACAGAGCAAAAATTGGAAATAATAGAGAGGGGAGGACTTTATCTCTTGAATGAGGCTTGTTTCTTTTTACTTTATTTCCCTAAAGTTATAAGTATCTCAGGCGAATCGTGGTTTTGATATCCCTCGCGGTCGTCTATTTTTGACCCCAGGACGCTTCTCAAACTGCCATCCCAACCATCCTCGTCCCTCTTCCGTCAACATCACGATTCAGCCCCCGATCTGCATACCCATTACGGGGCATTTATATATAGAATTATGGAGGTCCCTGGCGGTGTGAGGCTGTACAGGTGGAGAATCTTGGGTAATTGTCTCAACCGTGCCGCATACGACCAGAGGGAATAACCCAAAAGATCCCACATGAGAGAACTCATTCTTTGCAGAAGCCATCTCAAATCAATCGCAACCAAACTCATAATCAAAAACTCCCATCTCAAAAACCCCAAAATGGACACCACTCTCACACCCCAACCCCACCCCATCACCCTCGACCCCTCCAACCCCCACACCTCCACAAACGAAGTAACCCTAATAATGCAATGCCACGACCGCCTCTTCTCCCGCGTCTCAGTCCTCGACATCGAAACAGGCGGAACCCTCTTCACAGTAGAAGGCAAAGGTCTAGCTTCCATGTCCTGGCGGCGCCTCATAAAAGATTCTCTAGGCACACCACTTTTTGAACTCCGTCACCACGGTTGGGCAATGAAAAATAAATGGAGTGTAACAACTCCCGAGGGAAAAGAAATTTGTTTGTTGAAACATGTTTCTATTACTGCGGGGGATCGGAGTGCCTTGGATGTTACAATGTCGGGAGATGTGAGGATAGAGATGAGACCGAAGGATAAAGGTGCGGTTACTACGTTGGTTGCACATGAAGGGATGTATGTTGCGGAGATTAGGAATGTGGAGGATAATGATGTGACGGGTTTGGAGAAGAGGGGGCTTGATAGGAGTGTTTGGCGGGCGAGGGTTGCGTCTGGGGTTGATCTCTCTATGGTAGGTGATTTATTCTAGAATGCGAGAAGGGTGCTAATAACGACATAGATTTTGGTTACGATGCTTTGTCGTGCTGAGATGAAGCATATTTGGAGGCAGTGAGCTGTGTCGAGGGGGTTGTTTTGTGGGAAGACGTTGTTATATATGTATGAAATGCGTAAGATTATAGTGCGATGGAACAAGAATGAAATTATGAACTTTGTGTACAACATTGACCAATTTTGTCTAGACATACAGTACCCTACCAGTTAATCTGTTCAACTGACTTAAGTTTCTAATTTTTTTTAGAAGAATCAAATTAGACAAATGTTACTTGGGTGAGTACCTGTACTCTATGCTTTTGAGACATTTTGGACTTCATTCAATTAACTTAATTGATTCAAGTGCCACAAACAATTTAATGTGATAGGTGAACTTACTAAACTCACGGTTAAATACTATAAAGTAGTAACATGATTAGTCAATAACACAATTGGTGAAGAAAGCATACCAAGTCAATACCTCGTCCTCTTCGACCTCGGTACTCAACAAGTCAAGATTAACTCCAGAGTTTCAGTCTTCGAAATTCAGGAACTAAGAGCGTGTTTGGCTCAGACTTTTTTCTAGGTTCTACCACCAAAAACGCGGATACAGCTTTTAGGGTGTATCCGCGATGATTCAACTATATAACTCCCAGTATATCTTAACACAAAGATAACAAAATATTACTAGAAGTTATAGTAATATTAATTAACATCTTTTATATCTTCTAATAATTTTGTTTTATTTTTATGATTTTCCTACGTCGTGTAATACAGTTGCTTTATATTAGCCTAACTTATGGAATTCTGTCCGAAGGGGGTCCGGGACAGTAGTTCCGTGTAGCCGGCGATGTCCTAGAGTCCTAGCCCTGATCCTCAAAAATCCGAGCCAAACACCCTCTAAGGAAGGCATTTCCTTTTCGGGCAACTTGAGATGAAGTTTTCAAAAGAAATGAAATGAACATTGACGGTAACGAATACAACGATGAAGCAATGATATACATCGAAACCACGAAACCGTCCACACTCCTTCGCAACCATAAAAATTCCAATAAAACCCGTATGCTATGCCTCCGCAAAGAAAACCGACCTATCCCCCACCCATCCATTTCCACCATACCCCATACCTAGACACCATCATACAATCATAACACGTCCTTCATATAAACTCCTAAGCAACTTGCGACCTCGTCGTATCAACCTCACTAGGAGCATAACTTCCCGGTGGCAGCCCAGTAGTGACCGACGTACCACTACTAATCCGACTACCATCTACCCCGTTTCCCGCCTCTCCAGCATGATGTTCGTGATGTAAATCCTCCCCCAATTCCGACTCAGGGACTTGTTGGTGGTGACCCGGCAAAAGATTATTATGCAAATGAGCATTGGAATTGACGTCCTCCAACTCTGGTTGCCAATCTTTGAGATCATCTTCTGCATCGTTGAGGATCTGTCGTGCTTGGCTCGTGTGTTCGTATGCTCCACGGATGTCTCCAGGAATTACGGGGGTGTCGTCTAGGAGGTTGAGGAGACGACGGCCGTGACGGGCTAGGATGATTTGTTTCTCGGCTCGTTCGATGGTTGCTGCAAATTCGGCGGCATATGCTTCCTTCATTTTCTGTCTAGTCTGCAAACAATCAGTAAATCCTTCCCTCTCCCTCTCTCTCTCTCTCTCTCGAAAAAACTCACAATATTCGTCAACTGCGCCTCAGCAACCAAATTCTCCGCCTCGGCCCTCACAAGCTCCTGCTCCAGCGTAACAAGCTTCGCACTCTCCGGCTCCTTAGCCTTCAACTTCGCAATCTCATCGGTAAGCTTCGCCTTATTATCTCGACTCGGCTGCACGCTCTTCTCCGTATTCCGAATCGCCTTCAAGATAGCCCGACTATCATCAAGATTATGCGCATAAAGATCCTCCTGCTCTCCCAATTCCGAAAGCAAAACTCCAATCTTATCCGAGACATCGCTGATAGCATCATCCGTCGTGGCCTCACCCCAATCCGAGAGCTGCGTTGCTATGGAAAGTCGTTCCTTGCCTGCGTTTTCGTAGCAGTTGATGAGGTGGTTTTCGGATTTAATCAGTTTGTAGAGTTTCTTGCTTAGTTCCGGTTGGACGGTTCCTCGTAGGGAACTCAGGGAAAAGCCATGACGGGCCGGTGTGGTGGGTTCGCTTTTATTCTTGTTCGATCGGATGGAGAGTGCTCGATTCCTGGATTTCTTGTTATCAGTAGATGCTGTGGATATTTGGGTGAAAGTGGGGAGGATGCTTGCAGATGGCTTAATACGGGCTTGCTCCCTTTATCATATTTCTTCTTGGAATTGCTGCGTCGCATGGTGGAAGGTTGGGGGGAGATAACGAGGAGGTGGATAAAATTGGACTTACATGATGAGTTTCCGGGAGAAGTTTATCGGGGAAGATCGGGAGGAAGGTTTCTGAGTTGCTCAGTTAGTTCTTTCCAAAAATATAAATGGTTTTTTGGAGGCCAAAATGGACATCGCGACTTCCCCATCTCATCAACCCCGCGATTTCCAAAAATCCCCGGCAACGAGCGCATTCGTGACGTCATTCTCAGTGATTCAAACGTACCTCGTAAATACTCGGCTCCTGAGATTTCCTGTTGTCTTTGTGGATTTGATATGAAAATTAAGATGTATGATATTATCTAGGATCAGGTCTGCAATGTTTTTTTTTATCCGGGATGTGGTTGTCTTGTGTTGTGCTTTTAATAAGTAGCTTTATTGAATATCAGGCGATGACGTAGGTTAGCCGTCTAATCGGTGACAAAGGAAAAGCTCGAAGGGTCCAGCGAGAACTTGGTACCGAAGTAATGGTACCTGTATAATGTCTTTGAGAAACCAATAGAAGTCTTTTTTAGGTATCGTCTGATTATTTTGAGCTATTGAATCCCACGCGCAATCCGATTTGGTCTTATCGTCAGATCTTTGATGTGCAGGGCAGGGTCCGAAACCTTGGGTCGTTGTCAGCTCTTCCTGGTAACACGTTCAACAATTGAGCACAAATCCGGAGAACAATATAAAACTCAATTAATCGTAATAAAACATCCTGCTAAAGCGCAATATTCTGCCCAACCAAATCCAAAAACGCCATTCCGCGTCTCATCTCGACATCGTAAAAGTAACATCCTCAGCCAGATTGCTCTGCCGCTGCCACCCATATTCCAGCTCTCAATGCGATGAACTCCCATCCACATGACGCCAATCTCCATGACTACCGGTAGGATCTTGTGCTTCTCCTTTGCTCCACCACGACCGGGACGCTTCGTCGATAGCTGCTCTGGCTGACTCGGGGTGATGGGTAGTAACCAGTGCTTGTTGGTCTCGTGGTTCTAGTTACAGAGGTGTAGGATGCTCTGCCGTGGCTGCCGTGGCTTCCGTGGTGATGATGAGAGTGGTGTGAATGTCTCGAGACTGGTCGGGGAGCGACGACGACTTCCTCAACATAGTGATGTCTTCGTTTTGGAGACGAAAAGAGGCACATTTTGTATTGTGTTCGAGGTGATCGGGTTGTTGGATTTGAGCTTTTGTCGGGAGAGAGGTTTGATGTAGATAGCGATTTTGCTTCAATATTGATGGGAGGCAGAATCTACAGACAAGAAACAACTCAAAGGGGGAACTCCAGATTTATATAGCTAGAAAAATTCACTGTCCAAAAATCCAAGCATGCTCAAGGGTGCCAGCAAAAAACAGGTATGTGGTAAGATATCCCCCCTGTAAACCGCTTAACCTGGCAAATGGATTTCCTTTCCAGCCCTCCTCAAGCCCTTCACATCCGCCCCAACCCCGAATTGCGAATTCCCCGGTCACACAAGACACAGGGTTGAGGCTGTCAAGTCGCGATACCGAGAGCGCAGAAATGGCCATGTGGAGGCTGAGTCCAGACACAGAATCCGAAGAGCCTCAACTCGTGGCGTATTACTCTTCACCGAAATGGGTGATTCATTGATAAGTCTCTTATTATCAAGACGACACAAGGCGACATAAGATGAAATCTGGTTGCCTAGAAGAAATGTCTCCAGCTGACACTAATCTCACTAAAACCAAGCAGTGGCAATTACATCCAAGAGATATGTTCGATGGCGAATACTTCCGACGGCAGTCTTGGAATTGTGCCGACTTGCGGGGACAAGAATCCCGTATGCACTATCGTCTTGAAATATAAGTGGGAAATCTAATGAGAGTGGAAAGACAGGGCTATGTAGGGGTTCGGCTATAGTGTTGTCAAAAATACGATCCCTACGTCAACCTGCAGCACCTTGCTTGGCACTTTTTTCTTCTCACGTGCCTTCACTCAATTTTTTGCAATGGCAAGTTCGACGGTCTCCTACTTACAGTTTAGCATTTTCCTGATCGAGTTGGACAGTCTCCCCGGGAGACTAGAAACTATGTAGCGCGGGTCACGTGTTCTGATCCTATGCCTCAATCGCAGTTGGAACTCAATTATTCGATGGATTCATCCTCCAATCTTAGTTGCTGAGTCAAAAGTTATAAAAGAATAATCGAGAAGGTTCCACATTCATCAGTCTATAGACTGCCTACAGCAAAGGCAATGAATGATCCAACGATTCATCTTGAGTTTGGGGGTCTGATATCTCCTTGTAGTTTGGCGCTGAAAGACGTTTTCCTCCTGGATCTTTTTCCATGACAATTCTTCCCTGAATATAAACCTCCTATTTTCCGTTTTGCCTTTCGACTTGGAACGAGTATGTTCTATTCACAGCCCTAGATTGAAGTCAGTAACGCCAACGAAGCCTTTTAATCACAAGCACGTTCCAAAAACTCACGTTAAATTCGTTCAGTTTATTTCAAAACTCCTACCACACCCCTTCCTGCTCTTCCTTCCTCCACAACCATCTCTCTTACGTCGAGACCTCAAGAATGTGTATCCAGATCATCAACCGGTTTCATGGGTGCCCCCATAATGGAAATAATACGCCGAGATTGACATACATCGATCGGAGTGCTTGTCCTACGAAAACCTGTAGTGAACCTTTGAGAACCGAGGTGAAGTGGTTTGGAGGGGCTTGTTTTGGGTGTCGTGGTCTTGAAGCTCCGGATGGTGAGAAGATTGTTGGGTGGTTTAAGGTTTGTCTTCCTGCTCCTACTCTTTTTATATCCTTTTTCAAACAAGCGAAAGGAAATGAGACCAGGAAAGCGAAGGGAAGAAGACGACATGAAATGGGAACTAATAAAGAAACCAGCACTGCATGTTCTCCGACCTCTGTCGTCATGAATACTCCCACTGCGAAGTCGAAGGCCTCGAACGCTACGAAAGCGAAGAAGATTTCATCCTGGAGACACCATCGAATGAACTCTGTCCAGATTGTGGGCACAGTGGAGAGGCTTCGAGTGCGCCAAGTTCCATTCCGAGAGGTTATCAGGGAAGGAGTCACGTTTCTATGAATGAGTTTGCGAGTGTGAGGGCGAGTAGGGTTAGCATGGCTTCTGTGAGACCTGGAGGGGTGAGTAGGATGCCGGGTAGTTTGGATAGTACACCACCGCTACCAGCCCCGGGAAACTCGCGGGTTTATTCTGGGGCTGGAGGGATGTCGAGTACGAGGCATGAAACCCAAAGACATGCCGAAAGACCGCGACACCCACCACCGGCTCGCGGTCCTGGCCGAAGACGAAATTTTGGGGAGCGGGAATATTATTCTGAGTCGAATACATGAGGAGAAGCAAAACTATTGCAATCTAGGCAGACAAACAGAACATAAGGGTAATTTAGGAGATGTGTGAAGGATCCATTTTCGAAAGATGACAGTGCAACCCAACGGCCCCTTAGAATTTAAGCGAGAAACTAATCCCAATTTTCACTTCAACCAATATAGACCTTCTACGTCGCACGAGCTTTAGAAATATACGGACAAGTATTGTTTCTCACAGTTTAATGATAGAATTGAGTCATTGTGGGCTCGGTGTCGCATTTCCAAAATCATTGCTTTCAAAGTGGCCAATCACTGAGGACGATGGGCTTTATTCTAGTGGAGTATGAATCACTTCTTAAGAAGGCAGTCACTGAGACCCATCATTCGGATTTGCTTTATGCGGCTTATTGGCTATATCGAGAGCAAGGTTCCACAGATGGCTGCTGAACCCGATCCAGCGTGGAGAAAGATTAACTACTAGTCCCGCTATGAAAACGGTTTCAGAAGGACATATAAAAGGTTACAACTCCTGATTGCAAAAGGCTCATCGCAATCATTCCCTCCCTCTCGACCCACACTTCTCTCCCATTTTCCAGCAAAGACCACTTCCCAAAATGCGAACCACCATCTCACCAGCCATCTTCTACTGGGGCAGCATCGTCGTCCTAATTACAACCGAAAACGAAGACGGAACCCCCAACATCGCACCCATGTCCTCAGCATGGTGGCTCGACAACCATTGTATGCTAGGCCTAAGCACCAAATCTCAAACCACACTCAATATCCTCCGCGTCAAACAATGTGTCCTAAACCTCCCGTCCTCATCCATGGGTCCCCAAATCAACGCTCTTGCTCTTACAACTGGCAAACATCCGGTTCCTGAGCATAAAGCTGAGATGGGATATCGATATGTGAAGGATAAATTTGGAGTTGCGGGATTGACTCCTATTCCAAGTGAGTGCGTGAAGCCGGTTGGGGTTAGGGAATGTGAGGTGCAGATGGAGGTTGAGTTAGTGGGAGTCCATGAGATGATGAAGGGATTTTCGGGGCTTGAAGGGGGTGCTGTTGCGTTGGAGGTAAGGATTTTGAGGACGTTTGTTGATGAGGGGTTGAGGTTGGAGGGATTTGAGAATAGGGTTGATTCGAAGAAGTGGAAGCCTATGGTTATGTCTTTTCAGAATCTTTTTGGGTTGGCTTCTGAGTCGGCCGCAGATTCCAAGTTGGCGGAGATTGATGAAGAAGCTTATCGTGGAAGTGAATGGTAACTTGAAATGGACGAGGTAGTGAATGACTTTGGACATGAAAGTTGATCATTGGGTTATTCATTGCCTTTGGTGTAGTCAGTTTATAGATCAATGAATATGGAACTTTCGCCAGTAATTCCTTTCAGCAAATCATCGAACAATTGAAAACATGTGATGTCGTGTTTTCCCGGAATCCAAATTGTTCACTTTACCTCCCCGATTAAGGTATTTGGAATTGAATGTCGGCAGCAGTATCAGAATTATGCCCGCAGTCTATCGCTTTATATATAGAAAAGGGCTAGTCTACGAAGCCAAGTTTTCAACTTCTAGTAAAAAAGGTCAACCCGGAAGAAAAGCTAAAAGAAAGAGTATTAGAAGTGCCGAGTGAGCTAAAAAAGAACCGAAAAGTCAAAGATGTCAATGAAAGAATAACTTGATAACTCTGTGAAACTATAAACTAACTTCAACACCTCAAAAAAAGAGATCGAAAACCCAACTTCGTTATCCTTCCCCAACGAGAACACAGTCGCCTCTTCCACCAAAGCGAGAAAGAACACACCCTCTTCAAAAGACATCGATATGAAAGATATTCTAGAAAAGCATGAAGGAAAGATAAAATCAAGACTTCAAACAAAAATGCATTCGCTTGAGACGGGAGCATTGCCAACCACGAAAAGAACCACATCAACAATTCAACTCCGCCGATGGGTGTATGGAACCAACTCACTTTCGCTGAGCGGCTAGAGAAGAGCGCATGGCAAAAAAAAAAATACAAGAAAGAGTTCACAGCAAGAAGATGACGCAAGACGATAAACCAATCTCAATAGCCAGCCAGTTTTCATAAATATTTCAAATAGGCTTCTTTCAGCACTACCAATTCCCAAATACCTAGCCAAAATTTCGATATGACTTGCTCTGATATCCTAAGCAGAGAACTCTCCAACCAAACCAGGTGTATCTGATCTAAAAATGTCAGTTGAACAATTTTATAGCCAAAGAGGGAAAGTTCATAATATCGTGAACTATGATGATAGCCCCTCACACTCAGGACGGACGAAGCGGTATTTACTAGGAGGTGCCTGAAGCCGTATTTCAGTGAACCTCTCCGTAATTCAGGGCCCAGCTGCCTTTCTACAGGCTCGCTACCCCAATTTGAACGCCTCTCACAAGGCACTTTACAAGTCATTACAGCGTACCGTCTTCCGTGGTAAACTCAATCAACAAAACCCAAAGAAAAATCACGAAGCACAGAACACAAGAGTAATCATCTCAATTACTACTCTACTCTACTCCTAGCTAGCCCGCTGCCATAAAATATACTCCCACCATCTCAATCGCTCTTCCACCCATCACACATCAAACCCACAACGCTTTTTCCTTCCTCTCACTCAACCTTCCTAAGAAAACTCAACCCATCATCTTATGTTTATACAAAAACTTCATCTCATACACTAAAACTCCCAAAACGCCCAGAAAATGCCGCTCAAAACGTGAAAAGAAAAATAATAGTACGGGCACTATATACAAAACAAACGAATTGCATGCAGCGAGCCAAAAGTCAAAAGAACGCCTCGAACGAAACAAAAAAAAAAGAGAACTTGTCAAATTAACACAACAGAAAACGAAAAACAAGAAGGAAACGGCGAAATCAGCTCAGACTATGTATCTACACCAACCCATCTGTAGTCTCGCGAATGATCGTCAAGTCATAATTCTGCAGTCTCAATCACTGATGCACCGGATCCCAACCTTGGGGTGGAGATCTTCCTCGACCACCTCCAGCACTCAAAGACTCAGGAACGCCTCCAAGTGAGCCCAGTTGGGGAGGTGGTGTATAAGGTTTATATCCCGGATAAGCAGGTTCCTGTAAAGGTGGACTAGTAGTTTGATGCGAAGGAGTCGAAGTTCCTCCGCCTCCATAATTATCTCTGCTTCCTTGACGCTGAGGTGGTCCACGACCGCCATATGGCATCTGCTGTGGTGCAGGTCTGGAATAAGTTGGTTGCTGATCGCCAGATCCAAAATCGAAGCCTGAGTTGTTTATTGGCCCTGGACTTGCCATTCTTTCGGGTCCGCTGCTAAATGGAACAGGGGGTTGGTTGTTTTGGTAATTGTCGTATGAGCGACCTGGTGATGGACCTCTAGATGGACCCCTTGATGGACCTCGTGGAGGAGCATTGTTGTTTTGATAATCATCATACGATCTACTAGGCTGTGGCCCTCTGGATGGTCCACGTTGTGGAGGAGTTTGATAGTTATCAAATGACTGGCCAGGCTGAGGTCCTCGAGATGGGCCACGAGATGGGCCACGTTGTGGAGGAGCTTGATACTCGTCATATGAATTATTGGAATACTGTCTTCCGGGATTTAGTGGACGTGAAGAATCATTGGAGAATTGTCTCGTAGGAGGCGCCATTGGTCGTGGGCCATTGTTAGAAAATTGGCGTTGTGGTTGAGGTCTGCCATATCCATCATTCCCGTATGAATCTTGTGAACCGGATTGTCCATATCCAGGTCTCTGGCCTTGCATTCCTGGTCCTGGGGATCCTCTATAAGCCGTATTGTTATTGAATCCATTTTGTGGAGTTTGTGGCGATCGATTATTTATTCCCATATATCCATTTCCTCCCATTGCTTGTCCTGGTTGCTGACCGTATTCATTCGCGGGACTTGTTGGCATGTTACTTGCGGGTGAAACGGCGCCTGTCATTAGAGGCATCTTTTGCCCAGTGGCCGGATTCAAATTTCCCAGTTCCACAGCATCACTTTCGTCTTCGACATGTTTCTTTGAAGCAGAATCCCAACTTGGCATAGGCGGTAAAGCATCGTCACTCACTGCCGCGGGCTTTGGATCCACATATAAACCGTTCTTTCCAACTTCGAATTGGGCAAACTGAGGAACCGAGGCGGGAATAGGATCGCGAGAGGTGATGAGACCAGAAGTGTTAAGACCTCCACCCATCATAGGAGCCGGTGCTTGATATCCCTGATTCGCGGGTGCTGCGCCAAATCCTCTATTCTTGTCGTCTTCATCCAGATGCTTCATCTTCTTGTTCTTCTTCCCATCACAACATCCTCCACAGCAATCGCAACATTTTAAGAAGGAAAAACACGAACAGCAGCATGACATGCCGCAGCAGGCACACCGTATTATACACCAGAGAATCGAGAATATCATGAGTCCTCCAACAATTATTATCGCTATTACTGGCCATCTGGAATTGTGTTAGCGAGGCTCTACCCCAGGGCAATAGGCTGTTGCAACTTACTTGCAGAAAGAGGCCGACATGCAATTGTCCCAACTAGAAAAGGCATTCTTTACATTTGAAACTTCCCCGGTTATGTCCCTTCTTCCCAGCAGACTGTCAAAGAAATAATCGTTCAATCCCCTCCTCACACTCCTTTCCATGGTGGTGGTAATGTGAGGCATCGTGGTAGGCGTCGCTGTGATTTTCCGCCTCAAAACACAATTCGTAGAAGTATAGAAACTCGATCGTCGACAGTCGCAGGGAAAAAGCGAAAGGTAGGAGCGACTCAAATTTAGTGCCTCTTACTCCATATCCCCAATCTAACTGTAATTTCCCCTCGAAGATAGGACCTTTGCGCGCTCCTCGGTCGCGTAGCCAAAAGAAAGTTGATTAACACAAGTTAATATCGTTCGTTCAAATGGTACCCAAGAACGTCGAAAGTAAGGAAAAGATCGGACTGCAATATAGTATGGCGATAAGGTGCGAGTCTTGTGCTTTTCCTTTGTCTCGAAGTCGAAGGGCTTCGGGTGGGTGTGAAACGGGAGGCTCTGGGCGGGGGTGGGCTGTGCAATTTCGAACAAATCGTTCACTGGGATGAAGGTCTCGCAAGTGATGAGTTGAGAATAAGAAGCAGCGAAGAAGTGCCGGTCTCGCAGGATAATTGAAGCAATTCAGAAGATAGAAGAGAGCGAGAGTTCAAAAGAGCGACTATAGTAAATCGGGATGCGATGGGGCCAAAGGAGTGGGAGTGGTTATTCAGGAGTCCTGCCATTTATTTTTGGCCCTCATTCCGAGCCGCTAGGGAGCTTTGTCCTCGTACGGATATCAATAATCACGTGGAACTTAATCGATTGTGGCGCATGGGGTGGCGGGGGAACCATTTGAGCATTCTGATCCAATCAATGAAGGAGTTGCTGTACGAGTTGAGGAGAAAGTGGTGGCAGAGGAGGACGCGCGGTCGTATAATGTAGGAAATCACGATGTTGGTCATGGTGGCACTGGTTCGTATGTATCTCTTGGTATCGTAAAAGGCTCCCTAAAAGGGCAGTGCTGTAGAAATCGGCGCAATGCCAGTGAGTGAATTATCATTTACATACTACTGTCAGAGCCTCATGTTTTGGGCCACACTTCCCTTCCTTTCCATAAGCCAAGCATTATTACTCTCCTGCTAAGCTTCGTCCGTTGTATAGAAAAGGGCCCTTTTCTGATCAAATCCAGATCCGATCCCCATGAGCCCTTTAATTATCCTCCCATGATATCCTTGAAATTCGTCCCTCAAAAAACTCCCGAATTCGGTAGCAAACTCCATATTTACCCATAACGAGACAATTGTCAAACGCCGGGGTGAGTATCATTGTGCCCAGACCATGTTGAACTTCATAACATTTTTTAAAAAGACCCCTCCGTCCCCCCAAAGCGAAACCCTCACCAACGAAATTATTTTATCGGATTATGGCGTCTCCTTTCTTCGATGGTGGTGGTCCTAATGGAGCTTCGTAAACCTCATCCCCTCCACGCTGTGGTGTATGTGTGTACGCATTCTGCGGTGGTTGTAATTCGATTCCGCCAGTTTGGTGGTGTCCGTAAAAACCATCATTGCTGTTGAAAGTCGTTCCGGTGGCTTGATTTTGAAAAGGTGCTGGGGAATATGGTGGAGCCGGGGCGCCTCCATTGTAGGGTTTGTTCGCATAGTAATTTCCCCATTGTTGATTTCCATGTTGTTGATTTGGTCCCTGTGGTGCTGGTATCCATCCCGTTCCGTACATTGGAGCTTGGCCACGGCGACGTCGTCGTCGGCTATTAATACATCTATTATTTCCTGTTAGCAAAAGGTTTCCGCACAAAGGAATCGAAAGAATGGGCGTACGAGAATAGGAAGGCGATCACGAGAATTGCCACCACAATGACAGCTAATGCCACCCATCTGGATCTCGGAGTCAGTATTGCTCGTACTAGAAGTATGTTCGAGGGAAATGAGGGGTATAAGAGGAGGAAGTGAGCTATCTGAGGAAATCGTACCTTCCCCAGTCATTCCACGAGGAGTAACCTGCAGGATAGAGTCAGTGTACTGCTTCTTTAGGGAAGGATGAATAGGCTGGAAGGGAAGCTTTGAGAATGAAATCCCACTCACAATCATAATCGTCATTGAAGCCGTAGTTGTTGCAATAATATCTCTTCAAAAGAGGACTATCGGAAGAAGTGGTGGTAGGTGCCATGGCGATGGAAGGTAGGTAGGTAGTGTGTCGCAAGGCCAATCTAAGGCTGTCGAGTGGGATGGGGGTACCTTGCGAGTATCAAGCTCGGCGGAAGGTTGCGCTGATGAAATAACAGATGATTGACGTCTCGATTGATGGAGCGATGTAGCTGAAGAGTTGAAGATCTGGTTGGAGGATGGAAGAGTTGATGTGGTGGTTGATCGAACAAAGCCAAGGGCTTTATTGTGAGGTAATAAGAGGCAGGCTGGGCAGCAACTTGGCTGTGATATCAAGGTGGCGGAGCAGCTCTAGTAACTTTTTTCCTCGTCCTCGTGGCCGAAGAATCCGAAAGAACGAAGGAGAGAAGGTGAATCTGTTGGAATTCGCGAATCAGATGTTGATATGAATTGAATTGTCACCTTGCAACGTGGTTTGCTTGCGCGTACCTATGTTGTCGGTTATATGTATCCATGGGAGGGAGGCTGGGGTGGAATCTGGCGATGCCTCTAAGTATTTTGCCACTCTCGCGAGCCAAGTGCAAGTTCGCGCCTTCCCTACTACCAACAAGTAGCTCTCGTTGTTCCAGCTTCTTAGGGGAATGCAAGGCAATTATTCTAAATACTCGGAACAATTTTTTTAGACAAGCAACTTTGATTGTCCAAGGTACCTAGGTATTTACTACCACTTTTAATGTCCACCGCACCGCGAGCCACTTTCGGAACTCAACTCTCGGCCAGTACTCTGTACCGCGATATTCACGATGGGATTAATGGTCTGCACTTGCTCTGATTCATAGAGGAAAGAGCAGCCCCGAGAATTATTCAAATAACTCTTGCTGGCACTTGCCTGTTGATTCCGACCGGAACCTGCTCCGGAATAATCTCTTTCAGCTGTAACCATGAAAGTGGCCGTCCGAAGAAAATCGTCTGATAATTCCATCACTGCCCCAATAAAAGTGGCAGCGAGCAGCTCTCGTTTTTCCAAATCTCCTTGGTCAACGGAAGCTGGGTTAATTGGAATAATGGCTAGATTTCAAGAGAGGGCTTTTTCTGTACTGCCGCTTTTTATTTTCCAACACGGCGCGGCGCGGCTTTTCAATACATCAAGTTCGTACCTGCCTATCCTCCAGTTCATTGTTCCAACTATCTAGGATAATTTAGAGTCTTTGCCCCAAATAATTGGAACAATGTAGAAAATTTACTTATTCATTTGGAACAATCAAGCTACATTGTTCTAAAGTATTTGGTGAATATCGGAATTGAGTGTTTACTGCCACTTTTGACGAGGACGGCCTGGATGGCTATCTTTTCAAACTCCCAAGAGAATTTTCATTTACAATGTGAATTGCGCGGCCAAATCCCTGACCTTCTGTCGTCATAAAAGAGTTCCATCGACTTTTGGAGTTGTGATCTGCAAGACCCTTGAAGCTCATGAGCTCCTTCCCTGTCTCCCCGCAAAACCAACACCAACTTCCTCGTTGGTCGGTGCCGTTTTCTGTACCCACTTGCGAAGGAATATAAAATTCCGATCTTCTTCTGGGTCGCTTTGACTTATTAAAAATTCTGTATCAAGTAAGAAACCTCGAAGTTCTCAATTCGATGTCGAGGATTAATGGATTTGGCCTGATGCGGTGAGAGAATACGAGATGATGAGCAACGAAATTAAAGATTGAATGTCTGGGAAGAATTGGAAGGGGAAAGAGTCAAGAACAGTACGTGAAAGTGTCTCAATTTGCGACTGATATTCATATGAATAACCTGATAGCTTACCATGGACCATAAAAGCGGCAGTAAATACTTCTGGATCGTATCGTACCTGCCTTCCTAGCTCGTTGTTCTAACTTGCTAGGGTAATTCATGTTAGAGAAGTTCAATGATCCAAACAAGTAAGATAACTAAAACCAACGGCTAAAGTTAGAACGTTTGTACTTAAGTTACTATCAGATGAGAATAATGGTTACGCGGATGTTTCTTCACTTACTTCAATTATTTGAACAAACTTGAGTAAGTAAAATTAACTGCCAAAGTTAGGACGATTGTACTTAAGTTACTGCAAGTCATACGTGGAAGTTCTTTTATCATTTAAATTATCCAAAGAAGTTGAAAGCATTGAAATGAATAAAGTTACGATGATTGTCCCAAATTTCTAGGTTAATACTTTGGAACAATGACTCGTACCTACTTGTGAGTCGTGACCCGAATAATCGTACCCATTTTCTACCAGAAGCTTAAGTCTCTAACTCTCACAGCTTAGAAGCCTTCGGCTAGAGTCGAGATTTGAGCTACACTTTACGCGCGCGACTTACTCGTAGCCTTCTCACCGAGTCTCTTTATAAGATCATGGCATTGGAATTGTTTCTCATCTCTGCACAGCCTCAAGATCACGTTTTATCGGTTAGCCAGTAAGGTGGTCCAAATGAAGTAAGCTCTAGTCAGATTTCGGAGTAGCTGAAACCTCCACCACTCCTCCTGCTGAGAAGGAGTCGACAAACAAAATCCATCAACCTTCATATTCCATCATTATTGGGCGACGCAGTCAATCGGTGCGTGTGAGGGTACGAAACATCCAGTCGTTTGGAAGCGCTTCTTCGGATTTGTGTGGGAAGGCTATTTACTCGAGTCTTTGATGCTGAGATGGGGTGAGCACTAATTTCCACAAAGCAGATCTGAGCTTCAATCCGTACAACAACATTCAAACGGTTCATGCTATACGAACGCTGCCAGATGCAGCCACTGGGTCCTTGCTTCTGCCTCCTGTCGAATACCGTTGCCAAAATTGGGCTCCAAGACTGAGTATTGCAGCGATGATGCACTCCATCCACTGCACTGCTGCAGAATCCAACCTTTCTACTGGTAACCTTGACCACCAAAAGAAAGACTCATGTATCACACTGGAACCTCCAAAATGACATCTCCCGTACTCGCTCAGCTCACTTTGCCTGTTACACGGTCAGATTTTCCCGATACTCATCTCTCAATGGTGATAGCCGCATGGCCTTCATGGGTGGGTAAGCGTAGGAGCGCATCCTTCTTCCTCCTCCGACTATTCTGTTGCCAGCTCTGCGTGCATAGCTAGCTGTATTATTGCTGGTAGCGGTATTGCTGTGTTCATTTGGTCCCTTCTCCATGGGATTACCTAGTACCTACGGAAACAAATGCAACTGCAACCGCCCCGGCCCAGAGACCAAAAATATCCACGGCAGGCGCGGGGCAGATCTTTCTGGGGCCTGAGCAGACCGTTGGTCGTACTTTCTTTCATTCAGGAATTTCCAAGCTTCTCATTCGTTGATCATCTGCATCGAGGCTTCCCTCCTTCAATTTCTCCTCGTATTTTTTTCCTCTTAGAGAGTTTAAATAAGCTCCCGTCCCCACCCATCGTCACTTGTCCGTTTCCTGTAACCATCAAGCTCTTGGAGTGACACTCCTTCTCGTCGTGGCAGCGTACCTAAAACTTTCCATTCGTTCTTTTCTTCCGCAGCCTCTTCCGAATATTGAGCTATCTGCTCACCCACGTCACAAACAACTACGCTCGCTACAAATTACCTCGGGTTTTCCTCACTTTCCTTTTTGATACAAGATACAAAGCACAAGTCTCTTTTTTTTGCGTTCCCTGAATTACTCAACACTCTTTCGATATTCTGCCAGTATGCGTTTCTTTACGCAGGCCCGTTCGGCCGTGCTCACAGTCTTCGGTGGGCTCTTAATACAATCGGCCGTTTCAGTACCAACGCAAACCCCACCAGAAGCACCTCACAAACGTTACGATTATGGGGTGGAGAGGTCTTCCTTCATGAAGCGACAAGCTCCTGGCTTTTTGGCAACGACTGGCGTACATACAGGCACAGGACCAGGAGGATCAGCTCCATTGCGTTTGGAGATTAGGGAATTAGAAAAGGATACAACAATGTGGACGTTATATATACTTGGCATGGATATGCTGCAATATGCAGACCAGAAAGATTTACAGTCATGGTATCAGATAATGGGTACGTCGACCGGTTCTTCTGGTAGAAGTTCTTTCTAACATTAACAGGTATTCATGGAAGACCATTCTTGCCATTCGATAATGTTCAGTCGGTTCCAGGAAACGGAAATCATGGTTATTGTACACACGTCTCGATATTGTTTCCAACTTGGCATAGACCTTATATTGCTCTTTACGAGGTACGATCTTTATGCCTCTATTTTTATGGTATTTTCTGTGTCAAGAAATTCAACTGACTCCCAAATAGCAAGTACTATACGGCTTGATTCAACAAATCGCCCAAATGTATCCCGCTGGAGCAGTCCGAGATAAATATGTTGCTTCTGCTAAAAATTTCCGAATTCCATACTGGGATTGGGCTGCTGTCCCAGCAACGGGAAAGAGTGTCTTGCCTGCTAGTGTTGGGGGATCTCCAGGAGTCGATGTTGATGGACCAGCTGGCGTCCAAACGATAGCCAACCCTCTTTACAGCTACCAATTCCAACCTCTTGATCCTTCACAGCTTCCTGACGCACCTGTAAGCAGACCCACCACCTTAAATCACACAATCACTAACAGTTTTCTAGTTCAACACATATCCTCAAACAATGAGATATCCAAGTTCTTCTGATGCTAATGCTGTTTCTCAAAACAATCTCGTTGCGCAACAACTTGATAACAGTGCAGCATCCTTCCGCAGCAGACTTTACAATCTCTTCACTAACTACCACGATTATGCCACATTCAGCAACGAAGCTTGGATCCCAAGTAACAATCCAAATGGGTATGACTCCATCGAGTCCATCCATGATCAAGTTCACGGGCTTTCAGGAAGTGGTGGACACATGAGCTACGTTGATTACTCGGCATTCGATCCTCTATTCATGCTCCACCACGCCATGGTCGACCGATCCTTCGCCATCTGGCAACAAATCAACCCAAACAGCTATGTCACTCCGGAACCTGCTACTTTCAGCACTTTCACCATCTCAGCCGGTCAAACGGAAGATGTTGCCACTCCCCTCTCACCCTTTCACAACCCATCAGGGGCAATGTGGGATTCCAACTCCGTTCGCAGTACCGAAACCTTCGGCTACGCATACCCAGAAACTGCCAACGGAACTGGAGTCAACATGGCTGCCCAAGCCATCAGCGCAGTCAATAAACTCTACGGACCTAACTCCCAGGGTACTGCATCTGCTTTACTTGGAAGAGACACAGATAACGGAGTCCAATACCGAGAATGGATTGCCAACATCCGAGTCCGAAAGCACGCTCTCGACGGCCCATTCTTCATCCACATGTTCCTCGGCACCTTCTCTCCCGATCCATTCAAGTGGTCTTTTGAACCAAACCTTGTTGGTACCCATTGTATCTTTGATAAGACCGCTAACGCCATCACCGCGGCTTCATTCTGTAACTGCACTGCTGATTTAGTCACTGGTACCCTCCCCTTGACCGCTTCGCTTAGCAAATTCGTTGAGAGTGGAGCTTTGAAGAGTCTTGATCCAGTGGATGTGGAACCTTACTTGCAGAAGAATTTGAGATATAAGTTGAGTTTCTTGAATGATACGGAGGTTGCGGCGGCGAGTGTGGAGAGTTTGAGGATTGATGTTGTGAGTGCGGCTGTGAAGAAGGCGGCTAAGGACACAGATTTACCTAGTTGGGGGGAGTTCAGTGGGAACTTGACTGTGCTTGCTGGATAAGGGGTTGTTATTCCTAGCCAGAAGAGTTTTTTTTTGGACAACTTTTGGGGCACTCAGGTGGCATTTTGGAAAACTTTTGGAGTTCTTTTTTGTTGTTTGAATTACTGCCTTCCTATGGTTATAGGATGGATTGACCTGGCTTTGCATTGCTTGGAAGGCGCAACCTTTCTCTTTTCACTTTTTGGATTCTGGATGGAAAAAATCTTCGGAGTTTTTGTTTTCCTCTTCCCTTTTATGTCTTACCAAATTGTTAGATGGCTGGGATGCATGGATATGGATTGGCATGCATGGCTTGGGGGTATGATTAGCATTTGGTTGGTGCGTTTGAAAACTTTGGCTATCTTTTTAGATGGCTCTAGTTTTTATGCTAGTTTATGGTTCTTTCTTGTTTTTTAGGGTTATATTTTATAATTAGCTTGGCGATGAGAGGTTATGAAATTCTTTGAGTTCGATTCAATTGTGGTGTTTGTGTGCTTACTTTTGAGGTCTCGTGTGAGTTGGCTTATATGTGAGACACCGAGAACTAAGATGGTCCTTGAATATCATTGCGAATGAGTACAATGATTTCTTCTTATTGAGAGTATCATTTTTAGCCTCTGTGTGTGAAATTAAATTGAGATTATTGGGTGACCTAACAACATGGAGTTAGATGATATGACGAAAGTCTTGTTGTAGGGTAGGTTGATGAGAAAGTACAATAGGAAACCAACTATTAACAAGTCTATTGCGTTGCTTCAATCTCGTAATTTACTCATCTTGGATATCCTAGAGGAATTCCCAAAAATCGGAAAGGAGTATCCGATATAGAGTTGTAAAATCCATTCTCGTAACTCGACATATTAAATTTCGTTAACCGGTTCTTGTAAGATAATTGAATTTATTTTCTGGGTCTTGGCCGAAGAATCGAGATCCTCGTCTAGTCTAGAACAAGTACAAGGTGTCGTTGATAGTGTGACTGAACTGAGATTGCTAGATGTGAGGTTCGTTGACCTATGGCAATTGGTAGGTCACCTACCAATAGCAGGATTTCTTTTTTAGTGGTACTTGCAAGTTACCTGGGCATAGGTGCAGAAGGGTGAATGAAAATGGTAGAGACAACTTACTCTAGACTAAACAGTAATGAACGGGGATTACCTCAAGTCAGGTTCGTCGACTTGGTAAATGCGTTGTAACCATTTGTAGGTCACCACCCAGTAGCTGGAACATTTTTAGTGCTATTGCTGGGTTACCTGGAAATAGCACCGGGAAAGGGTAACAGCTATTTCTGGGTTACCCATGAATTACAATACTTTTCTGAGTTTGAGCTATTAGTAGTTTACCTGGGGATAGTTTGAAACGTACTATGAGTTGGATCTGTGAACTTGAACTAGAAGTTCTGCCTCAAAGCTAATTTTACAATTTTCTTTTCCACTTTATGTGTTTGCATGGACACGGTATTTGATTGCTTGTTTCTTGTATCAATCAAAGGAAAGGGTTCACAAGTCTGATGAGTATTCTCGAGGAATGTTCGCTTAAAATATGGGACCTGTGTATGAGGGTGAGAGGGGGGCTATGGGCCGGGAAAGTAAGTATTGACTTGGACTGGTATCGTTAAGGGTATGGTATGGTAGCGAGCATTGTGATTGAAGAATTGTGCATCAGGATACTCGAAGAGTACAAAGAAAATTGATGAAGCCGCAAGGGACGAAGTGGGCCCTCAAGATAAGTAAGAGTTTAGGTCATTTCTCTAAGTATCGTACGAAGCTGTTTGTAAATTTTGTTCGAGAAGATTTAGGAGAATTAGAAACCTGTTCAAACCCTTAAAATAAACTTGGGTAATTAGCAAAAAAGGGTAAAAAGACAATCGCCTGGTCTCCCTCTTGTCTTTACTTGTCAATTTCAACACGCCCAATAAGACAGAGTTTTTGGGAAGAAGTATTTTATAAAGATCCGACTTTGAATTTGGGTATAATTTGCGGATACACAAGAACATATTTATACACTTACACCAAGCAATCAAGCTTCAACCCTTCATCCTAAACCCGTCCCAATCGTCTTCATCCTCCTCGTCATCGTCATCTTCATCTTCCTCCACCACTGAAGTAGGTACTGGCTTCGCAGTAATTGGTAGACTAGCAACACTTTCTTTCTTCCTCAAAGCTTCCCTTCTTTTCCTCAACTTCCTAACTCTCTCCTCTAACCCCTCCATTTCTTCCAACTCAACCTCCATTTTTCTGGCAGCATCTTCCTTCTCCTCTTCCAAATCCCGTTCCGCCTTTTCTTTCCTCTCCTCCCTAGTTTCCTTTTCCAAATCTGCCGCGCTGATAGGTTTTGCTTCTATTACTCCAGCGCTAGGATCGATCTCTTCCGTTGCAGCAATATCCGCCTCAAAAGCCGCCCATTCATTCTCATCAACCGTAGGAGGAATACCCATAGGTAGAGAAGGAGACTGTTTAAGTGGTGTAGCAGGCCTCGAAGGAATCCGTATCTCATTTATAGGATTCGTATTCGACAATTCAAGAGGATGACCGCCTTGATCGAAGAAATTCTCCGGCAACCCATTCGCAGCTCTACTCTTCTTTCGTATCGTATCCGTGCCTTCTTCTTCACTTGCTTTTCTCTTCTTTTTGTTGTTTTCCGGGGCTGGGGTGGGAGTTTCGGTTTGGGGTTCTGGTGTTGAATCGAAGGCAGCGTCGGCAGCTTTTTGAACTTTCATTATGTGACCGGCTGATCGTAGATGGCCGTCCCAGAGGGATTCGGACTTTAGTTGGAGGTGACATGCTATGCAGAGGAGGGTTCCGGTTGGCGTGTACGATGCGAATTTGTGTTGGATTCTCCGAGATGCGCGCTCATTTTTGAGAAGGGAACGAATGTCTGCCATGGCGACGGTGGAATTGGAGTGTTCGAAAGTAGATTTCAAATGAGAGCCGTGAGTTGCTAGAGAAATGAATGCAAGATTTGGAATGGTGGTGAGGTTGTTCAAGGACTAGCTTGGTTTGGGGAAAATAGCTGGAGAAGGCTGAAGGCTGAGGTTTCTGAGGTTTCTGAGGTTCGAGGTGTCGAGGTTCTCGCTTGTTCGAAAAAGCTGACTAATGTGGCGTTATCTCCAGGTAAAGCGGCCTTGAATATATACTATATGTGAATGTGAGGGATGATATCGCTGCTCTTAGGTCCCTCGGCATCCCCGCACCAAGTTCCGGAGTTGAAATGATACCTCGACTCGTCGCCTTTCAACTTCAAACTCCATTGACGAAATTCCCATCGCCGTCCGATAGCAACAATCACGACCTGATTTACAATCCAACTCTCGCGCTGCATTCGCAGCTCTATTGCGACCAACACGCCTACCAGCAATCACCGCTCCTTGCTCCGTCCTGCTTCACCTCACACGCGATCCGGATCCTTGGAGGGGACGGAAAATCAACAGAGGCGCGCCTGGGAAGAGGATACAAAAGAGGGTTCACCACCAACCCTCGCCGCTTTCGGTGCAATCGAGATAGCTGCTGCTGCTACCTACTTCTTCTTCTCTATCTTGTGCCACACTACATCCTCATAGTTTGTTTCGTAGAGCCGTTCCTTCAGTGATCGCATCGCGTGAAGAAAGGCGCTGTGCGTACTCTATTTGAAATCAACTTTACGCCATCAACATCAAATCTTTGCTCCCCTCTTTGTAAACCGCACAATCCACCTGCGAGCTGTGAAGAATTGTATCCTTTGAGAACAGTTTAAACCGATCAATCATGGCTGGTAAGCAGTTACATCCCCCCACCATCGCATATCCACTTTGGAAAGATGATGCGCCTGGCCGATTTCTCAATTCTAACAGTGTGCTAACCTATCTCTATACAGATGAACCCAGACGATCAGTCCGCGCGACCAAAGGGCAGCACACAAAGAGCTTAGACCTCTTAGATCAACCAGTCGAACCAAAGAAGAAAGCTACCAAAAAGGCAAAGAAACAAGAGAAGGTGGAGAGTGAGGAACCTGCAGAGGTTATCCGATGTGTCTGTGGTGCCACAGAGACAAACGACGATGAGGAAGATCCATGGATTGCATGCGATAATTGCGATGCGTGGCAGCATAATATATGTGTTGGTATCAGTCGCTTTGAAGAGGATAGCCCAGCTAATTACAAATGCGAGCTATGTGATCCCACATTCCCTCTTCATAAAGAGTTGCTTGATGGCCTGAAGAAGGGCAGAAAACTTTGGGAGGAGAGAAGGAAGAAGGCCGACCAGCTTTTAGCTCAAGAGAAGCAGGCAAAGAAGAAGCCAGGCAAGAAGAAGAATAGCAAAAGAGTCAGTGAAGCATCAGAACTCAGCCATGCTACCAATGGCAAGGCCAAATCTCCTTCTGTTCCTGTTCCAGCAGCCCCAGTTGAGAAGAAGGAAACTGTCTCTCGTGCAGGAAGCACCAAGAGAAAGGCAAGAGAGACATCGCATGAATCGAGCAAGGTAAGCCAATTGAATTCTCACAATCAACCCAATGCTAATTCCAAAATAGGAGCACCAATCCAAGGTCCGAAAGGTCTCTGCTGCTCATACCACCCCACAACAAAAGTCGCCGCCTTCTGATTTACCCACAAAGATTTCGGAACTTGAATCAAATAGACAGCCAGTCACAAAATTGTTGAAGGAAAGAATGATGCAGCACGTAACAAACGCCGTTCAACAAAAGATTTATGCTTTAACTGAAGGCGACAATGTTGCTAGCAAGGCAGAGCGGCTCGCAATTCAGATTGAGAATGCTGTTCTTGCTACTCACCCAGACAGAAATGCGTACCAAGCTCAATGTCGTGCCATTGCCAGCAATTTGAAGTTAAACCAAGAGCTTTGCAATGGCCTCCTCACACGAACCTTGTCTCCCACAACACTTGCGACCATGTCCTCAGATGACATGGCTAGCAAAGAACTCAAGCACAAGACGGCAGAATTAAAGGCACAAGCCAACATTCAATCTGTTATGGTTCAAGATGATGGACCGAGGGTACGAAGAACACACAAGGGAGAAGAGGTTGTTGAGGATGGAAGTTATGCTGTTCCCATCGAAAACCCCATGCCTTCTTCTACGCGTCGTCGAAGCATGCTAGATCCAAATGCAGATATGGCTGGTAGATCGCGAGAGAATTCTCCTGGCAATGAAGTCGAGCTCC
Source organism: Hymenoscyphus fructigenus (assembly GCA_001414455.1). NCBI lineage: Eukaryota > Fungi > Ascomycota > Leotiomycetes > Helotiales > Helotiaceae > Hymenoscyphus > Hymenoscyphus fructigenus. Next base: position 20,515 of record LKUV01000031.1, on the reverse strand, counting down.
CGGCAGATATTGACACCACTTATCGATCTCACGATGACATCCGAAGTCAAGTCCCGAAAAAGCCACTGGTGGTAGATACCAAACCAAATCAAGCTCCTACAAGAAAGTCATCTGCTCAAGCCGACTTTGACATTAACAAAGTCTTCTCCAGTGTTCAATCGCCAGTCAATTCACAACACGTTCGGAGGCAATCCACTAACATTGCTCCGCCAGCAAATGGTCCAGGCGTAGACCCAGAGATTGATAAATTACTTCAGGACGATGAAAATGACTCGCCCCCCTATTCGCCAGCTGAGTATAGTTCGGATCCGGATGTCGCCTGGCGCGGTACGGTTACTATGGACTCCATTGCCAAATTCTCTGCAGCCGCAAAACATGTGGGTGGTGCAAGCCTGAAGATTCCATGGACCGATATTCTTCAAAAGGAGCTTAAGGTTGCTGGAAGGATCGACAAGGACAAAGCCAACGAGTATCTCTGCAGTCTCCGATACAGCCCTCCTACAGACGTAGTCATTGTTTCCATCACACCAACTGGTGATTCATCTTCGCCCGATTTCCGAGACTTGTACGATTATTTCTATACCAAACTTAGGTATGGTGTTCTCACAAACAAAGGAGTTGGAAATGTTCGGGATACCTATTTAGTTCCAGTTGCACCTGGGGACCCAATTCCCGATTTTGTCATCAACCTAGATGGTCACCAAGTTCCTGAAAATCGAACCCAACCCATGCTCTTGGTAGCTCTTGTCGTCCGTTCAGACTGGGTACCCGATCCTGAACCAGTCCAAAATTTCCAAAGCGCCCCAGAAGCCCAAAGCCCGTCTATCATGACACATCCTCAACGACAAATGTCCATGAGCGGCGCTCCTCCCTCCATGTCACCCATCAACCCCCAGAATAGCGCCTTTGCCGCCCCGCAAATACCACAGCAACACCAGCAACCACAAAATCAACAGAACCCACAAATGACTCCTCAGCTCAAGCTTCAACGCGAGGGTGAGGCCACAGCAGCCAGGATATTAGGACCACATCTCCATGCCCCGACTGTCAAGTTTTTGATGCCTCAGGCGTTCCAAATGCGGCCACTTGAGTGGGAAATCATTCGAGATATTTTGGAGAAGGATGCGAGAGCTCAACAAGACCTAAACCACCTGAGTCAGGTTCTGGATATTAGAATGAAGGCAGAAGGCTCACAGGAAGCCCCCAAAGCTTGATTATTCTCTTGCACCTAAAGTCACGTAACGGATGGAATACGAAAACATCAAAAGTTCTTGGGCCGCTTGTTTTCATGCTGGGTCCCGTCGTCAAAGCGTATCGATGCAATTCTTATGGTTGGATTGGGGGTTGGGGTAGTTTTGGTTTGGGATCTTGTTCTTCTCGGAAATATTACCTTTTTGCTGCAACACGATACCATTATGAGATCATGAACCATCTTCCAGGATAGATCTGGTCTCATTCATTCATTTTTTTTTTTTTTGCGTTGGTGTTTCTTTTATTGTTCTTGTTCGGGATGATGTTCACTTGTTCGTGTACATAGGAGAAATTCGTGGTCAGACCTCACATTGGAAGGGGTAATCTTCATGAATGAATTGAAGTGGTTTTTAATTTCAGATGCTTTAAAATTGCGATTACTTGTCACATTGTCAGAAAATATGATTGATTGAATTCTTGATTTTACGCTGGCTCTACGACTGGTTTTTGCTCTGTCCGTGGACGAGTCTGTTGGATATCCTAAACGCCTGAATGTTGATGCTTTACTGTGACCAATGCTTGCTTGGTTTGTTGCTTTACTTTGCAACGTCCCATGACTTTTGTTCTGGCACCTCTACTGGCGTTGCCATTTCATCAGCCCATGCTCCTGCCGGCTGGTCTATAGTTGGAGATTTAATCGTCTCCTCGACCTTTGCGCTGGAAGTCGATACTGGCAATGAGGGGAAATCCTCAGAAGTAGGCACACTTTGTGCATTTCCGGATTTTGCACCTCTGCCTCCCCTTCCGCCTCTTCCTCGGCCTCTAATCTCAAATCCACCTCTTCCTCTCGAATTACCACCCTCTTCAAAAAGGTCTTCGCCCTCCCTACTCCCGCCCATTCCCCCTCCACGTCCTCGAATCACACCCCCAAACCCACCTCTCACAAACTCACTACTTCTCCCCTTCCGATCCACAATATCATCTTCCACCTTTTCGCTGTCCCATTCTCGACCTCCTTGTGCATTAATTTTCCGCTGTCTGTTCTTAGCTCGTTCCATTTCCATTTGTCTACTATTCTTTTGCTCCATGCGACTTTTCTCCTGCCGTTCTTTGGCTAGCTCCTTTTCTCGGTGTTGGAACGCTGCTTGGTCTGCTTCTTGGAGGCGGTGTCGCTCGGCTTTTTGCGCGTTGATAATGGCCATTTTCTCGAGTTTGGCGGTTAGTTCTTCTTCAGTGAGTTTTTTGTGGAGGGGACCGCCTGTCGCTGAGCGGTCGCCGCGTACAGCTGGAGTACGTGTTTGGAGGGGTTGCTGGGGTATTTGTTGAGGGGGTGCTGGTTGGGTGGGCGAAATGGGGGAAGGGGCGATTTCTGATTGAGGGGGTGGTTGGGTGGCCTGGCCGGATGTTGCTGCCCATTCTGCTGTGCTCGAGGGGGCTTGGTAGGGTTGTCCGGAGGCAGACGCCCAGTCTGAGGTGTTCGCAGGGTCTTGTATAGATGGTGCTGATGGGTTGTCCCAATCTGAAGTATTTGGTGGTGGTTGCGAAGCTTGTGCTGCGACAGGTGGAATCGCATTGCCAGCACCAGAAGACCAATCCGATGTTTGAGGAGCCGATGGGTATTCTGGAGTTATTGCCGGCGCGTTATTCTGAGGTGCAAATCGGGATTGGCCTAATCCATTATGGCCTTGTCCTCCCTGTCCTCCTCGTCCTCCCCGTTGTCGTCGTACATCCTGTGTGCCTTGCTCACGTCTGTTATTCCTATATCCTCCTCCTGATGGCCCAGTCGGTGGGACCTGGTTATTCCTGATCGCGGGCACTTGCTCTACGTTGCTTTGCTGGGGAAGAGGAGCTGGATGTTTTGGCTCGTCGATTGTGGTTGTAGGCTCTGGGAGGGGTTCGAATTCATCCGCGAAGAGATCATCGTCCCCTCTCGATTGCGCGAATTCGTCCATTGTGTGGCAGTGGTGTGAATATTAGGAGAAACTGCCAAGGGGTACTACCGCTGTCTAAAATAATAATGTAGAGGAACGAAAGGTGTGGTGTTGATGTATTGAAGTTGGGATGCTGGATGAGGCTTTGGTGGGGAAGAAGTATTGATCTCGGGCGAACATCGGGTGACTGAGGATAAAAGAGTTTCCGGCTCCGACAGCGGCCCGTACCGAGTAAACTTGAGCTCAACTCGGTTGACGACAATTATTACAATGATTTATGCAACAAGAGGACTATCTAGGTTGATTACACAAAATACTAGCTTTCTCCACGTAATTACGAAACCAATATATATCGGATGAAGCCAAGAGTCAGGTCATCACTCCACCGCAGGAATTCGCAGCTGACCACAAGAGTAGAACCACCTCTAACCCAGCTCCCGAATTGTTCAAGCAATATTCGAAAAATCGATTTGATTATTCTAGAAACATCGGATAATCAATTTTGATTTAAAGCGTTAGAACCATCAGATAAAGTGTAGAGCATTTGGACAACAGTCACGAATTCCCGGTGCTCCTCCAGGTGCTCGGCAGTTCTGAGGGGTAACGAATTCGCTTACTCTACCCCTTTCTTTGCCTGATGTACGATGGAATCCTGAGACTATTATTCAGGGCGAGCATAGTTTTCATCACGGATCTGGGGATCGGCCATCATGCCAACGATTCAATATAGCGGTGAATTCTTCTCCTTCCAGCCCATCACCAAGAAAGATGGCATACGTCTCGCTATTCTGCACGCAGCTTCATCGGATGAAGAAGCCATTCATTGCAGTCTGATCAATACCACTCTCACCGAGTGCGACAACGATATCATCGATCATTACACCGCATTGTCCTACGTCTGGGGATCGGGAATTGATGAAAAAGAAGAAGCAACCTTCCGAACAATATTTCTCGACGACAAGCCGTATAATATCACTACAAATTTTCACGCTGCTCTCATAAATCTGAGAGACCCGAAAAAGCCATTCCGACTATGGGCGGATAGTCTCTGCATCAATCAAGGGCCTGGTGGCGAGGAAGAGAAGGCACAGCAGGTTGCCATGATGGGACGAATCTACGAAATTGCCGACCATACAGTAATCTACCTAGGAGCACCAGATCCCAGCATCGATATCAAAGACAAATTTTACCCCATTTTGAGGGCAGGCGATATTTTAGGAAAGCCGGTAAGTGAGAGATTCTCGGAGCGTTTTTTTCCTATTCTAGACGTTTCAAGAGTAATGAGATACCCTACTTTACTCCCGAGACAAGACTGGCAACTCCTGAACTCTTCTCAAAGAAGTAGACTGACTCCGAGATCCTCATGTACAGTGGTTTAGGCGTATCTGGGTCTTTCAGGAGCTGGTCTTTTCCCGGGATCCATGGGTTCAAATTGGAAAACAACGAGAGAGATGGGACCGTTTTGTGGGCGAGATTATGGATCACCACGGTCTAATATTCGCCCAGCTGGTGAAATATCCCAACCTAGAAGACAACGATACCAAAAATTCAAGCAGAGGCCATATCAAGAGTGATCTAGCTGGGAAAATTACCCAAGGATACAATTTAATATCGGAAATGCAACAGGCTCGGAAAAAGCACCATGCCAAGTCTGGCAACAAATCCACATTAGTAGACTTGGTGACGTCGAGACGCGGATTGGGAGCGACGGACAAACGAGATATGGTCTGGGCACATGTGGGGTTTGCTTCTGATGGCAATGATGCTTCTTTTCAAGCAGACTACAAAAACAAATCTCTAGCGGAGGTTTATAACTCCTTCGCTGGTCGCCAGATTGAGTTGAAGGGTGACTACCATTTATTGCGCCATGTTAATTACATCGATCCAATCTTACAGCTTCCGGGACTTGCTTCCTGGGCCCCTGATTTAAGAGAACCAGCTTCCGCGGCAGTGTATAAACCAATGGTGGGTTGCAAAGATGCTGGCCAAGTTCAAGCTCAAGGAGGGTCTTATTCTGGCGATATTTCTCTCGTCCAAATCAGTAAGCCTCCAATGTTGGCACATATTGGGCATGGAAAAGAGTACATTGTGACTCGAAGTGCAAATATCAATTTGCAAAGCCTGGGGGTCGCGAAAATTCTCCGGCTCGCCTCCAGACTCGAAGCCCTCTCGGAAGATATTACCGCTCGACCTCTTTTTGTTGAGCTAAACACAACGGATCTCCACTGGCAGAGAAGAGGGATGGATTTCACAAAGCTTTATCGCGACATTTACAACGCGTGGCGAGAGCTGATCCAGGACGACCGGATACTTCCACCAAGAAACCCCGGAGAAGAGCATAGGATAAGACATGTATTTGAATGTATTATATACAAACATTACCAAACACCGAACCCGAAGCATACCATTGATACCTGGCTCATTCTTTGCGCCAGCGAAAATTTTGCCCAAATATCATTTTTCGAGAACAGAGCTCTTGCTCGAATGAGTAGTGGAGAACTTGCACTTGTTCCAGGGTCATCGAAGGTTGGAGACTTTCTCATTGGCATATTGAACACGGAAGTTGGGCCAATGAGATCTGGTGCAACATTTTGGTCACCCTTTCTATTTCGGGAGAAAGAAAGTGTCCTTGACCAGAAAATGGGACAAATGATAAGAGAAAAGATTGCTTTTGGTGGTCGTGATTTCAAGGGATCGCAAAGTGAGACACAAACATCACTTTCAAAGCTCCAGGGGCTTCCTATTCGATATTGTGAATACGTTGGACCCTTCTTTGTGACGGGGAATGAATTTTATGATGATTACGAAGTTTTGAGTTCGAAAATAGCGTGGGATGGGTTTGCGACTACTATCTTTGCGATTAGTTAAATATATTTTGCATTTATTATCAAACACTATCATGGCCATATAAAATCTAGTTGTCTCCGTAAGAAAATTTGAATCTCACAGATCTCCGAACACTTTTCAAGAATGAAAAAACTATAGCCAATTTTGCGACGATACAGGTTCGGAGGAAGATTTCTGGAAACAAATACACTATATCTTTATCTGAGACAAATGAAGAATGAAATTTAATTAGATTGAGTTAAGAATATTTAATTGAAGATATAGTCTCAAAATTACTTGATAAGCTTTATTTTCTGAACCTAGATTCAATTTTATAAACTCTGGAATATTGTCCGATATTCCTTGGTGTATTTAATTATCTAACCTAGTTGAGACATTACACTTGTGCCGAGTTGAACACTTGAAATATTTTTTTCTCCATTTTTTTTTCCCACCATAAACAATTTCAAGCATTAGTAAAATCAAGTACTTTCACTTCAGCACCACTCTTTTTCAACAAATATCCCACCTCCATTGAGATAAACACCTTTCAAATGAGCTATCTCCGGAGTTCTGAAGTGGGAATGTTGGTTTTCGCGAACGAAAATGGGAATGAGGGAAGGTAGGTATGTTGGGAATCTGACAACCAAGTGTTGGTGGTTGGAAATTGGAAACCGAGACTCTACGAATAATATTAAAAGACGGAATTTATGAAAAATAAAATAAAATTTCGGTACTAACAGAGGAGGGAGAAAAATCATAATATGTCGAAGTGTTGGAACTCTATGAAAGAAAAACAACGATGTGTATCACTGTGTGATGCAACTGAGGGCAACTGCATCTTGGATGTGTTGGGAAGACGGCATAAAATATGTCTAAAACTCTTACCGGGTCTACCTCGTTGTATGAGCAGGATTGAGAGAATGTGGCTTTGGATGGAACAGAATCTGCCCAACACGTCATGTGAAAGAACAACTTGCTACTATTTCCTAAGAAATTTGTTGGAATGAGGGGAATAGTAACAACAGTGTTTCTTTCATTCAACCTGTTGAATTGTTTGCGAGATAAAACTTCAAACCCATTTGAAAGAAACCACTGGCCAGCCGCCATTAATATTACTATTAATGAACAAAGTAACCGAAGAGTATTCTAGAGTATAAATAAAGCGGAAGTCAGACCCAAAATCACAATTCTCGCATTGAAACAAAATTCTCGTTCTTAAACTCTTGCAAAATGAATAACGAATTACAAGATCGTCAAGTAGACCTCGATCAATACCTCGTAGGGAATTTCAACCCCCTCTACCCGTATTTTATACTCTCTAAAGACGATTTGGAGAGGTGGAACAGGCGTTTCTAATAGAGTCTTGAGCGAATGAGCGATGATAGAAATGTATCAACAAAAGAATGAAGAACGCGGTGGATGGTAAAGAGAGTGCTCATAGATTCGACGGCTTATGCCAAGTCAAGTTGCAACCGATTTCTTATGTCTTCCTCTGCTCCTCTTTCAGCATTTTCGCATGTTCATCCACAGCCTTGTATGCTAACTCGATCATCTTTTTGTTCCAATTCTCATCGTAATATAATTTTCCTTGGTCTCTATCTTTCCCATATTTGGCCCCATATTTGGCTTCTTGCGCGTTCCTCGAAAATTGCATTTGCCATCTTGGTGGCTGCACAAGTAATTTCAAGCTCAGCCCGGGAATGCACAATTTTGAAGTTCGTGTGTTGAATTGGTTCGGATAATGGGTATAATAGTATGGCAATAGAATCCAATTGGTGGGTTGGGAACCGGCGATGCTTGGATGGCATCCTTCTTGTAACACCAATCTAAAAAGGGCGCATTCCTTCCGGCCCTTATAGATGGTGTTCATCAACGGACTTACGTTTGGGGGCGCGCTTGATTTGACGTTTCTTTCCCGCCTTACGAATGGATACACATGTATTAAGAAATACTCGTTACAACACCTAGCACTTAATAAAACATTTACCGGTACTTGGTTTGCCAAAGGAAAAAGGGACAAAATGGAAATTACTATATCACTTGAAAATGCGATGAAGAAATAATTCATTTCGGTTTTTCTTTATACTGTGTCAGCAAAAATTACACACAACTCGAGCCGGCCCCGAGACATACCAGTCAAGAATGATTTCTACTGCTCAATCAAAGCCCTCCCATAGTCCCCTCTGTTGGGTAGCCTATTAACAGTATGAATATGACACCTCGCCGGACTAGTATTCGTCAAAAAGACTATATCATTCCCATCAGTATTATCATCTCAGTATTTGCTCTCACTTTCAGACTTACTACCACAGTGAAAATCAAGTTCCATAAACGCAACTGGACTATGAATCCGGTAATAATAAGGATCTTCATCGCCAAATTCCCCGATCCAAGAAAAATACGTTTCGTCAAGATGGGATTTGAACAATTCAAGTTGGTGCTTGAGGACGGGAGCGGGATAGTATTCGTTGAATGCTAGGAAGAGATTGATGATGCTTTCTTGGCTCTTGGGTGGGAAGAGAGAAACGGGACATCCCTCTAGAAACCAATTAGCAAAAGGTTCCGGTTTCAAAATAAGAAAGACTTGCCATAAGGAACAACTCTATTATCCTGCCTCGCACCCCCCAAATGCCTCTCATCAAAAGGATTCCACCGATCCTTCGCCAAATTCTTCCCATCCATCCCCTTACTCAACGTAGCCCTCTCCTGCAACTCCCTCGGTAACCCTTGCATCAATTTCAGACTCTCCATCTCCTCAGTCCTAAACAACCGTAATCCAGCATGGGGGCCTTCATCAATTCTATCTGGTTCTGCGCCCATGAATGTTGGTCCTATGACCATTCGTTTCCCGAGAAATACGACGGAGAGACAGAGATGATGGCCGAAGAATGTATATCCCCATGGGGAGGTGAGAGAGGGAGTTCCGAAGAGACGGAAGTTGTAGGAGTGTTCGTTGAGTACCTTTTTTCCGTTTACGAGGTGCCCTAGGAAATCGTTTGTGAGACAGCAGCCGAGGACTTTTTCGTAACCTTGTTTTGAGAAGGAGGATTTTAAGATGGTGTGGATTGAGGTTTGGATTCCGGGGGTGTGCTCATCTAGTCGAAGACCACCTTGTGCTTTTGTCAGCTATGTAAACTAAGAGGTTTAATTGGAGTTTTGGTAGTACCTGGATTCATATATAACTCTGGATTCGACCATAACCTGAATTTATCATCCGTAACTTCCCCACACCGCACCTCCTTTGCCTGTTCCTCACTCAGCACTTTCAACAAACTCTCCACATTCTCAGCAACCAATTGTGTAGGAGCGCCCTCATCTTCCGCATATTTATACAAACCCTCCCTCACAATTCCATCAGATGTAAACCCCTTATAAGGTCTCTCCAAATTCTTCTCGTCAAGTCGATTGATCAACCAAGCAGGAGCCTCAATCTGTCTCCTCGACTCACACCAACTCAGTGCATCATGATCCGCAATCCCCGCAATCCTAGGATGATTAGGAGCTGGTATAATATCACGAAAAGGAACCGCAGCATCAGAACGTGGTTTGGTGGGGTCCGAAGATTGGAGATATCCAGAATTAACAGGTGCTGTTGACATGGTGAAAAGCTTTCGTTCCCGATTTTCAAAATCCCAACATCAGGAACGGAGTTGATGAAATCGAGCCTCCATTAAATAGCCTGAAGTATAGGATCCAGGTACACGGAACATGTCCATCTCGCATTGCGCGTCCCCATCCTCGAACGGAAGTGAACTCGGGATGTCGTCCAGCGAGAAAATACCCCGCAATGTGGGGTGGGAATCACGTGGAAACACCAAGTCCACATCAAGCCTTCTCCAATTCGGGCTTTTGTTTGGTTTCCGGGGATTTTGGTGGGGCTGGATGTCAATGTTTGACTTGCCGATGTTAAGTACCACTTTCTATTGTGTGGAAGTGGACTCGTGGACCTGCAGGAAACAATCATAAAGTTGATTCCGGAATCGGGGGACGGTACTTGTATCTCTCATCTTCTTTCCATCTTTTGAACTTCTTCTTTCTGTCAAAACATTGATATTTAGAACTTCGAAATGTCCATCCCATCTTTCAATCGTGGGTACCACACGCCGTCCCACAGCCAGAAACCCTTAACTCACAATCCCTAGGTCTCGTCCGATTCGTTCCCAAATCCTCGAGCGATATCCTTATCGGCGAGCCATCAAGTCCAGATGTAGATGTAGGAGTAGAAACCCGAGCCTCAAAAGACGTAGAAGTCAAAGTCTACAGCGGATCCTCAATCCTCTCACCCGGCTCACCAACCGGGAATACCGAGATAATAGGGAAACTCCTCTCCCCCCTCGCAGAATCCGAAGTTGGAACAATCCGTTGCATCGGTTTAAACGTACTTATCCCATCTCTTACCACTTCCCTTTCCTCCCCTCCAAATCCTGGAACCCCAATTCACAAAAGAAAATAGTATGTCCAACACGCAAAAGAAGCAAAAATGGCCATCCCCACCGTCCCAACCGTCTTCATGAAACCCTCAACCTCCCTCGCAAACCCCTATCCCCAGTCAACCATCATCCCAAAATCGACCCTCGCAGATGACTGCTGCGACTTCGAGTCCGAACTCGTAATCATAATCGGGAAGAAATGCAAAGATGTCACTGAAGCCGACGCACTAGATTACGTTCTAGGATACACAGCAAGCAACGACGTCTCAAGCAGGACAAGTCAATTTGCGCAGAGTCAATGGAGTTATAGCAAAGGTTTTGATGGCGCTTGTCCCATTGGACCGGTGGTTGTTAGTCAGAAATTGATTGGGGAAACGAGTAAATTCCGGTTGAGGGGGTTGAAGAATGGGAGGGTGATGCAGGATTGTGGGATTGAGTATGTTTCCCCCTCTCCAACAAACATTTAGTATTGGATTTACAGAAACTAATTGTGGCAGTGATTTAATCTTCCCGATTCAAAAAATCGTTTCCTTTTTATCGCAGGGAACGACACTTCCTGCTGGAACTATCATCTTGACGGGAACCCCGGCTGGTGTTGGCTTTTCGTTTGATCCTAAGGAGTATCTTAGGGATGGGGATGAGTTTTCGGTGGAGATTTTACCATATATTGGAACGTTGACTACGAAGTTTGAAGCTGAGAAATGAGTAGAGCTTAGTATCAATGAAAAACACCTGGCCCCAAAGGAAAGTAGAGACCCTTTCCCCTAACATTGAAACTTGCAATGAAAGTTAGTTGGGCAGGTACCAACCAGGATTTCATTACCACTCTTAGAATTGTACCTTCCCTTCCCTGCTCTCATCATGGTGGCACGTGGTCAAGTGGATCGATCGTGTAGGAGTAAGAGGGAAGGAGCAAAATCGGGGTCCAGGCCAAGTCAAGGAAGGAACGACCTTGAAAGCAGGTTGTATGAGAGACTTCGGGGCACTATAGTACATGTTGTCTTCTCTAGTCCTTCTCATGGCTGCGTAGGAATTGATGAGTCTTTCGACCTAAGTAAGTTAAGGTCGAGGTTGAGGGTCGCTCCTTCCCTAAATTCATCCTTCAACTCAACAACCTTGAAACTCGAGGTCGCTCCTTTCCTCTTACCTCAACTGAAACCAAAAAATGGGCTACAGGCAAAAATAAAGGAGCCGCAAGATCCCAGCTAAAAGTAACAAGAACAACACAATGAGAACCCAAAAAGTTATAGTGATCAACTCAGGTTTGAAAGGTTCTTGTACACTCTCAAATTTATACAGAAAAGTAGTAGCCACAATTACATAGCCAAAAGTCATTAAATACGCCATCCCCAATGCATCTATGCAACAATTACCAAAACATCCCTACTATCTCAACCTCTCTAGTGGTCTTCCTTCTCTTCTCCTCCCCTTCAAGAACCACGCACAACTCGCCCAACACATGCCAATTCCAATCCACGCAAAATTTGGCATCTTGAACCCTGCCATAATCGGCAGCAAAAAAGCTGCTCGCGGTATGAACAAGAATGTCGTCGTAAGTGGACTCGTGGCGCGGGTTAAAGCGATGGTACTGAAGAATACGGCCCAACTACCTAGTCCGCCGCATAGGACCATCAACCAGTGGAAGAAGACATCGAGGAAATAACAGTTTCGGGAGATGTTTGTTACTTCGCCTGAGAGTAAGACAATTGGGATGAATATGACGATGGAGAGGCCTGATGTATAATGTAGTAATCTCCAATATGCTCGCGCTTCCTCGCGGGATCCGGAATAATCGGCTGGGGCGTTGGAAGATGGAAATGTTCCAATGAGCTCTCCTTGAGGAACTAGAGAAGCGACAAGAGCTTTGTATGTTCGTTGGATTTGCACCGGGTAGAGTGCGACGAACATGGAAGAAAACACACCTGCTACAATACTCTCCCAAGTCACCCGCACGTTGGCACGGCAAAGAGCAACCAGAAGGGTAAGTGTGGCCGTGAGCGTGGAAGATAGTGTCGTGACACTATGAGAAGCTCCATTGAGGACCGACGTGAAGATGAGAGAAAAGGGTACTATGCCAATACGTGCTAGAGTATAAATCTGGAGCTGTGCATAGGCGAATGAGAGGTTGCTCAGGCACAGTTTGACAACAAAGATAACTGCCAAAGGCAACACCTGCTTCGCGACGGCCCAATCGAACTCGAACAGTCCCCCACCAGCAATACCCCCAGAGAAGCTTGATGTCCATCGCCCAATGGAGGCCAAAACGCCCCCACCACCATTCTTTTGCAAGCCACGGAACCCCTGGGAAGATTGTTGAAGTGGTTTCGAGGGCGCAATCATAGACGACACTCCCGCACTCACTAACCATGGACTCACCCAACGAGTGATATATGCGGAGAGGATGATCCAGAAGTGGGTATTAAGTATTTCGAAAAGGGTGGTGGTAAGGGGATATGGAAACTTGTAAACTCCCGCTATTAAAACCATCAGCTTCGTGTGGGATGTGTAGTTTTCTTGGAGGTACCCACTCCACAGAATGATTCGGTTCATGACAGTCAACCCGATTTGACACCCCCCAAGCCATATTACCAACACACCGATGTACACGGCCCATCCAAGAGGGGTTGTGAAGAGCCATTGTCCCAATCCCCCTCCATAAATTAGGGCCTTCCATCCCGTTAATTTGTACCCATCTGCAGGTAACAATTGCCTCGAGGGGGTTCCGTCGCCCCAGTCATCATCGTCGGTTTCTGAGGTTGGATTTGAGTCTGAATGGCGTCTTTGAAATGGAGAGGGTGATCGAGAAATGCTGATCAGTGGTATGGATGTGGCTCGGAATTCCGAGGAGGATTTGGGTTGATATGAGGACATCCTGGATCGCGGACGCTCGTCTGCATCAATGCTTCCCGAGGAACTGCTTTTCCGGTGGTTCTCTTGTGTTTTGCCTTTTCCAGCGGAAGAAAGTAGATATTGAACTGCAGGGCGAAAAGGATTAGGGGCTTCGGTATTTCGAGGCGAAAACATGGAGCATTGGTTGCGTGAATTATTGTTGGGTAATCGAGAGCATTGAAGCTTGGGATTTGGTGTTCAATGTTTGACCATTTGGTGTCTTCGTGGATACGCTGATCCGTCTCAGGTCGCAAGAAGTCGAGAGACGAGAGTGAAGTGATTGACGATCTACGGGGCTATGCGCGTCTGGTGGATTTTAGATTTGGGACCCCTCGAGAGCCTTGCGCCACATCAGCCTCAGCCTCACCGGTGTTTTTGAGCGCCAAGGCCGCGATTTCAAGCTGACCTTTGATCAGCCTCCTCATTGGCTCAATATTATTCGGCCAATTGCGGAAACAGATGCCGAAGTAGAGTTGGATATCAAAAATCATCCCACTTGATCTTCCTCCCTTTTCCTACTCGATTCTCTTCCCGTCGTCAATTGATCAGGGAAAATTTCTCAGCAATGTCCTCACTTCTCCCAGGTCTCCGAAGGGCAGCGCCCCGGCTGTCCCGCGATTTCTTTATCTGCCATCAATGCACCAAGCAAACAAGTACACTGGGGCCATTAAAGCTGCCCATCAAGTCGAATCTATCAAGGACAATTCGATTCAATAGCAGCTCTGTAGCCTTTGCAGAGGGAGGAGGTGTTCGAAATCCTACGCCACTGAATAGCCTAAGTCAAGCAATATCAAGCAATGCCAAATCAGAAGCCAAAAAGAAATTCTTTCCAAATATCACAGCGAAGCCTGTGGCATACTGGCTATTAGGAAGCGCAGTTAGTGTTTTTGGAATTGTGGTTTTTGGAGGTCTCACTCGATTGACAGAGTCAGGGTATGTTCAAAGCTCGTAGATGTTATGCAATTGCTAACAATGGAATAGCCTCAGTATCACCGAATGGAAGCCAGTAACTGGCTCTCTACCACCACTTTCTCTCGCCGATTGGGAATCCGAATTCGAGAAGTACCGCGCCTCCCCCGAATTCAAACTCTTAAATCCGCACATGACTCTCGAAGAGTTCAAAAAGATATATTTTATGGAATGGGGCCATCGACTCTGGGGGCGATTTGTAGGACTCTCCTTCGTCCTGCCAGCAATTTACTTTGTCGCTCGACGAAAGGTTTCCGCCAACATGTCTCTTCGTCTGCTTGGAATCTCATGTCTAATCGGTTTCCAAGGCATGTTGGGATGGTGGATGGTGAAGTCCGGATTGAAGGATGACCTATTTGCCCCTGGGTCACATCCACGAGTTAGTCAATATAGACTCACTGCACATCTCGGAGCAGCATTTATATGCTATACCGCAATGCTATGGAACGGCCTGGCCATTCTCCGAACCAGATCTCTCCTTGCAAACCCAGAACGAGCTCACGCTCAATTACAAATCCTCTCATCGGGTACTCTTTCCGTATTTCGGAAATCCGTTGCCGGCCTTGCGCTTCTCATTTTCGTCACTGCCATGTCGGGTGGTTTAGTGGCTGGTCTTGATGCGGGAATGATCTATAACGAATTCCCAAGCATGGGTGTAGGACTCACACCCCCAAAAGCAGAACTCTGGGACAAGTTTTACTCGAGGAAAGAAGATGGTAGTGATCTATGGTGGCGAAACATATTGGAGAACCCATCCCTCGTCCAACTCGATCACCGAATTCTGGCTACAACGACCTTCACAGCGATTCTAGCTGTGTGGGCGTATTCGCGATTCAGCCCCCGGGTCCGGGCTGCTCTACCCAATAACTGCCGCAAGGGAATGTTAGGTTGTGTACATCTAGTGTTCATGCAAGCAGCACTGGGAATCAGCACCTTGATCTACCTTGTTCCTACACATCTAGCAGCAACCCATCAAGCAGGTAGCTTAGCCTTGTTGACTGGTGCACTGGTACTGGGCAGCAGAACATGGATTCCTACGCGGACCTGGTGTTTGGTCCAAAGCAGGCTCAAACAGATTCCATCTGCTTCAGGTGGACAGGTTCGCCGGCAGATGGTGATGGGCCCTAAAGGTGCAGAGGCTGTGGGCTTAAGGTCAGAACTCAATGCCATGAAGAATCGAGGACCACCACGAAAAGCATGAACTAAAATGTAGGTATGTTGTATATATGGTGTTTGATTAGCGACGTTTTCAAGGGCGGTGTTTTATTAGATGACCCCCAAATATTTGGAGAGGTGCACAAGACATGATAGGACGATTCTCTACTCTGTACATTATCTGACGAAAAAATCAATCAATTTTATTTGTTTTTTGACAGTTATCATCTAGCGCGAAAATTGGCATCACTCATTTGTGAGCTAAAACCAACTCGTTAGCCAAGTTCTCCATTGACTCAACCAATGCCTCCAGGAAAAGAAGAAGTACTTACGAATCCCTTCTTCAGCTTGTGGCTGAATTCCTACTTCCTCGGCGGCCAACTTCTCGATCTTCTTACTGGTATCCTCCTTCATGAATGGGAAGGCCAAGACCTCCTTGATGCTGTAGTTGTCGGTCAAGAACATGACCAAGCGATCAATTCCCATTCCCCATCCTCCGGTTGGTGGTAATCCAAATTCCAAACTCTGGCAGAAATTCTCATCAATCATTTGAGCCTCGTCGTCACCTTGTTCCTTTTGGTTGGCTTGCTCCTCAAAGCGGAGACGTTGGTCGAAGGGATCGTTCAACTCGGTATATGCGTTGACAATTTCCTTCTTGCAGACGAAAGCCTCAAATCGCTCACAGAGACCTGGGTTGCTGCGGTGGTATTTGGCAAGTGGAGACATCATCTGAGGGTGGCCTGTGATAAAGGTTGGATTTATGCAGGTCTCCTCGAGGTACTCGCCTACCAATTTATCCAGCATACGTGCGTTGGTGAGTGGTGGCGAGCATTCAAGCTTCATCTTCTTAAGAACACGCTTGAAAAACTCGTTAGTCTCCATGGTGTGAAGTTGGTCTCCTGGTGGGAACTTCTCGCTAGTTGCCTCCTCGAGAGCTGGAATCATCTCAATTCGCTTCCAAGGGGCGGCCCAGTTGACTTCATACTCCTCTCCGTGCTGGGTGTGGAACTTGGTGGTGGTGCCGCCGGTGATGTGCTTAACCAGGCCAGAAACGAGGGCTTCGGTCATGTCCATGATATCGTAAACGTCGGCGTAGGCCATGTAAAACTCACAGGTCGTGAATTCGGGGTTGTGAGTGAGATCGATACCTTCGTTTCGGAATTGACGTCCCATCTCGTAGACTCTGTTTAGACCACCAACAACAAGCATCTTCAAGTATAATTCGGGGGCGACACGCATGAACATGTCCATGTTGAGGTCGTTGTGGTGAGTAACAAATGGCTTGGCGGTTGCTCCTCCAGCAATTGGGTTCATCATTGGTGTCTCAACCTCCACAAAGTCTTGCTCGTCAAAGTACTTGCGGATATAGGTAATCATCTTGGATCTGGTCAAGAAGACATTTCGTGTAGGGTCGTTCATGATCAAATCCAGATATCTCTTGCGGTGTCTCTGCTCCTGGTCCTTGAATCCATAGTACTCGTCAGGAAGTTGGTGTAAACATGGAGTCAAGAGAACAATTTCCGTGGCGAAAATTGAAAGTTCTCCTGCCTCTCCCTTCTCAATCTTATTCTTTGGTGCAGTTCGTCCTGGGTACCCCACGATGCCGATAATGTCACCTCGTCGCAGATGCTCGTGTTGATCAGCAAACGGAACACCGCCCTCCTTGGCCTCCTGTAACTGGCACATAACCTGTACCTTGACACCCTCTGTGCGAACATCGTAGAATACAAGCTTATTTCCTGACGCACGCTTGTTGAAGATTCTGGCACCAAGTCTGATCTCGACATCCTTCTTGTGCTCCCCCGACTTCAAAGAATCGTACTCGTTGACGAACTTGCGCAAATCATAGTTTACGTGGAACTTGTGTGGATATGGGTTTGGGTTCTTGGTCTGGCGGAGTTTGTTGATGGTGCGCGATCGGATCTCGAAATATTGCTATACCCCGCAATCAGCATCAATTTGCCCTCAAGACCTCCATTTAAAGGACCGCATTCTTACATTTGGGTTCAACTCCTTCTCGTCTGCCTCGGCATTTGACTTCTTAACCATAACAGGCTTGGGAGGGGCGGCGGCTTCCTTCTTGCGCTTCTCCTCTTCCTTTTGACGGTTCTTTTGGCGCTTCTTCATTTCCGACTTGGAGATCATTTCACCGGTGACCTCATCGAGTTGGAGGTTCACTGCTGGCTCCTTGGCAGGAGCAGAGGCACTTGGTGCTGCGTCCGCCATGATTGCGGTGGTGCTTGGAATGTGGTGAGGGTGGGTTGTTGTTGGTGGTGGATGGAGGGGTTACTTTTGGGATTTTATTTTGGTGGGGTCGAGTCAGAGAGTGGATTTGACTCACAAGCCGAAGCGAATTTTTGGGGATCTCGCGGGGAGACGCGACTTCATCAAATCTCAACCTCCTCAATCATAATATCAGACTGCGAATGCATTACGAAAGCTCAGCTCTCTTGGCTTCAAGCTCAATGGTTGACACCCTCAAACTAAAAGCTTCAGCGAGCTCCTCCATACCGTACCATTGTACCCCAAATCTCCTGATATTCTTTCTATCCGTTCTACAGCACCTAGTGGCATTCCAGTGTATACATCATCTCGCACTTACCTATTGTACGCTTTAGTAACCCATTTGTGGTGTTTTTTGCGTTTTTTGCGTCTTTTGCATTTCTTGCGTTTCTTGCGATTTTCCCCTATGTTGTTTCTCCTTTTTAAACTGCTGAGCATTGTTAGGGGCGATGAGAATGGCTGCTATTAGCTGTGTGGTGTTCTCTGGCTTGAACACATCTTCAACAAGTATACTGCGAGCTGTACGGTTGGTACACACAGGCTTCTGGTTCTTGATGGTCATGGCAGTTATGTTACACCTGAGTTTAACTAATACTGCCTAGACTACTCAATTATTATACTTTGTATACTAGCACATTCATCACACCTACTATAGCCACTTGACGTTAGCTGCTTTGTAGAGCTTAAGCAGTTGTACAGCACCCTTGTTGAGACAAAAATGAGCCTTGGTGTAAACTATATTAATAAGCAAGGGTTCCTACTACTACACTAGCAAGCCTAAGCTATAGCACTATAAAGAAGTAATATCTAAAGTGATTTTATATTAACAGAGCTTGTAATATACAAGCTAAATCAGGTGTTATTACTCTTACATTCTCAAATCTATATACTATTATTATTTAAAATAAAATATCTACTATAACGTGGTTTATTAGGACCCTGCGCATATCAGGACCCTGCGCACATTCCCACTCCCCCACTACTTTAAAATATAATTAAACAACCACAATATATAAATTTAACTAAAACTACTAAGAATCTAATGAACTAGATATATCTACATCTACTTAACAAGTTCGTGCATTATGACCAGCTTTTCCACAAGTGTCACAGCGCCTACTAGTTAATTGCCCCACCTTCTGATTACCCCCCTCTACATGTATATTGCGTCGAACCTGCTCATCTGTGTCTTTCTGCGCTAGAATATCCTGTGCATCCTCTATAGTAAGTGCACTGCCTTGACGTACATGAGTCTTCCTGGCTCTGTGACGTTTGCTAAGAGCTTCATTTGCTGCTTAAAGTGTATATACCTCAGCTGTTAAAAGAGTTACTTTATGAGCTAATTACTCTGTACCTTTTGCTAATGTAACAACTGTCCAGAAAATTAGTGTTAGCAAGCTTTCTTGGTAACTAGCAATCCAGTTCTTTACAAGAGTTGTTTGTGAAAGAGCTTCAGCGGGGTTGTAAGGAGTCTGAGAGACCCAAGGGTTAGCGTCAATAGAGGGGGGCCTAGTAGGGGTTGGTGTCTATAACTTTACATCAAGCTTTGAAATCACAGCCTGTGGATTAAAAGGTACTAAGCCAGCCCCACAGAATCCAGCTTAAGCGTTTTAGGCTATTATTGATTCTGTATAAGCTGCTTTGAAGGCGAGAAAGAACTCGACCTTTGTGATATAGTTGATATAAGCTTTAATAAAAGTCTCAATTTGTTGACTATATGCCTGTTTTAAGACACTAAAACACCCAACATCAAGTAGCTAGGTTAAATGAGAAGAGTAAGGAGGTAGTCCAAGAGTAATAATGTTATGTACCTTACAGTACTCTTGGAATTCAGCTAATTCATGACTCTTATGCCCATCAAGGACAAGCATTTGATATAGACCCTTTGCTTGAGTAGAAGTATGCTTATTAAAGTACTTGAGCCATTCTAGACCTGTCTTATTATTCGTCCAGCTATTGATTGTTAGTTTAATAACCCAGTTGTATAGAAGGCTGCCCTTAGTATACCAGCTTAAGAGGTGGCATTTTGTCACGAATCACGTGTCAGCATGTGATGAGTAAGTCCAGACGGCGTTCTGACAGGACAAGATACTATTGAGTAGATATAAGATAGGAGAGTTGGCTAGAGTAGCTAGCCGATTCAAGGATTTCATTCGGCATAAGATCACGTGACAGATTGGGTCGCCTGGAGCGACGAGCTACCCAAGCGACCGGGTCGACTGGAGCGACTGGCGCTCCAGTCTACCCATGAGAAATGAAGGTTCTATATATGACTGGCACGTCTGCCATTAGATAGGAGCTTCATGCTCAACTTTACTTTAGTTTTCAATACATCTTGTTTTGACATCTTGAGTTCAAGTAACGAGTTTACCTTTGAGTAAACACCTGGCGCATCTGGACCTCTTATCTGCATAACAACCTTCGAGACTTAAGTTACCTTGTTACTTTCGGTACGGAAGTGAGTTTCGTTACACTTTGAGCATCTGCTTAGAAGTTCAGTCGCCATGGCTCCAACTCCACCAAAGCCTGCCACAGCTAGTCCCAACACTAGCCGAACCAACTTGTCGACCCCCTCCAGCAGTGCTGAGAGGACTCAACCCCGGGCCACCCCCGCCGCACCACTACCAGACGACGAACCGGCACCAGTGGACCCCAACTACGACAACGCCAGCATGCCTGATGCACCTGAACCGTTCAAGGTTGAAGCACTCGAGACCATCCGAGTCAAACTCCCAGATACGTACCATGGAAAGAGAAACGAACTTGAGTCATTTCTCCTCCAGATGGACATCTACTTCAACTTCAACACAGACAAGTTCACCAATAACTACAACTCAC